>VWZO01009843.1:3405-30191 GCA_013396975.1 Bucco capensis
AGTCTCTCCCTGCCCATGTCTCTAGCCTGTCCAGGTCACTGTGGATGGCAGCACAGCTCCTGGTGTGCCAGCCACTGCTCTAAGCTTGGGATCATCTGCACACTTGTTGCTGCAGGGCTCATCCTCCCAGGGAGCATCTCCTGCTCTCCAGCTCTGCCATTGCAGCCAAGCTCTTAGCTGGCAGGAGGTGGCTGCAGGAGCAGCATGCTCAGAGCTCAGCATCCTCAGCCTTCTCCTCCTTGCAATGCAATGGCCAAAGTTGGCTCTGTGCATCTCCAGCTGCTTGCAGCCTCCTTTGCTTCCCTCTGCAGGATCTCTCCATCCATTGCAAGTGACTCTCTGGGCATTCCCAGAGCTGCTGGATGGATCCATTCCCTCAGGGAGGGGAGGAGGGGGAAGGCCACCAAGTTCATCTCTGCAGCATGTGGCCTGCTGGCTCCTTTTATCTCCATCACTTGGCTATTTAATCAGGAAAGGGGAATATTATCATGGGGTTGGGGTGGGGTTTTTTTTTGCCTTTTAACTCCACTTTTCTTTTTCTGGAGAGCAAATTAGAATCCATTTTAATTGAAATGATAATATTCTGAAGCAAATTTCTGGAGAAGACTAATTAAGAGTGCAAGAAAGGCCCCAAGGAAGTGTTCATTAATCTGAGCTTGCAGCACAGAGCTTCCTTAAGACATGAAGAGGAAAGTTAGCATCTTAACCCCCCCCAAATCTAGCAGCATTCTCCTCCTGTCAGCTCCTGGCCTAACTAGTTCAGGCTCTGCTCCCCAGGCTGGAATGGTCACCATTGTCCTTGTGCCACCCATGGTCCTCATGCCACCCATGGGCCTTGTGCCACCTATGGTCATTGTGCTGCCTGTGGTCCACATGTCACCCATTGTCCTTGTGCTAGCTATGGTCCTTGTGCCACCCATGGTCCTCATGCCACCCATGGTCCTTGTGCTGCCTGTTGCTCTTGTGCCACCCATGGTCCTCATGCCAATCATTGTCCTTGTGCCACCTATGTTCCTTGTGCTGCCTGTGGTCCTCATGCCACCCATGGTCCTTGTGTTGGCCATGATTCCCATGCCATCTGTGGTCCTTGTGCCACCCATGGTCCTTGTGTTGGCCATGATTCCCATGCCATCTGTNCCTTGTGCTGCCTGTGGTCCACATGTCACCCATTGTCCTTGTGCTAGCTATGGTCCTTGTGCCACCCATGGTCCTCATGCCACCCATGGTCCTTGTGCTGCCTGTTGCTCTTGTGCCACCCATGGTCCTCATGCCAATCATTGTCCTTGTGCCACCTATGTTCCTTGTGCTGCCTGTGGTCCTCATGCCACCCATGGTCCTTGTGTTGGCCATGATTCCCATGCCATCTGTGGTCCTCGTGCCACCCATGGTTCTTGTGCTGCCTGTGGTCCTCATGCCACCCATGGTCCTTGTGTTGGCCATGATTCCCATGCCATCTGTGGTCCTCGTGCCACCCATGGTTCTTGTGCTGCCTGTGGTCCTCATGCCACCCATGGTGTCTGGGACCATTGCAGCCTTTCAGCCAGAGCAACCTGGGCAGGAGTTGGTGTCCATCCCTCAGTGTCTGTGCTGGGGCTCAGCAGCAGCAGAGTCACTGGGGATCACTGTCACCCATGGCTGGGGGCTCCCAGCACCCCAAGAGCTGAGGGCACTCACTGACCTGCACCCCAACTAAAGGCTGGGATCCTCTTCATTCATCTCCTTTGGTGATGATGTGTGGCTGCCCCAAGGCTAAAGGAAGCTGGGGCAGATTCTGATCTGCCATGCCCAGCCCTCAGCATCCTCCTCAGCTGAGAGAAGAGGAGGAGGAGGATGCCAGAAGGACAAGGAGCTCAATGAGGCTTGGCTGAAAACACCAAGCTCTCAGGTTTCCTGTCCCCATTTGACCAGGGCTGGGAGCAGGAGTGGAGGAGAAAGGAGCTTGGAGCAGACCCAGGCTCCACCAGAAGAAAGGAAACATGATATTGGTTTGGAGAATGGCCTCATTGCCTTTGCCTTTTGGGAGGTGGAGGTCATGGAAGGCTCAGAGGGACATGTGGAGTGAGGGAGACGTGGTGAGGAGGGACACTGCTATGCTGTGGTGATGCCCAAGGTCAGGCAAGGCTAAAGGAGAGGCAAGGTGATGCTGCTGGGCTTCCCTTCCCCCCACATCCATCCTTTGAAGAGGAGGCTCAGGGGAGACCTTCTCACTCTCTAACTCCCTGCAAGGAGCTTGGAGAGAGATGGAAGTTGGGCTCTTCTCCCAAGCAACAAGAGGAAACAGCCTCAAGTTGCAGCAGGAGAGGTTTAAGTTGGATATTAGGAACAATTTCTTGCCCAAAAGGCTTGTCCATCCCTGACCCAGGCTGCCCAGGGCAGTGCTGGATTCCCCATCCCTGGAGAGCTTGAACATCCATGCAGACATAGCACTTGGCAACATGATAGATTGAATGGCATGGACATATTGGGCCAACAGTTGGACTTTCCTAATCTTGGAAGACTTTTCCAACCATAAAGATGATTCCATGACCAGAGTTAAGCTGTGGTGCACCCTTTGCACCCCAGCAGGATGCAGGCTGCTTGCCATGGGCTGATGCTGATGGAGGATGTGCTGTCAGTGAGACACTGACCCTTCCAATCTGCTTTTATCACCCTCAGTGGCACCTGATGAGTTCATCACATGAGTCTGGAGAAGGGAAGGCTCCCAGGAGACCTTTTTGTGGCCTTCCAGGATCTGCAGGGAGCTGGGGAAGGACTTGTTAGGCTGTCAGACAGTGCTAGGACTAGGGGGAATGGATCCAAGCTTGAGGAGGGGAGATTTAGGTTGGCTGTTAGGCAGAAGTTGTTCCCCAGGAGGGTGCTGAGCCACTGTGCCAGGTTGCCCAGAGAGGTGGTGACAGCCCCATCCATCCATCCCTGGCAATGTTGAGGCTGGGAGCAAGCTGCTCCATGGAATTAGATGAGTTTTCAAGTCCCTTCCACCCCTCACAAGTCTATAACTCTCTGATGCTGATCTTTTTCTCCATCTCCCACCCTTCCTTAGGCACCTCCTGCCCTCAGAGGGACCCCAGAGCTCCTCTCCAGCCTGCTCTTTCTCATCCAGAGCCATCCTTGTCCTCAGGCAGCAGCTCAGGATCTCCCTGCCCCCTCCACACTCCTTTTATCTCCCTGCTGCTAAAGGATCTCAACTATGTGCTAGGACCAAGCCAAGCAGAGCCCAGCTCCATTTCTTTCCCCCCTCCCTGATGCCAGACTCGACTTTTCCCCAAGTAATTAAGATTAATGCAGTTGATAATTGAGGAAGTATCCTTAAATGTAGCCCTCCTGGCAGCAGCCAGCATGTAATTTTACCTTGGAAGATTTATCAGAGCACTTAGGTAACAGATAGGTCCTCAGCAAACAGGAGCATTTGAGAAGGAAGAGGAGGGGGAAAAAAAGAGGAGAGGGGAGAGGTTCATATTTGTGCCATAAATGGCCCAAGAAGTCATTCTTAGAGTCCAAGCCCCAGCAAGATGCTGCTGGCAGATAAAGCCTTGGGAGATAAAGCTTCCTCAGCCAGCAGCAGGGCTCAGGTATCCCCAGGCTCTCCTGGGTTTGTAGGGAAGCAGTTGAGCTTGTTGATGCTGGGAAGGCAGCATCACTCCTGAGAGCAGCAGGGATGTCACCAGTTTGGGCTTTGGCCATCCTCAGTCTCCTCCTCCTCACCAGCAAGGTCTTTTCCTTCCTTTTTTGGGGCCACATCCTGCCCTGATGCCTGCAAGGGGACACAGAGGATGGAGCTGGGATGCAGGAGATGGAGGAAACCAACCCCCATCTCCATCCCTGCCTCAGTTTCCTCACTCCTACAGCACCCATGCAGACCTAGCTGAGGAAGGGGGGGGAGGTGTTGGCCATGCCAGGGCAGTTTTTGGGGTGGAAAAACTTGAGCAGCCAAGCCCAAAAGAGATTGCTGACATCTTTTTGTCTCTTTTCTTTGCAGCCAAGAGCTTCATCTTTCATGGGAGGGGAAAAGTGAGTGGCTGCAGTAGCTGAGCAGGTAGGGGCCAGCTGACAGCAAGCACAGATGCTCTCCTCCTCATCCTGGAAAGGCTTAGGGGATGCTCCACTAGGATACTCCTAGCTCTGGGGATGCTCAGGTATCTCCCTAGCTGCAAGAGGTAGAAGGTTTGAAGAGGCATCAGGTCCAGGTGACAAGGAGAAGGGATGTTGCTTAACCTTGCCCAAAGCCATCCTGGTTAGGATCAAGCTACCTGGGGAGGATTTAAGCCCTTTAGGCAGTGGTTAAATATCCCTTTTTGGGGGGGCAAAACCCCAAAGCATGTTCATAGAACATCAAGTCTAACTGTTCCAGCTCACCACTAAGCCATATCCCTCAGCACCACATCTCCAGGGCTTTCCAACCTCTCTAAGGGATGGAGACTCCAGCACTGCCCTGGCTAAGCCTTTCAGAGTCACTCCTGCATCTCACTGAGCATCTGCCAGCCCAGAGAGCTGGGGGAAGTCCTTAGTGGAAGCTCCACACTCTCCCCACCCATCTCCCTCGTGCCAAGCACAGCAAAGGCCATTTCCCTGGCTGATGTCACCTGCTGGCATCTGGATGGTGTTGTTCCTTTCCACCCACTGCCACATTGCCTCTAACCATGATGCCCACCTAGATAACAGCAGCTCTCTCCTGGGCTGGTTGTTTATTCACCTTGCAGGAGCTCAGCCAGGTCAAACCTCAAGTTTGGACCCTTAGATCCAGCCCTGGACTTCTCCCCCAGCCCCAGCAGGGCTTCCCTGGTCTGGGCACTGTGCAAACAGCCTTGGGTTTATCTGCAGAGCTGATAGAGAGAGCAGATAGAGGAGGGGAAGCCTTATCAGAGGTGATTTACAGATGGAGGCTGAGTCACTAGCAGTAAGTGACTGAGCCAAGGTCATGCAAGGGAGAGGCTGAGCTCAGAGCTCAACCCCAGCACCAGGAGGGAGCTTTGGCTTCCACCTTTGGGCTCCTCACTGCCACAAGGACATGGAGTGTGGCCAGAGAAGGGCAAGGAAGCTGGGGAAGGCTCTAGAGCACAAGTGTGCTGAGGAGCAGCTGAGGGCACTGGGCTTGCTTAGGCTGGAGAAGAGGAGGCTCAGGGGAGACCTTCTCACTCTCTAACTCCCTGCAAGGAGCTTGGAGACAGATGGAAGTTGGGCTCTTCTCCCAAGCAACAAGAGGAAACAGCCTCAGGTTGTGCCAAGGAGGTTTAGGTTGGATATAAGGAATAACTCCTTCCCCAAAAGGGTTGTCCAGGCCTGGCCCAGGCTGCCCAGGGCAGTGCTGGAGTCACCATCCCTGGAGGGGGTGGAAAGCCATGGAGCTGTGGTGCTGAGGAACATGGCTTAGTGCTGAGCTGGCAGTGCTGGGGAATGCTTGGACTCCAAGATCTTCCAAGTCCTTTCCATGTAAAGCAATTCCATGATTGTTTGCTTCACCTGTGGTGAGGCCATTGGGCATCTCCTTAGTGTGGGAGATGCTGTGCTCTCCATGGGCTGTCCTAGCCAGAGCTGCTTGGCTCCAGGTGCTGGTGAATCACAAGCTGCCTGGCATGTTGAGGCTGCTGGCAGGCTGGGACCTGCCCTGTGGAGTGGCAAGCTAGGCTCTGCCTTGCCAGGCAGGCTCCTGCCATCAGTCCTCAGCCTGTCCCTGTGTGCCCAAGTCACAGCAGAGCTGTAGGTGACTGGGGGTGGCTCCAGCTCAGCCCCAGTGTGGGAGGATGCTCCAGGGAGGTGTGGAGCATCCAACAAGGGCAGGTGGGAATTGCTCTGCCTGCAGCCTGCCAGCCTGCTCATCAATAGTTCTGGAGAAGAGCAGGCTCAGCAGAGACCTTCTCCCTCTCTGCAGCTCCCTGACAGGAGCTTGGAGTGAGATGAGGGTTGGGCTCTTCTCCCAAGGAACAAGAGGAAACAGCCTCAAGTTGTGCCAGGAGAGGTTCAGGTTGGATCTTAGGAAGCATTTCTTCCCCCAGAGGCTTCTCAGGTATTGGTCCAGCCTGCCCAGGGAGGTGATGGAGTAAGCATCCCTGGAGGGGTTCAAACAACATGGAGATGTGGTGCTTGGGGCCATGGTTGAGTGGTGGATGGTTGGAATCAATGATCTCACAAGTGTTTTCCACCCATAATCATTCAGTGATTCCATCACAAGCCTAACTTTCCTTTGCCCTCCTCCCACTCCTTAACCATAAAAACCCAAGTGATGCATCCACACCAAGCTTGGCCCTTCAGGTCTCTTCCAGAAACCCAAGCAAGGCAGCTGCTTGATTTAGCTAATTAGCAGCTAATTAACAGCACAGAGAGAAAATGAGAGGTTTATGCCTTTGTCCTGTGCTCGAGGTTGAGCAGCTGAGCTCTCTGAGCTCTCTGGGCTGGTGGAGTGGGAACTCTCCTGGGGAGCATCAGCAGCTCAGCTTCTGTTGTGCTTTTGCTCTCAAGCCAAGAATTCCTGAGTCCAGACCCAAAATCCAACCCCTGGGTCTGATTCCCAGCTGCTGCTGACTCCTTCTGCCCCAGCATCAGTAGGGATTCTGAGGTAGATGCCATTAAGGTGAGCTTTGGGTTTGGTTTTGTATATATTTCATTTTTATTCTGCTTTTCACTGGAATAGTTGGAGTTTTCATTTCCAATCCACAAGTCTCTCTGTTAAATCATTTTTTTTTCCCTTCCTGGCATAGGTGGGGGGGAAGTGGAATAATCTCCAGGGCTTTTCCAGCCCCTCCAGGGATGGTGACTCCAGCACTGCCCTGGGCCAGGCCTGGACAACCCTTTTGGGGAAGGAATTGTTCCTCATATCCAACCTAAACCTCCTCTAGCACAACTCGAGGCTGTTTCCTCTTGTCCTATCACTTGTTTTTTGGGACCAATCCCCACCTGGCTCCAAGCTCCTTGCAGGGAGTTGGAGAGAACAAGAAGGTCTCCCCTGAGCCTCCTCTTCTTCAGTCTCCTGCACTTGGCTTGTGCTTCATGACTGATATCCTGTATGATAAAATCAGCTCTTAAATTCAGGACTTAGCTTGAATTCTCTCCCTTCTTTTGTGTCCAGAATTGTTTATTGGATGCTGGTGAAGTTCTGCAGAAGCTCAGGTCCTTTCTGCAGGGGTTTCAGAGCAATGGTTTGGTTGGAAAGGTCAAAGGGATGAGCTGGCTGGGGGGATTGTGGTGGAGGAAAAACCCCAACCTGATGCTGGACATGGAGCTGTGAGGAGATGAGGACAGAGAGCCCTTCCCAGGATGTCTCTCCCAGCCCAGCCTGTCAGCCCTTGCCACTAATCCGTAGGTGGAGCTCTTCTGTCATCTTTTTTCTGCTGATGTGGCTAAGAAGTAACCTAGAAATAGCTTCCTCGGGAAGGAGAAAATAAACCCCAAAAGTGCTTCCCTCAGCAGCTTTTGCCAAAGGTGAAACGCTCTGAGCATCCTTGGAAGAGCCCTAGGGCTGCTGGGGTGGGTTGTGCTGCCCCTTCCTTTATCCTCAGTGCCAAGAAATGGGGCCAAAATACCTCCCTTCCCTCCTTTGATCCCTCTCCTCAGCTGATGGTTGTTCTCTTCTCTCCTTTGCAGCTCGGGAACGATGTGGCAGAGCCACACGGGCGCTGGGGAGGCTGCACCGGCCCGGCCCCGGGGAACTCGTGCCCCTCTCCCCGCCCCGGTGTCCATCAGTGGAGGACCATGCCCGTGACGGAGGGACAGCAGCTGCTAGAGGGACAGCAAAAGGGGGCACAGGGGACTTTCTAGCCTTTGACCCCACCTCGGTATCATGACTGGAGAGACCCAGCATGTTTACACCATCGGCGATACTGAGGCCGGACCCAAAGAGCCCGAGAAGGACTTTGGCTTGGAAAGCTGTGCGGAGAAGGATGGGAGGAGGCTGGGTGGTGGTGGTGGAGGAGGAGGAGGAGGAGGAGAGGGCACATTGCCATTCCCCAGTCCCAAAGAGCAGGAGCCCCACAGCCAACGGGAAGCCGTGATCCGGCCGCAGCAAGCCGGGAAGATCGACTTCAAATCCCTCCACCGCAAACCCAACTTTGCCAACGATGGCACATGGGGAGAGGTCCAGGGTAGCCCCCAGTCCCCCCCGGGGAAGGGGCGAGCCCGGGAGCGCAGCCGGCGAGCGGGGAAAGGTCACCATCAGCTCTACCGCCTCAGCATCACCGGTACCCGGCCCAACCCCACCATCGGCATCGCCTATCCCCAGCAGAAGGTGACCCCCCCGAAGAAGCCGGAGGTGACCCGGGGACCCGTGGCCGGCAGCTACCGCTTCCACGTGCCTGGCATCCCCCAGCGTGAGGCTGAGCTCCGGCAAGATGATCTCAGCTTCGGGCGCTGCTTCCCCGATGCCACGTCCGGCCGTACCTCCTCTGCCAACTATACCTCACAGCCCACTCCTCCTCCTCCTCAGCACGGCCCCAAAGGGCAGTCCCCCAGCGCCGGCATCCCCCTCAAGAGCCCCGGCACCAATGGGCAGCTACATTACTTAGAGTTTCAGGCGAACAGAGCTGACTCCTGGTCTTCCCCGGAGAAGAGCTTTGCCGGTGCTAGCTACGGCATCTCGGTGCCCAAAGGCAGCTCTTTCCCCGAGGCTGGCAAACCCTCTGGCCACGGGCTGGGGGTTTTACCATGCCAATATCCCTTCCAGCTGCTGCACGACTCGGGGAAGGAAGCGTACCGCGGCGATGCTGCCGGCAGCCAGGATTACCTGGACGTGGGGCTGCACGGCACCTTCGCCTTCCACTCGTCCTCCACCTCCGGGGACTGGCAGGATGAGGCGCTAAGCGGTGGCTCCTACGAGAGCCTGTCCTCCGAGGGCAGGCTCTACGGCTTGCCCGTGCCACCACCACCTTCCTCCTCCTCCTCCTCGTCGTTCCTCCACCCGCCGCCGGCCCCGCACCGCGGCTCGCTGCCGTGCTGCAAGGGCAGGAGCGAGCATCCCGCCGAGCCCACCGGTGCTCTCTCATCCTCTGGTGCTATCGACCAAAACCCAAGCACTTTCCACGACAACCAAGCTGTTTTTCCCTCTAGTTTACACTCGCCTAGCAGCGTGCCAAAGCCAGTCGTCGGGACGAGGCAAGCGTCGCTGAAAGAGAGCGGCCCCAGCCCGCGGCTGCTGGTCCAGAGCAGTCCCTTGAGGAGGAACATGCCACCAAATTCCCTCTCCCAAGTGCACTTTCCGAGCAAAGCCTATTGCCGTTCCCCCCCGGGCAGCACTGGTGCGGGATCAGTGCCTTTTGAGAGCAGCGTTCCTGCCGGGGCACCAAGCCATCCCAGGCTTGTGCAAGCTTGGGAAGGTGCCAGCAAGGCGTTTTCTCCCATGGACCAGAACTCAGCACCTTATTCAAACCCTGTTGGAAACCAGTTCTCATTCGAGTGCCAGTCTGGCCCCGAGCAGAGGCAGAAAAATGCCAGGGTGCCTTGGCAGCAAATCCATCTCTCTGCTGCTGCAATGCCTGGTCAAAACAGGCTGGAGCTGTCGAGGCAGATCACCAGCCAGAAGCTCCCCTTCCCCATGAGCACCTCAGAGTGGCAAGGGAGTGGGAAAGCCCAGAAAGGATCTCCCATGAGTAACTCTCCGGGCTATCATGGCAAAAAACCCTTATCAGGAGAGAGCCTTGGGGTCCAGCTCGAGAATGGGGAGGAGCCAGGGTCTCCTGTGTGTGATTCGAGAAGCAAAGCCATCTTCTACAGCATGGGTCAAGCAGGTCCTCTTCCCTCAAGGAGCTCATCAGGCTCAGCGCTGGTTCTGCCACCATCAGCCTTAGTGGCTGCCTCCCCCTGCCAGTCCCCACTGCCATCTCCTGTCCCCAACCCCACCTGTGGCAGCACCTGCTCATCACTCTCCCCTATGTCCAGCAGCCCTCTCAACCCCAGCTTTGAAGACAGCCAGATGTCTGGAGCCCTGACCTCCTCTCCCTTCTTCCAGCACCCCTGCCATCCCAAGGACAGCAACAAAACCTTCCACCCCTCCGACGTCCTGAGCTCCAGCTCACTTCATTACCACCCCCCAGACTCCATCAAGTCCTTCCACTTCCCTCCTGATGCCCTGAAAGAAGACAACCTCCTGAAATGTGCTCCAGCAAGCCCTTTCCACAAACCTGGCATGGAAGTGACCAAAGGATGCTCCGATGGGCTGGATGGGGAGCAACCTCCACCACCATACTCCTCCCATCACTTACTGGCCAGCTCACTCAGCAGTGCCAGCCTGGACCAGCTGGATGTCCTCCTGACCTGCAAGCAGTGTGACCAGAACTACAGCAACCTGTCGTCCTTCCTGCAGCACCGCCAGTTCTGTGCCTCCCATGGAGAGGGCAAGGATGCTCCTCGGGCAGCCGAGGGGAGGAAAGCTCTCCCCTCAGAGCCTCCCAAACCCTCCAGCCTGGGGCTATCTCCTGAGCCCCATTTCTTGACGTTGAACAAGAATGATGACTTCTTGCTGGATGGGGAAAGCAAAAGTGAGGGCAAGGAAGATGCTCTGAAGGGCAACCTCTTCAATGGCCTCACTGCCAGCTCCCTGCCGCTCACTGCCTCAGACCTGGACATCGATGATGCCAAGCTGGACAGCCTGATCACTGAAGCCCTCAATGGCCTGGGCTACCAGTCAGATAACCCTGAGATTGACAGCAGCTTCATAGATGTCTTTGCTGATGAGGAGCTGACAGGAGTGAAGGTGGCCAGTGGTGGAATGTCCCACAAGGTGAAGGAAGCCCTGGCCTCAGAGAGCAAATCCAAGCAGGCAGCAGTGGACGAGAAGGTAGTGGGTCATCACAAGGCTGGCTATTGTTGTGAAGATGGACACTCGGGTGGGGAGAAGGAGAAGAGAGGAGCAGGAAAGCAACATCTTCACAAGGGGAGGGCAGCACGGAGGTTGGCAGCCCAGGAGCTGGATTCTGGAGCAGCAGGAGAGCAGAGGACAGCCAGGCTGCGGGCGGGCAGGAAGAACAGCGTTCCCCCAGCCACCACCTCCTCCAAATCCATCTCTAGCCAAAAGCAGCCTAGGAAGCTCAGCCAGGAACCTCCAGCCAAGACTGAGGTGGGGTCAGGCATTGCCACCAAGAGCTCCAAGCCATCCCGCTTCTCCATGAAGGAGATGAAGAAGCGGAAGCCCCGGAGCGGGACGTGGAGCAAGGAGCTCATTCACAAGATCGTGCAGCAGAAGAACAAGCTCCACAAACTGCAGGTGAAGAGCAGCAAGCAGGCACAGTTCCCTCAGGTCACTGAGAAGATGATACCAGCTGCCAAGGAGGGTAAGTTCCAGGAGTATGACTACGTCTCGGACTCAGATGATGATGGAGCAGAGTGCAGCAAGCTCCGGGGCAGGAGGAAGCGTGGCAGAAGATTCATCGGCAGGACCAAACACAGCTTGAGCAAGAAACACCCAGCAAGAAGTGAGAGAACCAAAGAGAAAGACCCAGCCTGGAGCTACAGCCAGAAAAGGGAAGCACGGGAGTATGGTGAGGTCCAGAGGCAGGAGGATGCCAAGAGAAAGGATTGTGCCAGCAGAGCCCGAAGACGGAGCAGCCAGTCATCTACCAGCAGCAACCAGAGTGGCAGCACATCCAGTGAGATGGGCACCAGCCCAGCCCATGCTGATGGAGCCTGCTCAGGCAGTGAGAAAGGAGGCATCCAGAGGAGAAGGAGGTCAGGCAGTCCACCAAGGACTCCACTCAGACCTCCTGAGGGCAGGAGCCCAAAGAAGAGCAGCAAAGAAATCTTTGCCAGGGGGAACAGGAGGCTTGGCTCAGCCCAGCCTTTGTTAGCAAGCTCCGACACACATCCAGGTACTGAAGCAGATGTTGCTGTGCTGGACTGTGCAAAGGAGAAGCTGTTACCACAAGCACAAGACAAGCAGCTGCCCAGCATGGGCACCTCTGGCAGGAGTCCCATCAAGATCTCCTGTAAGGAAGGGCCAGAAGAGCCCAAAGGAGCAGTAAAGCAGCTGAGTGAGGCAGGAGAACCCAGCCTGGAAGCTCAGGACTCGCCTGGGCTGACCATGGTCAACCAGAGGCAGCAGTTTGTCCCTTTCACAAGTGAGGGGCTGAAGTACCCTGCAGAAGAGCTGATTGCTCCATCCCACAGGGCTAAGGAAGCTACTCCTGGCCATGTGGCTGGTGCCTATGCAGAAGTGGGCATCAAGTATGTGAAGACACAGGGGCTGTGTGACCCTCGGAAGGACTATCCCACACCGATCGCTCCGTACGGAGCCAATGCAGCAGGGATGATGCTCACTGCCAAGCCACCTGACCCATACATCAGCAACAGCAGCACCTTCTTTGATCCCAAAGGCCTTCCTGCTCACTATGATGACAACCTCTTCTCCAAGCCCCCAGCCTTGAGCTCCTCACCCATGGATGACGTGTATTTATGCCGGGAGGACATCAATGCCAGCTCCTTTGAGCAGAAGCATGCCAGCATCTCCCCTTACACCACAGAAACACCTCAAGGCAAGGTCTCCTCTCCTCTCACCTTTGATTCTTCTTCCATCTTTGGAGAGCTTCCTGTCCCTGAGTTTGATCCACCCCTGTATGAGAGTGTCTCTGCCAGCAAGGATGCTTATGTGACCACCTTCCCCTGTCCTGGCAATTCCCCCAGCAAGCCTCTGCCCTTCGAGCAACCCTATCCACCCTTCATGCCAGAGAAAGACTGGTCCCTCATGGAGGAGGTGGCTCCCATGCTGCCAGAAGACATGACTCAGTTCCACAGCCTTTCCGTGGAGAAGCCCTTAGCCAAGAAATTCCCTGAGGAAGGTCCTGTCCCCAGGAGCCAACTCTCCCTGCCACTACCAGACAGGATGGCAGAGTATAATGTGAGTTTCATGAACAACATGTCCGATGATGAGCTGGAGATCAAGAGATTGGTCACTGAGCTGGAAAGTCAACTGCAAACCAGCAAGCTGGAGAGTGAGACCTCTGTCAGCCTTCAGAAAGCTGAGCAGCACATCCCTGCCCATCTGCAAGGGCACGTGGCTGAGCAAGAGAGAGGCCAGGGGAAAGGACTGGGTTTGGCAGAGCAGTTGGGCAGCTCAACAACCCTTTGTGTTGGGGAGAGGCTGGGAGCTGAGAAGTCAACTGTTGTGAGTGCCCCTGGGGTCTATGAGGGAGCCAGGGAGGCCTGGGCCAGCCCAGTGGAGTTGGCATCACTGGAGGCAGGGATGTGCACACCAGCCCCGCTCACCATGGACCAGTTCTGCTCCAAAGGTGATGGTGAGCAGCTCCAAGAAGCTGCAACTGCCCAGGAAAATGACCCTGGAAAGATAGCAAATGGGTCTTCCTCCAAAAGTCTACCTGCATCATGCACACCAGACCCAACAGAGGTTCCTCTCTACAAAGACCCCATGACAGAAAGCCCTCCTGTTGTCACCAAAGCCATGTTCTCCAAGAGCCTGGAGGCAGCTGAAGCAACCAAAGATCCCCTGCCATGCCAAGCTGGTGAGGAGAGCTTCCCTGTGCCAGAAGAAGCTGTTGAAAGCTTCCCTGATGCTGCAGAGCTGGAGAAGTTTGATGCCCATCATCCAACCCATAAAGCTGAACGTGGTTTTCAGCAGGCTCCCAGCCCAACTTTGGACCTTGCCTTCTCACCTCACATCAAAGAGGTCCCAGATGCAGAAGAAAGACCTTTAAGCAAGCCTGAGTCACCCAAGATGGTGAAAAGCATGGAGGACTTCCAAAGGGATGGGGATGGCTCTGCACTGGGGGAAGAAATGGAGGAGAGGAAGAGTCCTACCACCTATCCAAGCCCTGGAGCTGGGGACAAAGCCAGCAAGCAGAAAGTGCTGCTGTTTGACATGCTGAGTCTACCCAAGGAAAGCAACTGTAGCTCCCAGAAAGTGCTGGCATCCCAGGAGACATCTGCCAACCCTCTCCAGCAGCTCCAGCTCTTTGTTGCCCGCACGGTGAAGAGCAATGAGGAGGAGCTGTTGATGCCATGCTTCCCTGTGCTGCTTGCTCCCTCTGCCACCTCCTCCATCCCAGCAGAGCAGAAAGAGGAGAGTGATGATGGTGCCTCAGAAGGGGAAAACCAGACCTACTGCCCTGCCCAAGGGGAGGAGAACCTCTCTGCTGGAAGCAAAGCGGATGATACTGCTGCCCCAGCCAAGGAGGCTGTGGTTTTCTCTGGTGGGCATGAGCAGCTGGAGTCTTGCCCTGCAAAACAACCCCTGTGTGAGAAAGTGGAACTGCAGCACTTAGCAAACGAAGCTGTGGAGCCAGGGGACATTAATCTCTGTGCAGATGGTGGTTCCCAAGAGCCTGATGAGCTCTCACCACTCCAAAGCACACTGGTAGGGCAAGGAGAGAAAGCTGAGCAGCTGGGGGAAGAGCAGGAGCAAGATAAAGCCAAAGCAACCTTGGCCTTCCAAACCCATGAGCAGGTCCATTCGAGCCATGGTTTGCTCGAGAAGGAAAGGTTGGGCAGCACAAGAGCTGAGGGGGTGGGACAGGGAGCAGAGACCCTGCCCAGTGCTCCCACAAGTGCCTCTCCTGGGGAGCATCTCCAGCAGGATCACTGCTTGGTGCCAGAGATGAAAGCCAATGCAGTCAGTGGGAAGCTTCCTCGAGAAGGCACTGGCAAGAAGAAGTCCTTCAGGGGTTGTCATTACCCAGGTGAATCTCCAGCCAGCCTGCCCTTGCCAACCAGTCCTTCTCAGCCCAAATGCTTGCAGAGTGCTGGGGCTGAGGGAGAAGAGATGCCCAGCTTCAGCACTCAGCCCTCAGATGAGGAGAAAGGCAGCATAGCCCTACTCAACTCATCACTCCCCATGAAGAGGTGTTCTCCTGAAGCCAACAGCCACGAGGTCCATCAGCCCACTGTGAGCCTGGCAGAGCAAGGCCCGTGGGAAAGGGCATCCACCTTTCCTCCCTCCCTGCATCCCTGCAGGGCTGTGCCAATGGAAGTGGTCAAGGACAGTCACCATCCTCTTCCTGACAGCCCACCTGAAGGAGAGGGGATGCTGAGAGCTTGCCTTCTGCTGCATGCTGATGGACTGCTGGGCTCTGCCTTGGACATGGATGGTGCTCAGAAAAAGGAGTGCTCTCTTCCCTGCTCACCACCTCTCAGCCAAAAGGCTGGTGAGAAAGAGGTGCCCAAAAGTGCTGGTGCTGTGCTGTCAGGCTCTCATTTCAAAGAGAACCAAGATATGGTCATTAACTCCACTCCTCTAGAAACCCAGGACTACCCAACCCAACCCACAATGGATCTTCTGCCAAGCAGAGACAGAGAGGGAAAGCTGCATCAAGAGAAGAGCCTTGGAAGCTCCTCTGATGATGGAAAGGAGCATCCAAGTGATCCAGAGGCTTTGTCCAGTGCTTTGGTTGTTCAGCAGGTGCCAGCTGCTGTCAGGAGAGATCTTGAAAGCACTGGAGATCTTGGTCCTGCTGAATTAAATGGACATGAGTTTTCAGAGACAGCACAGGTGAGACTTGGTCTTTCCAGAACCACAGAGAGTGGAGGAAATAGTTTAGAAGGAGAGAAACCCCAAAGCCACAGGGCTGGAGAAGCTGGGAGCTGTGTGTTAAACAGTATGGGTCAAGGAGAGGACAACATACCCAACAGTGCTCCAAACCCTTCCCAAGATGAACTCCACAAAGAGAAGAAACCAAAAGGGCTCCCAGCCACCTGTGACATTTGTTCAGCCACTTTCAGGTCCAAGCCTGGTCTGACCAGGCACAAAGCTGTCAAGCACCAGGTGAAGAATGGTGGCATAACACAGCCCAGCAAGAGTCCCAGGTCCACTTCCATTCCTGCAGACAAGACACCAAAACCAGCCCCAAAAGTGCCCAGGAGGAGCTTGAAGGCTTCACTCAAAGACAAAACCTCACAGATGCTAACCACCAACCTGGAAGATGACCCCAAGAAAAGATGCCCAGAGCTGGAGAAAGAGCCCAGTGCACAGATGCAAGAAGTGGTCAGCAAGGTGCTCAGTGACCTGAGTGTGATCTCCTTTGAGATGTCCCAGGAGCTGCAGCACACAGGTGTTCTGCAGAGGGACAGGAAGGCAAAAGGGATGCACTTGGAGACGAGGGGAGCCAGCGAGCTGGTGGCTGGGAAGCTGGAACTGGCACAGCAAGTCAAGAAGGGAGAGAAGGGCAGGAGGAGCCAAAGCAAAGATCTTGGAGAGGTGAGCAGCAGTTCTGAGAAGAAGCTGAACAGGAAAGTGAGAAGAAGGAAAGCAAAGGTATTTCCCAACAGAAACGAGCCTGATGGTCCTTGTGAGCTGGAGAAGAGCACAAGTCCTCCCTCTGCCATCCTTGGCTCCAGTCTGCCCAGGATCATGGGGGGTTTGCATGAGCCAGGTGGTTGCATCTCCACAGAGGAGCAGAGTAGGTCCAACTCAAGCCAGCACTCTCCAAAAGCTAAAGAGTCCCCTTGTGAAGCTGAGCTGGCAGAGAATCTGTGCAAGCAGATGGTGTCTTCAAAGGAGATGATCAGCAAGGAGTCACTCATGGGCACAGTCACCTGTCCCAGGGAGGTGGAAGATCCAAATGGAGTTGAAGACAAAAAGTGGGTTAGCAGGTTTGTGAAGCAAGTGGAGAAGGGATTGGGTGAGATAGGCAAAGAGCAGCAGCATGGTGCTGATGGCACAGAGGAGATGGATGCTGAGACAGGACATAGTCCTGTGACAGCCAGCTGTGCTGGGAACCAAAGTGGTGCCCCACAAGGTCCCCCAGCTCCTGCTGAAGGAAGCCTGCCACTGGAGGTAGCTTCAGAAACCATCCCAAAAGTTCCTGGGGAAGGTGCTCTGCAGACCACAGCAGGGACCAGCCCTCCTCCTGCAGACCCAAAGCCATGGACCAAGGCAGACGTGTCACCAAGCCAAGGACACTGTGTGGAGAGCACAACCATCTCAGACCTCCAGAGCTTGTTTGATGACGATGACTCCACCTTCTCGCAGCTGTTCCCAAGGGATGAGCAGTGTGCCCGCAGGAAGTGCGCGCGGGTGTACGGCAAGCGCAGCAAGAAACCCAAGGCCACCACGGAGGTCAACCTCCAGCCACCAAGTGCCATTGACCTCTTCCCCATCCGACTGGCCAATGACCTGAGTGACAGCAGCTCCTTCTGTGTCACCAGGGAGGATCCCTCTGAGTATGAAACCATCTCTGTTGACGATGCCTTCATGCTCAACATGTGTCACAGCAGCAAGCCCAAGAGTGGAGATGCTGATCCCAGTGGATCTAAAAGCGTTGCGCCCAGCTTGGACCGTGAGGAGATTGACCAAGGGAAGGAGGATATTGACCTGGAAGACAACATGCTGACCTTCTTGTGCCAAAACAGCCAAGTGGATGCCGTTCCCAGCTTGAACATCTGGGGGAGTCTGGAGAAGGAAAGAGAAAACCTCTCTGCTGAGGACATGTTTGAGCCTCTGATGGACCTTGAGGATGAGGACTCGCTCAGAGAAGCAAGCTCTGAGCCTCCTGACCTGGTGGAGGAATCCTATGATGGCAAAGCGAGGCAAGATCCAGCCTCTCCTGAATTTCACACCATCGACATCGAGATGCTGAACGCAAAGCTGAAGATGAGAGACATGTGCTTCTTCAGCCCTTGTGAAGATCTTCCTGACCATGGTGAGGAGGAGGAGGAGGACACCGAGAGTTTCAAGCCGAAGCCAGGCCAGCAGAGCAAGCCCAGAAGCAAGCTAGAAGATGGGAAAGCAGGGAAAAACCGCAGTGAGATGACCATCAAGACCAAAGACAAGCAGTACAAGTGCAAAGTCTGCTTCCAGTGGTTCCTGACATTGGGGGAGCTGGATTTCCACAAGCTCTCCCACAACCCTTCTCCTCCTCCCACCTGCTACATGTGCGTCCAGCGCAAGTTCAGCTCCCGTGAGCAGCTGAGGGACCACCTGAAGGAGAAGCATGCCAAGAACAAAGCTGGCCTGTGGGCTTGTGGGATGTGCCTGAAGGAGATCTCTGATGTCTGGATGTACAATGAGCACCTCCGGGAGCATGCCACCCAGTTTGCTCGCAAGGGGCAAGCGCAGAAGTCGGTGATGGGTCTGCCAGCTTGCTTTGGGGAGGACAATGCTGCTGTCACCCACTTCCTCAACACCATCATGTATCGGAAGCCCAGCAGATCCTCCAGGCATGGTGACCCCAGCAACAAACACTCAGTTAGCAGAGAGAGCAAGAACCCCAAGGAGGTGCCTCTTGAGCAGGAGGCCAAGGCGATGAAAGACCCCTTGGAAAGCAACCTCAAGGGGAAGCCACCTGCAGCCAGCTCCTCCAAAGCATCCACCAGTCCTTCTCCAGAGCGTGCAGCAAGAAGTGAAGGCACCCCAAAATCGGTCCCCATGCACCCAGACTGTAAGGATCCCTCCAGGGATTGTCACCACTGTGGCAAACAGTTCCCCAAACCCTTCAAGCTCCAGCGGCACTTGGTTGTCCACAGTCTGCAGAAGATCTACTTGTGCCACAAGTGCCCAATGTTCTACCAGGAGACCAAAGAGCTTCGTAACCATCTCAGCCAGGAGCACGGTGTGGTGGAGGAGCAGGAGATCAAGCACACCACTCTGTATGCCTGTGAGCTCTGTGCTGATGTCATGCACGTCATCAAGAAGTCCTTCATCTGCAGCATGTGTAACTACACCTTCTCCAAGAAGGAGCAGTACGACCGGCACATGGAGAAGCACATGGCAGGGAGCAACAAGACTTTCAAGTTCAGAGGGGTCATGAGGCCTGGTGTTGCTTCTAAGGAGGACAGGGAGAAGGTCAAAGAGGATGGCTCTCTCCGGGAGGGCATTCCACCAAGCAAGAAGAGGAAGGTTGCTCACCACAGCGGCTCACCAGTCCACTTGGACCACACTAGTGACCTTCAGCTGGTAGAAGCTGCAAGCCCCAGCCTGCAGGCACCCACTGACTCCCTCCCTGGGGACCTGGGAGCACCCCAACCCTCTGTGAAAACAGAAGACCTGGTGGGTGACTTCTCTGACCTCCTGGCAGAGATGGAGAAGTCCCAGTTTGACACCTTGCCACCACCTCCCTGCCTCTCCCCATCTTTGCCACGGGCTGTGGGGAGCAGCCCAGAGCTCAGCCATGTCACTGCCCTGTCCATTGAGGAGCTGGAGAAAGGAGCCTTTGATGGGAAGCCACTTCCTTTCTTGGACTCACCTGAGTTCCCCATGGACCTTGGTGGGTTGGCTTGTAACCAGGCCACAGATGCAAAGCTCTCTCCTCCACACCTGACTGAGAACTGTGGCTACACCGATGACCAAAAGAGAGCAAGCACAGGGAACAAAGGTGATGATGACCTAGCAAGTGGCCTGAGCAACCCCAATGCAGCCACTGAGGCTGTGGATGGGATTCCATTTCTCCAGCTTGCCAAGAAGGTCTTGGAGCTTCCTTCCCCACAGGCAGAGGCTCCTCCAGCCAAGGAGACTCAGAGGTGGGACAACCCTAGTGCCAGTGACACCTCTTCTTGGGAAGGTACTTCTAAACCTGCATCTCCAGAAGCTGCCCACCAACATCTGCCCCTGAAGGACAAGGCAGCATCGCCCACGCTCAACAGGGCTACCAAAGATTTGCTCCCCCAGAAGAAGACCATGAGTAGCCAGCCTGGTGGTGAGGCTGCTCCTGGCATGGGCAGCACTGAGGAGGGTCAGCAACTCATCTCAGGGAAGGAGAAAGCCATGCCTGAGCTGAAGGACAGCAGCACTAACACCAAGGACCAAAGTGGCAACCCAAGCAAATCCACTAGCAGCCAGCAGCCCCGAGGTGAAGTCACCAACAACGCCATGAGACACAGCCACATGGAGCAGAGCAAAGCTACCAGCAAGCTTCACCCCAAGAGGAGGAAAGACCACAAGTCCTTGAGCCACAGGAGCAGCTCTGGTTCCAGGGAAAACATGGAGGGAGATGGGAAGAAGAAGAAAACCTGGACCCCATGCCCAGGGAGGAGCGAGAGCACCAATGAGCTCAAACGCAGCAGCTGGAGCAATGCTGAACCTTCTGCTCTTTCTCCTGGCAAGAGAGAGACCCAATGCAACAAACTGGTAGCCAAGGGCAAAGCAGGCCCTCAGCTGAAGAAGCTGGTCCTGGACACTTACAACCAGAAGAAAGGAGACCAACTTCGTCACGCCAACGGTGACATCAAACGCAGGAAAGCCATTCTGGGCAAGAGCCTCCACCAGGTGTTGGCCAAGGAGCCCTCTCCATCCCAACGTGGCTCCTTGCACAGCCCACGTGCTACTCGGGCTAGCAAGCCAACGTGTTCAGCCACGTACCGCACCGCCGAGTCCCAGAACAACCTGCTCAGCCAACTCTTTGGGCAGAAATTAACCAGCTTTAAAATCCCTTTGAGGAGAGATCCTTCAGAGTAATGCATGGAGGTGACTTGTGGAGATCCTCAGCTGCTTTCAAGAGGTTTGCAAGGAGAAAAAAAAAAAGGTTAAGAAGCATTATCAAAGCGTTGGATTCGTTTGTGCAGCAGTGTTTCTCTGTCGAAGCTTTGATATGAACTTGCACTGCAGCCTCTGTGAAAAATAGGGTGGTTGGTGGTTTTTTTTTTGTTTAATCTCCTTTTAATTCACCTGATTCCTCATGCAAATGGCAGGACTTTGATGTTGCTGATGAGGTTTTTCTCTCCTCCAACTGCCAATGGTAATGGCTTTGGGCTGCTGGAGCTGTCGCCGGCAGTCGCTTTCATTGCAGAAGTGCTGAGGGTTAGGAGGGATGCTTGCAAATCCCAGACCCCTTCTTTGAGTCTCTTACCTTTTGTACAAAGTACTTGAAGAGATGAACTTCATTCCAGAGATGTCTTATTCAGAAGGTGCAGTACACTGTAGAAAGCAGGAAAAATAAGAAAAAAAAAAATGATGTTTTATAGATATATATATTATATTTTGGAAGATTTTGCACAACTCATCCCCCTGTTTCAATTCAGTTTAATTGGGAGCTGGCCCTGAGAGGATGCAATTAAATGTAAATGAATAAAAGAGGGGAGAAAAAAAAAAAAACAAAGGTATTTTAAATTAAATGAAGACTCCTCTAGTTTGGACAACTCATCCTAGGAAGATGTTTCTACACCGTCAAGAGAAGAACCGAAGCGGCTCTGAGCCCTTCAGAGGATGCTGCCACTCTTTGACCACTGTAGATGATGGAACCAGAGGAAGCTGCACCTTGACACTTGTGATAAACTCTGATTTATGATGTTTTTTAGGAGTTTTATTGGGGTTTTGTTTGGTTTTGGGGGGTGGGTTGGGTTTTTTTTTTTTAATGAGTGTGTGTGTGTGTGGTTTCTTTTTTGTTTGTGTGAGAGTTTGGGGTTGTTCTTTGTATTGCTCAATGACAAAACTGTGCCAATTTCTGGCTCCAAACCTGGTACTGTCCCAGTGCCCTCAGAGGGTCTCCCATCCCAACTCTTCTCCTGGATGGAGTTGGTGGCTCTGTAGGTATCCCCTTCTTACTACGCAGTTACTGGTGCTATTCTTCTCTGTAATGTGAATACAGCCTTCCTTGATCCAAAAATACAAGGGAAACCTTAAGGAAGTAGCCATTACCTGGAAAAAAAAAAACAACCAAACACTAAAGCAGGAAAAAAACAGGTTAAAAATACCATTTTTTTGGGGGGGGGAAAGCCAATAATCATCCTATCTGCTGGTACTCCATGGTGTGGGAAAGGTGATGTCATGTCAACGTCTGAAGCCGGAAAGAAATCTCAGGTGCAAAAGGAGGACATGGAAGAGAATCAAATGGATTAATGGAAGAGAAATGAATTAATGGAAGAGAAATGAATTAATGGAAGAGAAATGAATTAATAAAAGAGAATTAATTAATAAAAGAGAATTAAATTACTATTGAGATGCTCCCAAGTCAAGGAGGTGAAGCAATGCACTGATGTGAACACTCACGAGTACTTTGCGTCTGTCCTGCAGTTCTTGTTTTTGGGGGGGGGTTAAAAAGCAAAAGAAAAAGAGGCTTTATTCTGTTAATATGTATCTTTACAGTTCTTTGTATAAATATATTGTAGGTAAATTTACCTTGGGTGCAATGTTGTTGTGTCAGAAGTCTTTATTTTGATATATGTTGTCGTTGTCGGAGAAGCAGAGCGCGAGCAGGAAACGCTGTCTTGATGAGGTCTTCTGTGTGCTTTGGAAGTGCCTCTTTCATGTTCTTTAAAATAAAGTATGAGATGAAAATGATGGGGTGGTTGGTGCTGTAAAATCTGACCTGAGTAACCTTCTCAAATATATATTCCAAATATTTTCACAGAAATGCACTGTCTGCCTCGTGTTTGGGAGATGGGCCTGCCTGCTGTTGGAGCATGTACCCTCTGCTGGTCCTCACCATCCTCTCCTCCCCTGGAATATCTCTGACCTAATGATGGTATCACATGGTGGGAGTTGGAAGGGATCTCTGGGGATCATCCAGTCCAACTCAGCCCCAGCAGCTTGCCCAGCATCACCTCCAGAGGCCTTGGCAATCTCTGCACCCCAGGAGACTCCCCAAGCTCTCTGGGCAGCCTGGGCCAGGGCTCTGCACCCTCACAACAAACAAGTTTCTCCTGCTGCTCAGCTGCAAGCTCCTGGCTTCCAGTGTGTGCCTGTTGCTCCTAGCCCTGGGCACCCCTGAGCAGAGTGTGGCCCCAGCCTCTTGCCCCCTGCACCCTTCAGCTCTTGCTCAGCATGGAGCAGCTCCCCTCTGGCTCTGCTCTTCAAGGCATGTTCATCACCAGTTGGTGATGGTGACAGCCAAGTCTAGTCATCACCAATTTGTCCTCAAGATTTCATCATCACCAGTTGGTGACAGAGATGGTGATGGTGATAGTGGTGATGTTGATGATGATGGTGATGTTGATAGTGCTGATGTTGATGGTGATGGCAACATCTCAGCCTGCTCCTCACCAGTTTGTCCTCAAGGTTTGGTCCTCAGCAGTTGATAATGGTTATGTTGATGTTGATAGTGATGGCAACATCCCAGCCTGGTCATCACCAGTTTGTCCTCAAGGTTTGGTCCTCAGCAGTTGATAATGGTTATGTTGATGTTGATAGTGATGGCAACATCCCAGCCTGGTCATCACCAGTTTGTCCTCAAGGTTTGGTCCTCAGCAGTTGATAATGGTTATGTTGATGTTGATAGTGATGGCAACATCCCAGCCTGGTCATCACCAGTTTGTCCTCAAGGTTTGGTCCTCAGCAGTTGATAATGGTTATGTTGATGTTGATAGTGATGGCAACATCCCAGCCTGGTCATCACCAGTTTGTCCTCAAGGTTTGGTCCTCAGCAGTTGGTGGTGGTGGTGATGATGGTGGTGATGGCAACATCCCAGCCTGCTCCTCACCAATTTGTCCTCAAGGTCTGGTCCTCACCAGTTGATGATGGTGATGATGATGATGATGATGGTTGTGATGGTGATGATGATGATGGTGATGATGGTGATGATGATGATGGTGATGATGATGATGGTGATGATGATGATGGTGATAGTGATGATGATGGTGATAGTGATAGTGATGATGGTGATGGCAACATCCCAGCCTGCTCCTCACCAATTTGTCCTCAAGGTCTGGTCCTCACCAGTTGATGATGGTGATGATGATGATGATGATGGTTGTGATGGTGATGATGATGATGGTGATGATGGTGATGATGATGATGGTGATGATGATGATGGTGATGATGATGATGGTGATAGTGATGATGATGGTGATAGTGATGATGATGGTGATGGTGATAGTGATGATGGTGATGGCAACATCCCAGCCTGCTCCTCACCAATTTGTCCTCAAGGTCTGGTCCTCACCAGCTGATGATGGTGATGATGATGATGATGATGATGATGATGATGATGATGATGATGATGATGATGATGATGATGATGATGATGATGATGATGATGATGATGATGATGATGATGATGATGATGATGATGATGATGATGATGATGATGATGATGATGATGATGATGATGATGATGATGATGATGATGATGATGATGATGATGATGATGATGATGATGATGATGATGATGATGATGATGATGATGATGATGATGATGATGATGATGATGATGATGATGATGATGATGATGATGATGATGATGATGATGATGATGATGATGATGATGATGATGATGATGATGATGATGATGATGATGATGATGATGATGATGATGATGATGATGATGATGATGATGATGATGATGATGATGATGATGATGATGATGATGATGATGATGATGATGATGATGATGATGATGATGATGATGATGATGATGATGATGATGATGATGATGATGATGATGATGATGATGATGATGATGATGATGATGATGATGATGATGATGATGATGATGATGATGATGATGATGATGATGATGATGATGATGATGATGATGATGATGATGATGATGATGATGATGATGATGATGATGATGATGATGATGATGATGATGATGATGATGATGATGATGATGATGATGATGATGATGATGATGATGATGATGATGATGATGATGATGATGATGATGATGATGATGATGATGATGATGATGATGATGATGATGATGATGATGATGATGATGATGATGATGATGATGATGATGATGATGATGATGATGATGATGATGATGATGATGATGATGATGATGATGATGATGATGATGATGATGATGATGATGATGATGATGATGATGATGATGATGATGATGATGATGATGATGATGATGATGATGATGATGATGATGATGATGATGATGATGATGATGATGATGATGATGATGATGATGATGATGATGATGATGATGATGATGATGATGATGATGATGATGATGATGATGATGATGATGATGATGATGATGATGATGATGATGATGATGATGATGATGATGATGATGATGATGATGATGATGATGATGATGATGATGATGATGATGATGATGATGATGATGATGATGATGATGATGATGATGATGATGATGATGATGATGATGATGATGATGATGATGATGATGATGATGATGATGATGATGATGATGATGATGATGATGATGATGATGATGATGATGATGATGATGATGATGATGATGATGATGATGATGATGATGATGATGATGATGATGATGATGATGATGATGATGATGATGATGATGATGATGATGATGATGATGATGATGATGATGATGATGATGATGATGATGATGATGATGATGATGATGATGATGATGATGATGATGATGATGATGATGATGATGATGATGATGATGATGATGATGATGATGATGATGATGATGATGATGATGATGATGATGATGATGATGATGATGATGATGATGATGATGATGATGATGATGATGATGATGATGATGATGATGATGATGATGATGATGATGATGATGATGATGATGATGATGATGATGATGATGATGATGATGATGATGATGATGATGATGATGATGATGATGATGATGATGATGATGATGATGATGATGATGATGATGATGATGATGATGATGATGATGATGATGATGATGATGATGATGATGATGATGATGATGATGATGATGATGATGATGATGATGATGATGATGATGATGATGATGATGATGATGATGATGATGATGATGATGATGATGATGATGATGATGATGATGATGATGATGGTGGTGATGGCAACATCCCAGCCTGCTCCTCACCAATTTGTCCTCAAGGTCTGGTCCTCACCAGTTGATGATGGTGATGATGATGATGATGATGGTTGTGATGGTGATGATGATGATGGTGATGATGGTGATGATGATGATGATGATGATGATGATGATGATGATGATGATGATGATGATGATGATGATGATGATGATGATGATGATGATGATGATGATGATGATGATGATGATGATGATGATGATGATGATGATGATGATGATGATGATGATGATGATGATGATGGTGGTGATGGCAACATCCCAGCCTGCTCCTCACCAATTTGTCCTCGAGGTCTGGTCCTCACCAGTTGAATATGGTGATGGTGATGATGGTTATGTTGATGTTGGTAGTGGTGATGGTGATGGCAACATCCCAGCGTGCTCCTCACCAGTTTGTCCTCAAGGTTCAGTCCTCACCAGCTGATGATGATGATGATGTTGTTGTTGACAGTGGTGATGTTGATGCTGATGGCAACCTCCCAGCCTGCTCCTCACCACTTTGTCCTCAGGCTGCCCTCCACCACCATGATGCTGAGCTCTGAAGGCAGGAGGCTGCCACCAAGCTGGGCATCTAATATTCCTTCATTAGAGCTGCAATCAGAGCCTGGGCAAGGCTGTCACTGTGAGATAGCTCCAAGCTGCTGCCTGGAACCCTTCCCACTTGGGGCTTGTAACTCAAACTGCAGCATTAATTTGATTCACTGATAGAATTCTTCTCCCCAACTCCTCCTTTGTTTATGGAAGCTTAAACTGCTCACCAGCAGCACCCTCCTGGTGTGTTGCAGAGTGGAGATAAAGTGGCTGAAAATAATTAGTATGGCTTAATTTAGGGGAGGGAAAAGGGAAGGGGGGGGAGAAAAGGGAGGGGGTTAGGAAATATAAGCTCAGAAGAATTTTGCAGGAGATTTTAAGGCTGCACATTTCTCTTGGTCTTGGCAGGAAAGATTACAGGGCTGGAAATGGGATTTGGATGGTTGTTTCCCTCTCTTATATTTCACTAAGGCAGCAAAGCCCTGGGGGAGAGGAGTGTGTTTGATGGCTGAGGCTCACTGGAGCTCTCCCACACCTCTAGATCCCTGGGGGATCATTGCTTGGGAATATGGATAGAAAGTCCCCTAGGAGCTGGAGGTTTGACCCCAGTCTGGAGAAGA
>VWZO01009844.1:0-33014 GCA_013396975.1 Bucco capensis
GACAACAAGAGCCTTCACTCCCAGCAGCAGGAGGGAAGGGATGGATTTCCCAAGCCTTCTGCACTGTGTCTTGTCCCTTGTGAACTGTACATTGGGAATGCTTTCTTTAGACACTGCACCTCAGGTATCTTCCAACAGCTCAAGTGCATTCTGCTTATGATCTTGTCTCATCAATGATCCTTTCTTATTTGTGAGAGGGCAGGAAGGCTTGGAGGGAGCAGGTGATTCATTGCATTCCTTTCTGTTCTAGGAGAGCAGACTCTAATTTCTCTCATCACTCTCCTGACTCATCACTAGAAAAGATGTTGAGTACAGTGAGCTGCTCAACTCAATGGGTAGCACTTTCTTAGTCAAATGGGATTAGTCTACTCCTCTAATGGTGTGATTTATGTCAGGCTTTTTTAGACTTTCATATCATCCCAAAGCCCCTGTGTGTCCTAAGGCTCATCTTGCATACAGCTAAACATCCTTACAAATTCCATCACCAAGGTGAATATGATTTGCTCATCCAATTATGACACAAATTTGCTTTCCAGCTATGTGTTTCAAATTTATATGATAGAGAGATACAATTATCTACATACACATCCCTTTAGGAAAGACTGAACTAATCCCAGCACATTGTGACTTAGAGGTCAACTAATGCAGTTTGGGGACTCTTTTACCTGTTGGCTCAGGATGTATGCAAATAAATTCAGGTAGTTATGACCTACTGCTTGCCAAGTTGTTCTCTTGGAAAATACATCCCTGTGACTGGAGCCTTGCCCCAGGTTTGCTCCTATAAACACCTCTTCTTTTGCTGTCTTTTGGAGGAAGAGGCTGAACCCTTCAGTGGAAGAACTGTGCCATGGGATCTCAGAGAGCAGAAGCAGTGTGAGGAACAGCTGGAGAAAGCTCACAATTCTTTAAGGACTTGAGGACATCAGCTTCCTAAATCCCTGAAGCCCAATGACTTTGCCCAATTCCTATGCAGTTCTGCTAGTTCAAAGCATGAAGTGAGGTAGTGGTTGGCCTGTGATGATGCTTCATCACAGAGTGGCTCCATGTGCCTTCCATGGCTTGGAAAGATATGGCTTATCCCTTCTGCAGAGCATCTTCAGGTAAGAATTTCTCTTCTTCCAGAAGCACTTGAATCAGTCCAAGAGCTCCAGTGAGCTGCCTGATCATAAACTCAGCAGTATGTGGATTTGGGGGAAGGAGAAGACTTCACTGAGGACTCTCCCAGTGTTCCTGCAGCCCAGATCTTTACTTGATTGCCCTGCACAGCCAGGGAAGCCTCTCAGGCTGTTCCCAGAGCACAAGTCTAGAACAAACAGCAATTGCAGTTCCAAAATACTACACAAAAACCTTCCCTAACTGTTAAAATACATGATGGGCAAGAGCCATCAGTTCATTTCCTTCTGGGCCTACAAAAAAACTCCAAATGATTGTAGGAGTAGTAGCAAGACACAATTGGTTTATTTGATAGTAAAAATATCAGCACAGAGCCTAACACAGAAGTAGTGAGAGGGAATGGGATCTGGAGGATGTGATCCAGCCAGAGCTGGGAAAGGGGAGAGAGGGAACAGAGCTGGGAAAGGGGAGAGAGGGAACAGAGCTGGGAAAGGGGAGAGAGGAACAGAGCTGGGAAAGGGGAGAGAGGGAACAGAGCTGGGAAAGGGGAGAGAGGAACAGAGCTGGGAAAGGGGAGAGAGGCAACAGAGCTGGGTAAGGGGAGAGAGGGAACAGAGCTGGGAAAGGGGAGAGAGGAACAGAGCTGGGAAAGGGGAGAGAGGGAACAGAGCTGGGTAAGGGGAGAGAGGGAACAGAGCTGGGTAAGGGGAGAGAGGGAACAGAGCTGGGAAAGGGAATAGAGGAANAAGGGGAGAGAGGCAACAGAGCTGGGAAAGGGGAGAGAGGGAACAGAGCTGGGAAAGGGGAGAGAGGGAACAGAGCTGGGTAAGGGAGAGAGGCAACAGAGCTGGGTAAGGGAATAGAGGGAACAGAGCTGGGAAAGGGGAGAGAGGTGCCAGAGTGTTTGAGTGTAAATCACACCAAATTTGGCTCTATTCATGAGTGGTACCCTTGGAATCTCATCCTCTCCACAAGCCCTGGGAGCACTGATCCCCTTGGCACAGCTGGGCAGTGGAGCTATGTCCTGGGTTTGGTTAGGATAGGCTTGGCTTTGCACAGGAAGGGAGAGGAGATCCAATGAATCTCTGCTTTGCTTCCTCACAAACTACAGTTTCCTTGGGCTCTTGCTAGCACTGAAAGAAAGTATGGCTCTAAAATGTGAGCAGTGAAAAGAGAGTAAGGGAACATTTGTTTTTATTCATCATCTGAGTAGAAAATCAATCATGCCAGATTATGAGAGGAAGACCACTGTTATGAACCAATAAACCCTAGCCACTTATTACATGACAGTTGCTCAGGGCAATTAATGCCCTAGCTACCTCCTCATCATATTTTAAAGAAATGAACCTATTGATTGAATACAAAGACACTTTTGCCCACTGCAGATAATTCAAGTTTTATTAGGCTGCCTTGGAGACCAGAAATGCCTTAACATTCAGTGCAAAAATAAAAATCAATGCTGAAAATGAATATAACACCCTGAATTTGGCCATGGAAGTTAGAGTAGCATAGAAAAGTCTCCAAAGCCAGCAGATTAGTGTGTGGCAGCACTGGTGGGGTCCTGTTTCCAGAGGCTGGCTCCCAGGTGGATTGATGATGCAGCCAAGCATTGCATTTTCCTCAGCAGAGCAACTAATTTGGGTGTTTTGTGAGGGGAAAAGGAGCCAGGGAGAAGTAGTCTGTAGGCATGTAATACCTCTGAGATCTCTGCCCTTTTGGTCAAAAGGAGCTGAAATTAGCTGATATATGAACAAATATAAAGTAAGCCCTGAAAAATAGGTTATGTAAGCCCAAAGTCCTTCTGAAAGTAAACTATAAAGGCACAATGGGCCAATTCTGCTTTTTCCTTTGCCTCCCTTATGCTTCTAGAAAAGCAAACTCACACTAATCAACCAAAACAAACAACAAAAGTAGCTAGGATGGCTAGGAAAAGAAATTGCACATATGATACAAAACATTAGCTTTTCCTGTCACTCCTTGGCCACAGCAGTGTAAGGCAAATAGCATTAATTTCAATGACAGAAGCAGAGATTTCAGGCCAGAAGAGGAATCCTTTGCATAAAGGCAAAGTTTGAAAGGCTCAGATGCTGCTTCTGTGTCAAAAGGGAAACCTCCAATTGAAAGAAGAGCAAGTCACATTTATCTTTGGTGTGGCTCTTAGGTAATTCCACTGAGCCCAAGGGAATTCTGTCCCTTAGCCAGGGATGGCTTCTCATTTTTGGCAAAAGTACAGAGTACAGAGAGAGTCTCAGTCTCTGCCTCTGGGTTCCCATGCGAGGAGCCAAATTTATCCACCCACTTGTGGCTATCTTAGCATCACAGACTTGTCAGGGTTGGAAGAGACCTGAAAGCNTCTCCATGTCCTTGCTGTCCTGGGGGCTCCAGACCTGGATGCAGTGAGCTCTCCCCAGAGTGGAGTAGAGAGCTATACCTCCCTGCACTCAACATTAGGTGTATTTTCAAGTCTTTTGCTGGGGTTGGACTTGCCTATGTTTCACATGAGATGGTCATTCTGCTGGGAGCAGAGAAAAGAATTCCTTTGTAGACTTAGCAGCTGTTTTCAAACACATTTCCAAGCGTGTAGCTTGATTCCCACATGTAATCTGTTCTCAGCTTGCTGTTATCAGCAGGGCAGCCAGCTTTAAATATCAAGACTGAGACAGCTCCAGCAAGTGCTCAGCAAATGGCATGAAGCAGATGTACAACAGTAGCTATAGAAACCACAGCCCCCACAAAACAAGTAAGCATGGACCATTAGCTCCAATTTGGTTCAGGTTCCTTCAGCTGCATTGTAACATCTGCTGGGGAGCCCTGAGAATATAGGTTTGGGCACAAACACTGCTGCAAGAAGGATAAAGCCATTTCAGACTTGCTGGTGCTCAAAGGGTATTTAAATGGCCTAATAAAGAAACTAATGAGGGATGCTGTTGATGTCAAAACAAAACACTAGAGACAATCAGCTGCAGCAAGCTGCCTGTGGAGCAGCACACATTGCATGGCATTAGCACAGGCTACAGCAAGGCACTGGCAGCATTGCTTCAAGGAGCAATGAAAAAAACCTCCCAACCAAACTAGGAAGAAGTTGGCACTTCTTGTCTTTTATGACTTGAAGGCCTGCAACTGTCATCTTGGAAGATTTTCGTTTTCCTCCTGAAAAATCTGACTCAAAAGAAGGGCTGGAAAAAAGCAGATTTGAACGGAAAAGTGGATTGCAGCCAAGTGACCACCAACTTCTTTCCCTGTCCTATCATGAGATGTTGCAGAGTTCATGGATGAGCTACAGGTTGCAGAAAGGAAAGGCTTGGAGCATGTTTTACAGATAAAAAACCAGCATACAGGGAGATCCAGATTTCCAAACACAGAATCTACTAGTGCCCTTCAACCAGTATTCCTGCTCTTTGTAGCTCCACAAAGTACACTCTCAATCTGTCTATAGCCCATATATTCAATTCAGAAGAATGAGGATTGTCCAGGATTTGAGACAGCAAGAAAGTTTAGATCATTTCACAAGTATCCTGGGAACAGAGGTAGGATTGACCCCTGAGTATAAAGCTCTGCCAGTAGGCAAGATGTGAAGAAATTATCACCTTCAAGGAGCCTATTATTCTTAGAGACACCTGTAATAGTTGTTCCCAAGCTATCATTTTGTCCTTCTGCAATAACAGCCTCAAACACAGCATCTAAAAATTTCCTTGGTAGGTGGAAAGCAGGAGTATGTCAGGTTAGAAGCAAGGCATGTGGGGCATTTTGTTTTCCCTAAGGATGAGTCAATAATATTCCTCAACTAAGCCACTCAGTGCATTTAATGATATTTTTTTTCCTCCATACATTATTGATTTTTTTTCATTACTTTCACATCTTACAGAAGGAAATCTTCCCCCAAAAGTTTAACTAAAGTATTTGCAATTTAGTTTGTTTCATGAATCATTGAGCTCTAGCTTGGCCTTTCTTTTCACCAACACAGTTCATCAAAAACAAGTTTGAGAACAAGGTGGACAGTGAGAGGACAGACACAGAATGGAAATGAAAGAGAAAAAAAACCTCCCACAGATTTTTGTGGCTGCCACATGGAAGATAGGAGTTGGAAAGGGAATGACATGGATTTCTCTGGGAGCAGTGGAAGGGAATCACAGAACCATGAAGGCTGGGAGAGACCTCTAAGCTCATCAAGTCCAACCATCAACATAACACCTCCATGCCACTAAACCATGTCACTAAGTGCCACATCTCTATGTTTTTTGAACCCCTGCAGGGCTGGTGACTCCAGCACCTCCCTGGGCAGCCTGGGCCAATGCTTAACAACCCTTTCAGGGAAGAAATTCTTCCTCATATCCAACCTGAACCTCCCCTGCTGCAACTTGAGGCCATTTCTTCTTGTCCTCTCACTGGTAAGCCAGGAGAAGAGACTGATCCCCTCACCCCATCTTGCTCCAACCTCCTTTCAGGTAGCTGTAGAGAGAGATAGTCTTTTCCATGAGCCTTCCTCATCCTCAGACTAAACATCCCCAGTGCCTTCAGCTGCTCCTCAAGATGGTGGAGAACATTCCCAGTTCATTCAGAGGTGACAACTCTCCTTTTCCATGAGAGGGATGGATTGACACATGCCCCTCAGCAGGATACCCTGAGCCAGGCAGGCTCCCTAGCCCTTTTCAAAGTCCCTGGGACAAGTTTTGGAGCAGCTTGTACCCATTTCTGGTGAAAAAGGTCACTTTTTGCCTGGTGAAGATGTGGGAGGCATCTGAGCAGAGCTTGTCACCAGAATTTAACGAGGTGACCCAGCCTGTGTGCTTCTGACATCTCAGTGCAATGCTAATGAACAGCAGAGCTATTATCCTTCTTTTTTGCTGCTGCTGCTTCTTCTTCCCTTGATAGATAGAGAAGTTAAAAATGGGATAGATAAGCTAATAGGAGAAAGAGGAAGGAAAGCTGATAGTTCATCCTGTGTTTCCCATTCTGTACCAAGGTGTCTCTGGCTATCTGAATGCATACAACTGAATCACTGACCTGCTGGGAATTTAACAAGCAAAATCCAAGTTTAAACTGCAGCTCTAAGCCAAATTTCCATGTTTTCCAAAGGCTGGGCTGTCAGCTCTTACTTGAGATAATAGTTTTCACATTACAAGTTCTGCATTAGGCCTAATGCATCTTCCCTTGCTGAAACCTCTCTGCTGGTCACTGACTAGAAAGTTCCACATTACAGTCTGTGGTGAACAACTTAGAGGGAAATTAATGGTAAAAGCAAAGAGAAAATGCCTTAAAACTAGATTCTACATTGTTTATTATGGAACATTACAAAATGAGCCAGGAGATCAAACAGTGATCATTGGCTAGCCAGTCCTGTCCAGGAGCCTGCAGGGCAGGAATTGCAGGGTTAGTGCTCCAGCAGGATCACCTAGATCAGCTTTGCACAGGGCCATATCCAGTCAGGTTTGGAGTACCTCCAAGTGTGTAGACTCCACAACCTATCTAGGCAACCTGTTCCAGCCTAGGACCCCCATTTCTCTTTATGCCAAGTTGCCTTCAAGCCAGTTGTCCCCATCCCTGGGTAATTCCTCCTCAGGGGAAGGACTTTGCCTTTGTCCTTGTTGAAATCCATGAGCTTCAGATTCTTCTTGGCCCATTTCTCCAGCCTGTTAATGTCCTTCTGAGCAGCAGCACAACTCTAAACTAAAAGGCACTTTCTCAAGGCATCAAGCCTGTAAATCCTACTAAGTACTTAGCCTGAGGTTAATTCCCTAGGCAGCCTCATCTCCTCGCATGGTAAGATTGACAGAGAGATAGACAATAGGCTAGCAAAGGCATAGAGTGCTTGGGGAAAACTCTAGAAAAGAGTCTGGCCAAAGAAACACTTGCAGAAAAGGCCAAAGCTCAGTGTTTCTAGAGCCATTGTGCTGTCTACTCTTTTCTATGGTTCCCAAGCATGGCTCATCTATCCCCACCACCTACGACTCTTGGAGCGCTTCCAGCAGCGCTGTCTCCGCACAATCCTAAACATCCATTGGACACATGATGGGACTAATCCGTGTGTCCTAGAACAAGCAGCAATTCCAAGCCTTGAGGCCATGCTGCTGAGAACACAGCTGCGTTGGGCAGCTCACGGCTCCAGGATGAAGAACTCCTGCCTGCCTAAGCTCATGCTCTATGGGCAACTTGCCCCTGGCTGTGGCAAGAGAGGAGCCCCAAAGAGGAGATGCAAGGACTCCCTGAAACAACAGCTCAGCCTTGGCCAGATTGCTCCCCTGAACTGCTCTCCTCTGGCCTCCACTCAGCAGCTCTGCACACACACTAGCTTGAATGCAGCTGATGCTTTGGAGCAGGCACGCAGGATCACTCTGGAGGAGAAAAGCCAGCGTAGAAAGAATCGTGTCTTGCAGCTTCTACCTCCTGAGGAGTCCTTGTGCTGTGCCTTTTGCAAGCGCTCTTGTCTGTCCCAAATTGGCCTTTGCAGCCAGCAGTGCTTGGAAAAAGCACTTGGGAAGAGTGTGGATGGAGCCCTCCCTGGAGCTGCATTCACAAAGCCTGCCCATGATCTCTATGTTCAGCAGGACCTATGAAGGTAACAGTATGGGCAAGATCTTCAATCTACAGTGCTTCTAGTTTGAAAGACAGAAGTGGAGGCAACAGTGTTCTGGGATTCTCATTGAAATCAACTAGAAATGATTGTCACAGTTGCAGTGACTGGCTGCTCTAATGACAGCTACAGCATTAATGATGCAAACACCATCAGTGAAGCCCAAGGTGTGAAAGCTGGCAGCAGGCTACCTGAAAAACAACTTTTACATCATGGAAATACTTTTTGGTGGACCAAATTGGGTAGATTTCTCTGCAAAAGGCTTGTTAAAGATGCTGAGGTTCAGCTAATGAACATCTCAATGCAGCCCACTTCTAAAGCAAGGTCAATCAAGCCCCACAGTCCCTGAGATTCTTGGAGGAAAGGATTATAAAGCAGAGCCTAGAAAAAGCCAGATCATTGATTTAATCATAATGTGAGTTGGATATTACAAGAAATTATTACCACACTGTGTGTAAATATGCTAACTTTCCAGTTTCCTACACAGGACTAACTGGCATACAAACCTAGATGGGGCTCACTGATTTATTTTAGCTATTTCATATTCACTTCCAGACTTTTAATGGGTCTAATTTTTTTTAAAAGAACTATTATCATGGATATGAAAATTTATTCTGTCTTTTTTATTTGATTTTTTACAGGGTGGTTTTTTTTCCTTCTTTTTAGCTAGAATTAGTCTCTTTGCCAATTAAACATTACAATTTCTTTTCTGCCAGGCTCAATGTCAGGTAGGAGGACAAAAATATTGCATACTAGTGAGAATGGGTAATGCTTCTAACCCAGCTGGCAGAAGAAGAAAAATCACCTGCTTTGGCCAAGAATCTTCTACAAAGTCAGCCTGAAAGTAAAGGGTGTAAAATGTCATGCTTGTGGTTCTTCTGAGAAAAAAAACAAATAGTAAAAGGAAAGGAAATGAAAAGGATATTGATGCAGTTGTAGAAGAATTCATGAACTGTTTATTTGGGATAAAGCAGACCTGTGGACAACAAGCTCCATGAACTGAAGCAGCTCCAGCAGGAGCCTGCAGCACAGCTTCAAGGCATTTCTTATCCATGAAGCAGAATAGCTTCTTGGATCAGCATCTACCATATCCCAGCATCATCTTCAGATGACTGGATGGGTTTCCCTGTCAGCCTGCAGGAAGCTGACAATAGATTCACCAAAGTACTTAGGCTAAGTCATCATGGCCAGGCTTCATGAATGCAGCTCCAGGGAGGGCTCCATCCAGGCTCTTCCCAAGCGCTTTTTCCAAGCGCTGCTGGCTGCAAAGGCCAATNACTGAGCTTTGGACTTTGCTTCAAGTGTTTCTTTGGCCAGACTCTTTTCTAGAGTTTTCCCCAAGCACTCTATGCCTTTGCTAGCCTATTGTCTATCTCTCTGTCAATCTTACCATGCGAGGAGATGAGGCTGCCTAGGTAGTTAAACTCTTGGACTGAATCAATACTCAGGAAAAACACCTGGAAAGGAAGAATAGATTTCATGTAACTCAGCATTTTGCTTGGACTTCATAATCTTTCTAGGTCTCTTCCAACCCCTAACATTATTCTATGATTCTATGACTTTTCAGCTTTTTGAGGGAAAACCTGTGGATATCTTTCAGACTAGAAATGGTAGAAGAATGAAACTTCTGAAATCCATTTGTACATTTCTGTGGAATTTGGTCATATCCCATGATGTATGAGATGTGCTACTACTCACAGGAAAACAGCATTTAAAAACCCAGCACTTGTCTGTGGAAAGAAGTAGCCTTGTTCTCTGCAGATACAGAGTGTATCCTCCTGGATTCCTCTGGAGTTCACTCTGTTCTGCTTCTCACTAACTTGCCTATTTCTCCTGGAAGATTTATGGTTTAAACAGGTTTACAGGCCAGAAAAGCTAACGCCAGTGTGTTCTACAGAGATCCTTTGTGTGTTTTCAGCCTAGTTTCCCAGGGGAATGCAGCTTACATGATCCTGCTGTCTCTGCCCATCCATCCATCCCCTGCTGACTCCAAGCTCATCTGACAGAGAGGTGAGGCATCCCTGACAAATCATTTCCTACAAAGTACAGGGAACTCTGGGGCTGGGATGTTGAGAGAGATCTAAATGAATGCCCTGCACTGAAGGCAAGGTTGCAGAGTGAGCCTGACAGCAATTGCCAGCCCCTTGGTCAGAACAAATCCATCCCATGCACCAGGTCAGCACACAGGAAGCTCCAACCCCCTCACAGCTCCTTGCTCAGCTCCAGAGCAAGAGGCATGACTGAGCCCTAGCCATAGCATCAGCATGGAATGATTGGTTATTTGGGGTGCCCTCTGTGCCCCCAAAAAAGAGGGAAAATGGAGCTATCACAGAAGAAACCAGGCAATGACCCAAGGGGCCAGGTGGTGGCTTCTTGTGGCAGGAGGTAGGCAAGACATTGGGTCATTGTTGTGAAGCAGTGGAGCAATGCAGAACACAAATCCCTAGGATGGCATTACCATCAGTTTCACTGATTCCAAGGCAATATGTTTGCTTGGAATAATAATGATGGGAATTACTCTTGTGTTTGCTGTTTTAATGTGACATTCTCAGTGAGTTCAGGGCAGCAGAGGCAGAGCTCCAAACTGTTGGTTCTATGAGCATGACTTTTGCTGAAGGACTGGTAATGCTGAGATTGGAATGATTATTAGATTCAAGCCTCTTGAGAGGGAATAGAGCCACGTTTGAAAATGTATTTTATATGCACTACTTATTTATTTATCATCCTGTAGTCTCTCAGACACTTTTTCCTCCCACAGTCACTGCTGGAAAAAAAATAAATAATCATAAAGAAACAAATAATAAAATTGCATTTAGAGAAAGAAATGGGAGCAAGATCTGCAGATAGTGTATTGGTCTGGAACCTTAGTAACTGGAAAGAATTAATACTCCTATTAACAACAGCAAATAAAGAGTGATTGATTACATTAAGCCAAATAACTTGTGTTCTGCTAAAGTATATCTTCCATCCAGTCAGAATTTGAAGTTATCTAAAAATTAATAATCTGCTACCAACCCTGGTAATTTGTTTCTCATTGATTACAAATAATGAAGGTTCTTAATTTCTCATTTGTATTTAACAAGCCTGAGCTTACAGCCATTAGTCCTGTTTATCAGAGAATGACAGCATCACAGAATTGCTGAGGTTGGAAAAGACCTTTCAGATCCTTGAGTCCAACCATTAACCTAACAGAGCCAAGTCCACCACTAAGCCATGCCAGTAAGCACAACATCTGCATGGCTTTTGAGCACCTCCAGGGATGGAGACTCCTCTACTTCCTTGGGCAGCCTGGGCCAATGCTTGACAACAGTTCTGCTGAAGAAAGGTTTCCTACTATCCAACCTGAACCTCCTCTTGAAGCCAAAATGGATTAAAGCCTTGGCCAAAGTATCAACAGGTACTCAGCATCTCAGAATCAGGCCCTTACCCCAAGCAGTTAGGTATTTCCACTGAGGGGATTTACACACTGATGAGCAATTGAACATGAACATTCCCTCTCTTAGTCTCAATTGTGCAGTAAACAGATCCCAGGAGTATGCATGTATTTAAAAACCTGTCTCCTAAGCAGATCCCAGAAGCAACAAGCAGATGGAAAAGGGTTGGTTAAGATATGCAGCACTGAATGTTGCTAGGTGATGGACTAATGTTTCCATGTCCACTCAATTCCTACATGGGCTCAGATCCTTAGCCAGCCCTGAGGCTCAATCTGAGCTATGTACCCAGCTCATCCAAGAAGACATCTCATCCTCCTTGTCTTGCAAACCATTTAGCACCAAGGTACTAATCAACCTCTTCCCTGACCTTTCCTTTGTGGACTTCCCAGGCAGCTGGAGGACAAGAGGCAAGACTGAAAGGACTAAGCATATCCTTTATCATAAGCAAGCTGCTCTTGTGAGAGAAAAAGGAGTGGAAGCTTGCTTGTGGGCTGAGCTTTGTCTTAGTACTGCCAGCCCACAGGTAAAAGTCTGTGGGAAGGTAAATCCACCTCCACAGCCCTACCTGCTGCCACAGTTCTCTGGGATGTTTACTGATGAGCTCTGCTGGAATATACAGAAAACTTTGGGCTCCAGGAGAAGCCCAATCCAAGCCCTTCTCCAGGATCCTGCTGCAGAGGCAGCGAGGCTGACCTTACACAGCACAAAAAGAAAAGCTTCCTTTCCCCCTCTCCCCCTTCCCAGAGTGGTTTGTCTTGTAGATAACTCAGTAGAAATAGAAAAAGCAGTCTAAGATAAATCAAGTCCAACCTCTCAGCTGGAGATAAACAACTTTTATCAACCAGAAGATGCAGAACTCATTTTATTGTTCTCTGGCATGGCCAGAACAAGCATAAGCAAGCAGTGCAAGTATATTGCCCTTCCATCATTTAGGAATTCAGAAAGGGCTGGAGGCTCTCAAACAGCACCAGCTGTGTCCTTAACTTTATCACACTTTCCAAACAAAAGGAATGTCTAGAATACAGTCACTGCTCCAACTGTGCTGTGACTGAGAGCAGCTGAGCTGCAGCAGCACGGAGCTCAGCACAGGCTATGGCTCAGCCCAAGCAGCACAGCTTGCTCTGTCTCCATCAGCATGGGGCTAGCCCAGCTGGATTCCTGCTGCTGCCTAAGCCACTTCACCTAGATCTTTGCTGCCTCTCCAGTGTAGACATGGCCAAAGAAGTGTCTCAGATGGGTAGCTACACTACTGGTGGACAGTCTCTGTGATTCCTACAAGGCTTTGCATCCAGAGGCACCTTTCTTCCATACACCAGGAAACCTTTCAGCAAGGTTTCATTGGAAACTCCTCACTATTACCAGCCTGCCCACACACCCCACAGTCCTATTTCATTTCTCCCATCACATCTTGGCACTGAGAGTAGAAAAGGTGAGAAGATATGGCCACTTAGGTGACCCAGAAAGTGGACAATAGGGTTCCAAATCTCTCCAGTAATAATGAGGAAGAGATCTTTCAACGTGTGGTGAGCTCAGCAAGCAGCAGAATGCTGAGTGGCAAAGGAGGTGCATCCAAATGAGGAGAGCTCATGGAAAGGGAATGTTTTCCTGCTGGCAACTTCCCTCCCCTGCTCCTTGCCATGTTCATTGTGAGACTCAGTTTAGGCACATGCCATTAAGATACCTAGTTTGAATCAGTGAAAAAGGTACAGCTGAAGGCACTAGCTTCTTAGTAGAAAAACCAGAAAGAGCTCCAAGTTCTTGAAATCTCCCATTAGCTGGAGAGTAATGAAGAAAGTTCAGAAAAGTGTGTTCTCTGAACCTAGGATACAGCTTAAAAAATAGAAGAGAGACTCTTCAGAGCAAGGTAGCTTTAAAATAAATCTAGATATCCAAACCTGCTTCTGAGGAGGAAGATGACTTTGAGGGATGCTAGAATCATAGAATTGTCAGGGTTGGAAGAGACCCTAAAGATCATCTAGTTCCAACCCCCCTGCCATGGGCAGGGATGCCAATCACTAGCCCAGGTCACCCAGGGCCACATCCAGCCTGGCCTTGAACACTGCCAGGGATGGAGCAGCCACAACCTCTCTGGGCAACCTGTGCCAGTGCCTAACCACTCTCTGGGTAATGAACTTCCTTCCAATCTCCAGTCTAAATTTCCCCTCCTTCAGCTTGCAGAAGGACCTTACCCACTGCTGAGCCTCATTCTATCCTCTTGCAATCCCACGCCATTTGGTCCAAGCCATCTGAGAGAAAAAAGCTGGTGGGTGTATAATTTTCTTCCTATTCCTCCTGGGCAGCCTGCTGCAGAGCTTGAGATCTAGATTTTTGTAGCAAATAATGAGATCAATTGACCCCCTGGAGCCCCAGCATGTAGCAGGAACACTGAGTGCACTGCAGGACTGGAAGTCACCTCTGAGTCATCCAGGCCAGACCCCTGCCATCCCCAGCCATCACATCCCATAAAGCCATTCATAAATCTATCTCATTCCAGATTAAAAATGCTGTGGAGGTTTGCCCAGTTTCAAAGCCTTTTACAAGCTCTCTTCTGAAGGATGGAAACTTTCTTCCATCTGGCATCTTCAATGTCATAGAATTCCAGACTTGTCAGGGTTGGAAGGGAGCTGAAAGCTCCTCTAGTGCCCTGGGCAGGGACACCTGGCACTAGAGCAGCTTGCTCCCAGCCCCAACACTGCCAGGGCTGGGGCTGCCACCACCTCTCTGGGCAACCTGGCACAGTGGCTCAGCACCCTCCTGGGCAACAACTTCTGCCTAACAGCCAACTGAAATCTCCCCTCCTCTAGCTTGTGTCCATTCCTCTAGTCCTAGCACTGCCTGGCATCCCAACAAGTCCTTCCCCAGCCCTCTTGCTTATCTGCAGTCCAAATATTGAACTGCTAGGTTTTAGCCTTGTATTTGCTTTCTTGATTACACTCAGTGAGTGTGATTGAGCACCACGTGCACGTGTCATCTTCTCTCCTTTCCTAGGCATAAATCTCTAGTTTAACGTGGTAGTTATTGCTCTTAGTGTCCCTATTAAACTGTCTCCCATTCCTGCAATTCCAATCGAAAGGTTCAGACAAGTTCTTTTATTTTCTGTTCACATCTTCATTTGCAGTGAGAGTACTGCTAACCTTTTTATTAGCAGCAGCTTTCATTACCACACGATTTCCTTTTCCTGCTGATTTTACGGATAATAACACTAAATAGTCAAATTTAATCTTATGCTGTATTTTTAATCCAAGATAGAATAGTGCTTCTTCATGTTTAAAGCCAGCTATCCAAGAGAATTACAGGACAATCCAGCATACCTTCAACTGTCTTATTCTATTTTCCCTTGCTTGTGTATCTTGATTATTTCAATAAACATCCTGCTTACTGATGCATGCATCCATGTGAGTGACAGCAGCATCTAAACCTGCACAAACCTTCCCAAACCCTTCCACCCTGGATTGCTTTGGAGCTATTTTTAGCCTGCTGTGTTGAACTGTTCAGTAGCAACCTAGTTACTGTTTTCTTGGGGTTGGAGTTAGAAATGTAGGACCAAGCATAGCCTTTATCATAAAGCAAGCTGCTCTTGTGAGAGAAAAAGGAATGGAAGCTTGCTTGTGGTCTGAGCTTTGCCTTTATGCCTGAGGTTAGGCACCTAGACCCTTCTTTAGATCCTTAAATAAATGTGACCTGAAGCACTGTGTAACTCCAACCACTGCCAGTTTTCTGTCCTTTCACAGGACAGGAAGATTTCCTTTTGGTGAGAGCTGAAGGTTGCCAATGTTTCCATGCTTAGTGGCTCCTTACAAACCATTTTCTCTCTCTTGCATTTTTATTCTCTTTTGGAGACAAGAGGGCAGCTTGCAAACCATTTTCTCTCTCTTTATTTTCCATTCTCTTTTGGAGATGAGTTAGGCAAGAGAGGGATGGAGTTTTGCTGCCCAGTGCTGTGATGACAGGCAGAGAGCTATGGGCTGTTGTGAGGCTGGATGAATCATGTCCTCTGAACAGAAAGAGTTCTAGAGAATGCACATTGCCTTCAAAAACCAAACTTCTGTGCCAGTGCAGGATGAGAAACACCAAAGTGCTTGCTCACGGCTCTGCCTTCTCAAAGGTCATAAAGGTTTGCCTGAGCACTGAGGATTAGTTTCCATGTAGTGTTTTAACAGCTGAGGCTTTGAGAGCTCCATAGGTGAAAATTCTTCCCCAGACAAACTTTTGAGACTCCCTTTTCCAAGCAGGATTGTCAACATGGAACCCTCATCCCATAAAGTTATCTTCCAGCCAGGCCAGGAGCTAGCCCTGAGATTTCTGAGCTAACAAGAAGCCTCCATGAGTTTCTTGTGCTAGTTTGCTAGCAGCATTTCTAATCTTGAGCTCAGCCAGAGCCAGGTGGGTGGTGGGAGCAGCAACATGCTCTTTCTGCTCTTTGTTTTGAGGTGTCCCAAATCTGCTGACTAAAAATGTCCCTGTGAGGTACTTCGGGTTTCACCTTAAAGTAGAAGAAGGCAAGTTGAGGAGCATAGAGAAAGTAGAGGTGGCAGCAGAAAGCCAGGGAAAGTAAACTTTATATCAAGTATTGTGTGCATCACTGAAGAGGTGTGCAGAGCCAGATGGAGTCAAAAGGGGGAAAAAACAGTGTAAAATGGCAGGGAAGGGGGAAAAAGAAGAGGTTGGAAGAGATACACAGGGCAACCCTGGAAGATTAGTGTTCTTTATTATGAAGAGTTCAGTGACTCACAAATGGAGAGTCCCCACAGTCATTACCCAAGTCTGTCTTTAGCCTCCCCTGTCCTTGCTAAATTAAGGTACCAACCAGATAGCAATCTAGTAGGAATCCTCCTGGAATGCAGTGGGATAAAAGCAGTCAAACAGTTGGGGAGATGAGTAGCACAAACAATGCCCTTGATGCAGAGTGGTGACACCATGAAGGGTGTGCACATGGTGACAGCTGATTGCCCCTGGGTCCTCCTGAACCCAGCAAAGCCCTGAGAGCTGAACAGCCCAAAGACCTCCAGGAGCTGTTTCAGGCATAGGAAAAGCAGAAAAAAAGCAAAAGGCAAGAAAATCTTCCATGCCATTTCCCCCTCTGATAGTGCTGCCCAGGCTGGGTCTCAGCCTTAAAGAGGAATGAGGGTAGAAGAGCTAGAGGAAGCTTGTGTTCCTCAGTGAAAAGAGCAAAAAGTCACAGGAATTGGAAGCTGACAAGAAGACTCTCTGCAGTGTGGTCTAAAGTCTATTTTTCAGTCTCTAGCAGGTCCAAGTGCTGACAATCTATTATCAGCCCACAGGCAGCATTCTCAGGTTAAGCCTAATTCTCTCGCCAGCAAATCTCACCTCTGCTAGCTGCTTTCTGTGCTGTGTCTGCATTGGGAGAAATAAAAAGCTCTGCAGAGAAGCATTATTTTAGCCTTCTGCTGCTCTCACAGGAATATCCTTTTTCTTTTTCAAGCACAAAATAAGTAGCTTTATGGATCTTGTAACCATAGCTTTAGGAAAGAGGCAAATGTATGCACGCACACACAGACAAGTGTGTCTGTATTTTATTTGTCTTGGTTTGGGGGTTTCAGACTTGGATATTAGGATATATTATGGCTGACTAATAGACTCAAATTCAGCAGATTGAGCATAAATCATTCTGTATGTCAAAAGTATCAGCCTGTAAACTCAATTACAGAAACAGTGGAGGTTGATACGAGCAGTAAAAGACTAACAAAACAAGAACATACCCCAAAGCCCAAAATGTCTCCAGCAAACTCATGCCATCAGACTTTCTCAGCATGCATATCTATGTGTCATACCTTGTTTGCCTTCATCCAGGCTGAATTTTGTAGCTGCCTGCTTATGAAGTAGTGCAAACCCCAAGTTTGGTGCCAGTGCAATGCTCTCTTGGGCAGCTTCCTGCTGCCAGGGCCCTGCCACATCCCTTTGTGTCCCAGCTCTCCCCTGGCAGGATGGAGCTCAGCAAAGAGTCCCACAGCACTGCAGACTCTGCTTTTCAGTGAGAGCTGCTGCACTAATGCTGTAGCTCAAGGGTGAAGTATGTGCATCTCATGCTGTCCCTTCCCTGCTCATCTTCCCACCACCTGTGGGGCTGGAATTTGTGGAGCACCAGACACCTCAGGTCTAGGATGAGCCTCTGTGTGCTGCTGTAACACAACTAGTGACACGTGGCATACTCCAAAGCTATGCTAACAGCTCTGGTTTCTTCACTGGTTAGTTAGGCTTGATCCTTTGCTATACAATCAGTGCATCTTATTTATGCATAGAACCATAACTACTTAAAATAACAGTTTGGTCTTAATACCCCAAAGAAGTCTTTGTGTAGCAGACATTTTACCTTCTGCAGTGAAATGAATTCAGCTCTTTGACTTTCTCTATGAGGGTAGGAAGAGCTAGAGGAAGCTTCCCATCCCTTTGGCCCTGTGGTGAGTAGATGTGATGCTATCCAGCTGCTCTACTTCAGTTATGTCCAGGCTTCACCATGAGGTAAATTAGGAGACTATCTAAAGGTGTAGTTCACCAAATTAACTCACCAGGGAGAGTCTGTGGTGCAGTGTGGTCATTTCATGAGTCACTTCCACACAATCATAGAAGCATGGGAAAGACCTCCAAGAGCATCAAGCCCAACCATTGACCCAACAGCCCCATACCACTAAACCATGTGTAGAAGTGCCACATCTACACGGTTTTGGAACCCCTCCAGGGATGGTGACTCCACCACTGCCTGTTCCAATGCCTAACCACTTCTTCAGCCAATAAATCTTTCCTAATATCCAACCTGAATCTAAACCTACATTGTCCTGAGAAACTCATGAGAAAATGCTCATTTCTTTACATGACTTAGCTCAGGTATCTGTAAGCCATTGAGGTACTCTTCTTAGACCATGGGTGGGATCTATCTCACTTAGGTCTCAAAAGTTAGTTGTCAAGCTCTCAACTCTTTCCCTTCCCTCCCATTCCAGGCATCTGGGAGAGGTAGGCACATCCAGGGAGGAATTCATCTCATCTGGAGGTAGGTAGGTAAAGTAAGTAGGTCAGAGAGATTGCATGTGTGGGATGCTCTCCAACCAAGGTAGTGAAAGCCTATAGAGCAATCAGTGGAGAATTAAACAACTAAACCTTAAATATCTCTACTGGAATGGAAAGAAACCCTGCCCAACACTTCTCTGTCAACAACAAATAGCTGCTCTGAGGAAAGTGGTGCTCTTGGACATCGTTTCATGACTTGGCTTGTAAAACATGCCCTGCTCTAGGGTGTCCTCTCTCCCCAGACACTCCTCAGAGGGTTATGATGTGTAAGTAGGTCAGCACTCCTGTTAACATTTACACCACTCCAGTGATCAACCTTTTGTTTCTGCAAAAAAACCCAATGTCCAAAAGCTGCTCCTCCAGCATCTGTTTGGCCCTGATAGCATGAGCATGGCTTGCAGGATAATATTTGCCCTTCTTAAATGGATCCATTAATTTATTCCCTGCACAGGAAACCTTTGTACAGATTCACTGCTGGAAGGAAAGAATAGCTGTGTAGAGGACAAAGGCTTCTAAAAGGGCAAGTGGCTTCCATCCACACCCTGCCTGCAATGCATGTGCCTTTTGTCTGCTTTAGAACATCAGCATTATATCAAGTAAATTGCAGGCTGTGAGAACTGAAGGGACTTGTGTATTGGTGGTGTTGTATTTTTCCAGATGAGACTGTGTTTTTCTGTTTGGGAAATGAATTGAAGTTGAAGAGCGAGGCAGAAACAGTTTGGAGTCTCCAAGGATCAAGATGTAAGAGACAAATCATTTTACACTGGTTTCTGTCTCTAACTGCTCTGTATTTTTGGATGCAGTGATCCTAATGATGGTTTTGTCTTCATTTCCCACCCTTACCTGAAGACAATGCCATGAACAAGAACTTGGCTGCTACAAGAACAATGCTCTGCTCAACTGCCACTTCAGCTCAAAAGACAATGCCAACCTTTTTCTGTCTGGTGGTGTCAGTAGCAGTATGTCAGGAAAAATGGATTTTTAAATGTATTTGAAGAATTTCTCTAGACTTGACTTAGAATTTTGGATATCAGTCCAGACCTAGTAAATCAGACTTTGCAACATGTTAGACACCAGCCAAGTGGCACATTAACAAGACTAGGGAAGATTTGGCTTTCAGTGATACCTTGATGGTATCAGCAAGGACTTGTGATGGGAGTACAAATATGAAGGAGACCAGATATTTGGGGATGTCCCTGCCCACTGCAGGGGGGTTGGACTAGATGACCTCCAGAGGTCTTTTCCAACCCAAACCATTCTAGGATTCTATGATATTCACCTGCCTTTTCTACACCTTCTATTATCAGGATTCATTTAGACCTAAGTCATTTTTTCCCCATATATTGCTCTGTTTAAAATGGAAGAGGCTGAAATAGCTACAGTAATTTATCATGCTAAAGGCAGTGTGACTTTTGTGTTGTTTTATTTATCATGTTCCTTGGGCATAGGAAAAAAAAAAGTTAGATTTGAAATATATTATCTTGATATAAATATCACAACCTGCTCTGAAATTCATGAGTGCAGTGCTTTTCCTGCCCCTGAAATTCAGACTAGATCCCAAAGTGCCTGGACTTCACTGGAAGGGGAGACTCAATGCTCACTTCTTCAATCCACTTCTGTGCCTTCAAGGCTTGTGAAGATACTCCACAAGGCAGGACTGGCATTAGAGATCAAGAGCCACAAAGGAGGATTGCAAACAGACAGCCCCAGAATTACAGACAAGCTCTATCCCTGACCTCTCTGCTTCTGTCTATGTTCACTTTCCCAGGTCCTGGTTGTCAGAGCAGAAGCCTGGCACTCTTGGCCAGCTAGGAACCCTATTAAGATGCTTGTCTCCACCATGATCCCATGATCCCAAGCTTGGAGGAGTGGCTGGCACACCAGGAGCTGTGCTGCCATCCAGAGTGACCTGGACAGGCTAGAGACATGGGCAGGGAGAGACTGAATGAAATTTAACAAGGGGAAGTGTAAAGTACTGCATGTGGGAAAGAACAAGCCCATGGATCAGTACAGACTGGGANCTTGTCTGGAGCCATTGCAGAGCTGCCTGGACACATTGCTGTGTGAGCTGGTCTAGGTGATCCTGCTCTGGCAGGGGGGTTGCACTAGATGATCTTTCTAGGGCCCTTCCAACCCCTAACATACTGGGATACTGTGATGATCCATCCTTGGGACTCTCCTCCTCTCTCCCTGTGCTGAAAGAAGCCTGGTTTTTAATTCCACACCAGCAAAGGTGGCTTTGATTGAATACAACAGTCGATAGCCATTGAGTTCAACCATGAAAACCAAAGCTAAGGCTGATCCAGAATCTTCTTGGCAATACAATAATCAAATCCACAGCTAGATAGTTCCAAAGCTCTCCACACAAAAACCCAGACACTATGTAGTTCTAACAGCAGCCACAGTTCACAGGACTCACCTCAATTCCAGTCAAGCCTTCTTATTGTTGTCTAAATAAATTCTCTCTCTGCAGCCCAGAAGTTTTTCAGATGTCTTCTGCACATTGTCTTTAAATCATCCAGACCTCCCTCTACCTTCTCAATCTGATCTTAAACTTAAAATGATGGATGGTGTTGTTCTGGAGAAAAATACTACAATAATGAGCCAGGGCATGGATATTTTTCAAGCTGAAAACCAGAAAAGAATCATTAGATCCATGATGCATCAATGATTTGAACAAAGAAACAACCATGAACTAATAGAAAGACACCGAAGACAATCCATCAATCTTCTGATTGACAGCAGGAGTAGGAGATGAGCCCAACTTGTGTATTTGATGTATTTTCTGGTTTGTTATCTTGTGGGAATGCAGTGTGCTTGAGCAATGGGTCATTATCTTCCAGTTTCCTTGCAGCAAACCATCATGCACGAGAGGAACTCATCAGCAAACAGGAGATGGGAAATAGGAACGAGTGAATCTATTCTCAGGGTCTCAGATGAAATGGGATAGAAAGCTTCTGTGTGTAAAAAACCTGCCCAAATATGGAGATCTGTCCATATTTGAAGCTGCTGTTGCCCAGCTTGACCATCATTGCTATTTGTGAGCATTCCCAAGAGCAAGTGTTTGTCTGAAGGGACATTTGGAATATGTCTGGTCTACATACAACTCCTCCTCTTCACACATGAGCAACAGTAATGTTTGTTATTTACTATTCCACACCTGCACTTCTGTTTAAACTGCCCTAATTCTTTAATTAGGGGGGGGGGAAGCAGATTCTGGATGCTACAAGTGAGAGATGATGGTGAAGCCACAGAGATTGCATCACTCCTCACCTGTCTCCTTTAGGGAAAGGGCCACAAGGAACAGTTCCTGCAAATGGAGGTAGAATTCTATTTTTCTATCAGCCATAAAGCTTATGATATAAAGTTAGGTTAATAAAATGAAGGACAGATCAGAAGCTGAAGGATAAATCTATAACTCATGCCCATCTATTCCTGTCGAGCTCTTACACCAAGAGAAGGTTATATTGGCTTTCCAAAGGCTCTGTGTTTTGCAGTGGGGTTCTCCCAGGCAATCCTATTTGGTTCATTTGGAACCAATCTCAGAGTCAGAAGGCCCAAGTTGTGCTTCTGACACCACAAATCTCCTTTGAGAGAAAACCAAGAGGTTTTAATCCTCATTAATACCCCTGCCTTTCCCTCACCCTCAACAAAAGGCTGCCAGCCTTATTCCATGAATAAACTCCTCTCCATGTCTACATACAGAAGTATTGGCTCTTCAGAGACATTAGAAAGAAAAAGGCAAATTGCTGCCAGAATGGCAAAATGATTTCAAGAGAACTAGCAGATCCATCAAACTCAGCTTTGGATCCCTTTGATATTGCTGTTATCCAGGCAAAATGCTCTCCATTAAGCCTCCTGCCTGGGCAGTAACTTGTAAGGTTGTGTACTAAGGAAAGCACTAAAAACCATTTGAAAAATCTTATTTAGGCACTGAATCTTTTCTAACTGCCTTCCTGGGTAGCAAGGTAATACTCTGCTGTCATGTTGCATTATTCCTTGTCTTTAAAAGCAAGTGGGAAGTCAGAAGTAATCCCCAGACCTGCAGGTGACTTTTTCCACTGCCACCTGCCCTGAATTCTTTCCAGGTCTCTAAGCAGATGTGCAAAGGGAAGGAGTGTCTCAGGAGAGAACTTTTGTAAGAGTTCATTGATTAATTAATATAAGAATACTCCAGGGAAAAAAAAATCCCCCCCAAAATCAAATAAAATAGAGGTCATGCTGTGGAATACATTTTACATTCCATTTTAGCTGGATTTTTCACTTAGAAGCCTGTGGGTGCAGTATTACCATGCAAGGTACTGCAAGTCTCTGCCTGGGAGCTCCAGACGGTGAGTGCCAGTGAAATGAGAACTAGGTTCTGCTGTAATCTGGTTTTAAAGGGGATAGGCTATACATTTCCCACCCTTTAACATTATTTCCCACTTGTATTAGCCAGTAGGTTTACCATCATCTTTCCCCTTTGGGATGCCAAAGGAACACTTTGGCATCTCAGGGCCAGAGCCTCAGCTGAGCTCAGTATTGGCAAGTGCTGACGTTTGCAGTGCCACTGCTGGAGCAGTTATTTGATCAACAGAGGTGAAACCTAACATCTTGGTGCTGTAGTTCAGGAACCTTTCCATTCTTTTGAGCCCTGTGTGTCAGAGCTGCTTTGAAAGGAGTTTGCTCTGGTTTGAGCTCACTGGCACACCAGCTATTCCTGGCCTTGAGCATATTCTGCAGCCCACCCCTGCTCTCCAGGATCCCTGAGACATCTCCTTTGCAACAGGCTTCTCCCCTTCCTCAGCCATCCCAGCAGCCACTACTGGGTCTCCATGCCTGAAGTTTATTCCCCTTTCTCAGGAGGATCTTCTCCCAAAGCAGAAGACACTGAAAGAAGAGTGATGCTGTGTGTGTGAGACCTTGCTTCAGATCTCTGCCCTCTGGCTTTGCCCTGCTGAAAACTCAACATTTCTCCTCTTGTGAAGGTTGATTAATATTTGTACAATACTTTGTCCTTAACTAGCACAATGTGAGGGTCAAGCAGTATTAAATGGTGAGCAATCCTGCCCTGGTGAGGCACAAAGAAAATGTCTCTTAGATCCTTTCCAGATATGAAATGTTAAGTCTCTCTTTCATCTAGTGAATGGAACAGAAATGCCCTCAAAACTCCTGTTTCTCCTGGGAGAAAACCCCAAAGTCTCAGCTAGCTACCAGCACTGAGGTCAGGAAGGGTCTGCAAAGAGTGAGGAGTCAGTAATTAAAGCTCCTTCATCCATCCCCTCACAGTGAACTGGAAGGGGAAGTGGAGCAAGAGCTTCTCAAGCCTGATCATGGAGAGAGTTGCCTTTGTATCAGAGAGGGGAGGTGTTATACAGCATTCCTTGGAATTTTCCAGACAGAAGGTTTGATCAGATTAATTGGAGACTCCACAGCTACTGGTGCAATCATTTCTGTTATCATCCTACACACACTGAACTTCCAGGGCAAAACCCTCCAGAAGCAGAGCTGATGATCAAAATCTGTGCCAGTTTTATTATCATTTCAGAATTACTTTGTTCCTCAGCTGCAAGGATCAGTTCTTTCTATTTTGTTTCAAAGTGGGGGGAAAAAAAGCATCCAGGAGAGAGACAAGGTGTTTCCTCCAACATCTCTAACCCCTGCAGCACTCACCTGCCCATTTCTGCTCTACAAATGAGCATTGAAGCTGCTTTTCCTCTGCAGCAGATTAGGATGCTCCTGGCAGACAGTGAAGATCTTTGGACCCTTTATGAGGGTAATGGCACACCATGGTCAGCCCTGGAGGTTGTTAGGAAAATGACAGTTTCTCCTTGTTCTTTCTGTGACTTTTGGCCTTTGTTGTGGTTTTTATTCCACTCTGTATTTTTGCCCATTACCAGGAGAAACCCCACTGGCTGAAAAATGCTGTCAACAGGCTGTAGGCTATTGCAATGTCTGTTAACAAGGCAGGATGTAGATGGAATAAATGTGTTTATGCTCACAGGTGGTGGAGATTGTAAAAAAAACCAACCAAAAAAATGCATGTTCAACTTCTCTATTGGAGAATCTAATGCAAGAACTATTTTTACATAAAGGAATTGAAAGCCAAATTCTGTTTTGCTTTGTTGGTGGTAAAAAAAACAACAACCCAACCCAAACTAAACCCCTTTGCAATGTAATTGAAGTGAATGGTGTAGCTTCAGCTTTACCCACTGAGGACACAAAGCTTGACACAGATCTCCACCAGTGTCTTGAAACTTTGTCTAACTATTCAGAGCATCTATTTAGTGTACTGAAGGCAGCTGAATCCTCCAGCAGGGCTAAGGCTTCCATTTGGATCTCCTTGAGCTCCTTCTTCAGAGGCAAATCTCTGACTTAGTATGTTTTTCTCTCTTCTATGATCACATTTCCCTTCTATGTAGTTGTAGCAGATTCTCAAGCAGTATAAAGTGATGACTAAAAGTTCTTCACTTTGGAAGGCTTTTTTCCTTTCTCCTCAGAAGAAATCCCTTTTTTTCTGAGAAAAGGACATGGAATGTGTCCTTGGAACCATTTCTGGCCAAGTGTTGTAGGCACCAACAGCAAAGAGAGAGGTAAGCAGCAGAAATCACAGCATTCCTTCCTAACCTTTGGCTAAGAAATGATTCATGGCCATCTGAAGCTCACTTGTTACTCCCTGTCTCACTGACAGAGCTTTTTTGACTGTGTTAGGTGGGATAGAAAGGCTTGAATCAATACAAAGACTCAACCACTGAGCTGCTCTAAAATTGCTTCTGCTGTTCGTGGCTCTCAACACAATGCTGGCACACAGCAATGAGAAGAGCACAACATCTCTCCTTGGTGACACTAATGACACCTTGCCTGTCACAGTAGCTCCTGCATGGCATGGATTACCCAGCTACTCACTTAGGCTCAGCCCTGAGTTTGTAGGCAAGCCCAGAGTCACTCTTTGCTCATGCTGGATGTGTTCCTACCTCCCCTCACAGGCTGTATGGACCCAGCCAGCTCCAGCTGCCTCTGCCTCAGTCCCTAGGAAAGCTCCTCCATGCCTTGATGCCTTGGACCACCAAATCCTCAGAGGAGACCCCCTGTCTACTTCCATCAGCATCAGGCTGCAAAGCTGCTGCTCTGCCATTCAGATGAGGGAAGGATCACCCAACAGCTGGCATGGTTTTGCAGAAGGAAAAAAGAATAACCCAGGGGTCAGACAGCAGAGCTGAGATCTGGCTGGCCTAGTTTGAGCCAGAACAAGCTCTTCCATTCCATATTTGTCATATTCAGTGTTAAACTGAGGGAAAATCCCCAAAAGTGCCCCCTCCCCCCCCCTCAAGCTTGGCCCTTGGGGTGTCTTACATAAAACCTCAGACCCAAGCAAGGCAGGGGCAGGGTTAACAGCACATACAAAAAGGAGAGGTTTAGGTCTCCACTCTCCCTGAATGTTGAGCACCTGAGCTCTCTGGGATGTGCAGTGGGAACTCTCCTGGGGAGGCTCAGCAGCTCAGCTCTGCTGCTGCAGGACTCTCTCTGTTCTGCCTTCCAGCTCCAGCCAAGAGCTCCTGACTCCAGCTCCAGGATCCCTGAGTCTGATTCCCATCTGCTGCTGAGTGCTCCTGCCACAGCAGCAGTGCTGATGGGGAGGTAAGTGCCAGCAAGGGTGGGTTGGGTGTGCTATTGGGTTTATATATATTTATATATACTTAATTTTCTTCTTATTATTTTTATCAAAGTAGTTTAAGTATTTCTTCCCAATCCACAAGTCTCTTTCTCTGTTGATTTCCCTTTTTCCTTCCTGGAGTGAGGGAAAAGAGGAGAACAGAGAATATCTGTCACTGGATTAGTGGTTGGCCCAGCCCTAAACTTTGACACTGGCTGAGAAACAATTAACAAAGTAGCTGATTAATGAAAAAAGAAGAAAGCAAAAAAGAAAAAGAAAGCAAGCAGAGCATAAAGCAGAGAAGACCTCCAGGTGTTGCCAGGCAGAGCTGGCTGTGGCTGTGACTCCTGAAGAGCTGAGCTCTCTCCTGGATCTCTCTGGGGTGTAGGCTCACAGCAAATGAGTCTCTTGCAAACATAGCCAAAGTAGAACTCCTACTCCAAAATACCTGCTCTAGTTTCCAGGGAGGGACCTGAATAAGACCTTCCTTCTGGGAACAAGCAGGACTTGCTTGATTCTCTCAGACTAGAAATAGACACAACAGGGACATGCCATCACCAGGTTGTCTCATGCAGCAGAGTCTGCTCACCACCTGGCCCTGCCTCCAGCCCTTGCTTGATGCTCCTAGCTCCCTTTGGTTTCTCCAGCAGCTTCACCAACAGCCAGGACAAGGACCTAATAGTTAGTCTATTTGGCAATGAGGAGCTCCACCATGGAAGATGCCTCCCTGTAAACCTGGAGGATTCCCACAGGGAGAGGAAAGCCCTGGTACTTCCCTGCAGAGAGTTTCTTCACTACTCTCAGCCCCTAGAAGAGGCTTCATCCACTTGAATTAGCAAATTGGGCAGTGCAACTTAATGCAAACACATCCTGCTACTTTCTGCATGCCCTGGAGAAGTACTTGGAGAAACATGATGCTGAGCAGTGCAGGAATGCTTGGCTTTCAAGAGGTGCCAAGCTGGCAGGAGCCATGATGCCATGCTACCTGTGGGTAGCTTTATTCCTAGCTAAGGATGTAAAGCTAATGCAGTACCTTCAGATAAGGACACAGGAGAGCACAGCTACAAACAGCAAGGAAACCCATTGCCAAAATTAAAGACATAAAAGAAGCAACAACATTCCTTAGTGGTTTCAGTATGGTAGCTAGGGTGGGAGGCTCTCTAACTGGGTTTTCATGGCTTGCCCCAGGCAAACACCTCTCAGAGTCGTTTAGAGCAACAACCCTTTTATTTCTTGTGGGAAGATGGAGAGCAGATACAGAGGCAGCTGCTCTCAGCAGGCTGCTGCCTCTTCCCTTGCAAATAGGAGCATCATCCCCCCCCCTCAGCCTTTCTCTTGCTACAGGCATGCCAGCCACCTCTTCTGGTGATGCTAAAGGGTGGGCAGCAGCCCTTTCTTTCTTAAATGTTTTTAATGTACATTTCGGGGTCTACTTCAATTAACACATTTCCAGTTTTCTTGTTTTAAGTTCTTTAAAAGCAAGTTCACTACAAGGTTTATGAATTAAATGCAGCTCTTCATAATAGAACCCAACATTAGCCTACTTTTAACACCTAGTAGCTTAACCACAATCCCTATGGGTGATAAAACTGAGATATAGGATATCTGAATTAGCTGACAGCCCGTGTCTCTAATGAGAACTTTAAAGGTTGCTACCTCTAGATTGCCTGTGGCTGAAGAAATCATATTGGCTTGATTCTGTCATCTGTGTTGACTCATTTAGGTTGGAAAAGACCTCTTAGATCATTAAGTCCAACCACTGACCCAACACCAAACCATGTCACCGTGTCTAGATGTTTATTGAGCATCTTCAGGGATGGTGACTCTAACAATTTCCCCCTGGGATAAAACCCAACTTGGGAATGTCCAACAGAGTCTTCCTATAAAGCTATTTCTTGTGTGATCAATTCCTTTGTAAGAGTGGGGGTTAATTTATAAAGCATACAGTGGTTTAGTGGGCAGGAGGTTGTTGGGTTGACAGTTGGACTTGATGATCTTAGAGGGCTTTTCCAAGCTTAATGATTCTGTGATGCTCTGACTGAGCTGGTGTATTATCCTGCTACAAAGCAGCAGCCAGGCCCTGGCCACTAACCCCTCAGCCCTTCACCTGGAGGATCTGAGAGAGCTTTTCCTTCTCTTGCTGACTTAATAGGGCCAGCATAGCCCACAGGAGCAAAGGAGCTGTTTGCCATGGCACAGCTGCACAAAGGTCTCATTTTCCTTAACCACCTCACTACCAACTTGAGGAGCAGAGGGTGTTGGTCTCCCCAGCAGCTGAGCAGGCAAGGTTTACACACATTTTCCTCACCACTCTGTTTTATGCTCTGCTGCAGCACACACCAAATAGATCCCCAGGTAACCAGTGTGGGCTGCTCTTTCCTCCCACCATTCACTTTGATGGCCCCAACCCACCAAGACACAAACAACTAGAAGCTTCTGTGTCAGATACAGTGTCACCAGCACCTTGTCATGGAATCCTAGACTGGTTTGGGTTGGAANAAGAGAAAAGGAAAAAGGAAAGGAAAGATTTGCTTCCACCAGCTCCCATATGGTGGGAGGACTATTTGAGGAGATCTTCCGCCTCACTGCTGCCATTATTCCAGCATGGAAAAGAGGAATATTGGATGGAGGAGGTTAGAGGAAGGATTTTCTTCTGCTTTCTATTTTTAAATTCATTTCTTTTCCCTGACAGTTGTTCTTCTATCTTCCAAAAAAAAAAAAATAAAATAAGAGTTTTAATGAATGATGCCAGGTGGCTAATTAAAAATTATTGTAGAGAAAAATAAAGATCCTTAATAGCACATAGAAAAAAGATCAGCTTTGAAATCTATTTTTTTTAACAAGGCAGCCATAAACAGGCTTTGTGTGGAAAATTCATAAACTCCTGTGGAGATTATAGATTCCAGAGGGACTCACAGCTCCCAACTGGAAGGAGGAGAAGTTGGCCTAAGGTACAGCACACTCCTCCTTTCTTTGCTCCACTTGTGAGGTTTTGTACATTAAAGCTTATTTGGAAATCCAAACCCATACATTAAGGTTCTTTTGACATCCCAAACCCAAACAGACCAAGGAAAAAAAGCAAACCCAGTATTTCCAACAGAAATCTTCCCTCTCCAGTGATAACAGAAGCTGAGTAAGAGACAGGAACAATTTAACTCTGAAAAGGGAGAATTAAAGATGCCAGGCACTTACCATTAGAAAAAGAAAGAAGGGATAAATGTGAATTTAAAGATCTTTCTGAAAGGGTCTGTGAATGAAAAGATGAGAAGCACTCAGCTCATGCTCCTAAAGCTTAGCCATACTCCCAGCACCACAAGAGTGACCACAGCCACTATTGAACCACCAGCTAGGAGCTCCAGGAAGACAAAGAATTCCCAGAGATCTCCTATTGCCTGAATTTGGAGACCAAGGCCAGGAATTAACTCCAAAGCAGTGTTCACAAATCACAGTACAAACTGTTTTCTACCTTTATCCAATACAAGACAGGTTCCCTCAGCATTCTGTGGACTTCTAGCACAGAGCACTTACTGCTTGCCACCCTCTTTTCCCCATTAGCAGGGATTTCCCTGAGCCTTGAAGAGCTCTTGTGCCCTTCAAGTGGAAGGGAATTTTCTAATCCTGATACCACAGAGGAAAACCAGGTGGAAAATTCAGGTATTCAGGACAAGTCATGTATTTTCCATTTCCTGATCACCTTTACATTAAAAGGGGCTCATTAAATGAATTTCACCCCCTGAAGTTAGGTCTGCTGTTGCTCTGAGGTTTCAGTTCCATTCTCTGGGTTGTTTTAGTTTTGTTCAAGTGAAAACAATAGTTCTGTTGAGCAAAAGGATGTTGTCAGTGAGGGGAACAATGTAGAATAACAGTTGGAAACCCAGCAAAGAGCAAGAGCACTGTGTCTTGGCTCGGGCTGCGGATCAAGTGAGGTAAATTCACTCTTTTAGTCGAATCCAGCTCCAAACAACAGCTGGTGCACAGCAAGTTTTCAGTATTGGATCACTTTTTCTTCTCAGGGTCATTAATAATTTCCCTAAAAAGGAAACAGGCCCCTCAATGCCCCTGCTTGCTCCTTTGCAGGCTTTGCAACCAGCCCAGCACTGATGACTTCCACCCACCGCTGCCTTCCAGCAGCCTCTGTGCTGGGAGCCAGAGCTCCTCACAGCTGCTGACATTCTGCTCTTTTTCAAACAACAAAAAAAAAGGTAAAAGGAACATGTTTTAAAAAAAGAAAAGCTTGGCTTTCTTGTGGGAAGGGGAAGCAGCTCAGGGATCTTCATGGGCACCTTTCTGTAGCACCTTCAGCATCCTCTGGGGTGTTGGGCAGCTGGCATGGTTTTCACCAGCTTCAAGAGGTTGAGCGTTGGGCAGAAGCTGGTGCCAAGTCCTGAGAGGTCAAATCGTCAATAAAAGCTGGGCAAAAGCACCTCATGGAAAAGGAATCCTATGGCACAAGTGAATCATCTCATCACTATGAGACCCTGGAGGGAGAGCATCCACTGACCGAGCTGCCATTGCCCCCAGGGAGCAGCTCCACAAGGATAGGGAGCTGCTGGAGAGAGTCCAGCACAGGGCCAGCAAGATCCTGAAAGGAGTGGAGCATGTGCCCTAGGAGGACAGGCTGAGAGAGCTGGGTCTCTGCAGCCTGGACAAGAGGAGACTGAGAGGAGACCTCAGCAATGCTTAGAAATATGGGAAGGGTGAGTGTGAGGAGGAGAGAGCCAGGCTCTGCTCCATGGCATCCAATGGTAGGACAAGAGGGAATGGGAGCAAGTTGGACCACAGGAGGTTTAGTATTAACCTGAGGAGAAACTTGTTTGCAGTTCAGGTGCCAGAGCACTGGCCCAGGCTGCCCAGGAGCCTGTGGAGTCTCCTTGTCTGGAGCCATTGCAGAGCTGCCTGGACACATTGCTGTGTGAGCTGGTCTAGGTGATCCTGCTCTGGCAGGGGGGTTGCACTAGATGATCTTTATAGGTCCCTTCCAACCCCTGACATACTGTGATACTGTGATACTGTGAGCAGCAGCAGGGCTCAGCAGGCAAGAGGTGTTGCCTGGTGCTGGTAGTTGTTTATGTGGCTGCTGTGGAGCAGAAAGATGTCTTTATTCTTGCTAGCACAAGTGTTTCATTAATAACTCTGAAATACAGACACTAGCAGGGGGTGACTGGTGTGACTAAACATGTCCATCTAGTGCCATTTCCTGTGCCTTGGGATACCTGAGTCCTCCTCTCAGGGCTCTCAGCTATGACACTGGACCTCTGGGAAAGCAGGTGCCCTTTTGGATCAGTCACTGGAAGTCAGAGAGAAAAGCAAGGGCAGCTCAACCAGTACTATAGACACACATGTTCATGCATCTGAAGTACTCCCAGAGGATCTGAAGACCTGTCCTTCATCTGCTGTACTGCTCAAGCAATTTGCTCTGCAGCAAAAATAGACATGAAGCAAAAGTTAGAACTATTGAACACCAAAAAACCCCAATTTTCACCTGAGCACTACATGGTTTCTGGACTAGGAAAAAGTCACCTACTTTGCTGTCATTGTTAATGCTCCTTGTTATTACTGTTAGTCTTGACAGCTTTACAGGCTCTTCCTCTGCCTCTTGAGGCACTGCCAGGTTAGTTAATCCTGTCCTCTTGCACCCATCCTTGGATGACCTTCTGGACCTTGCCACTTTTCTTATGGAAAATCCACAGATTTTTTTGCCCCAGTCCATTAGAATCTTTTTTTGAAGACAATATTCCAAGAGGGAATGCTTCCTCCAGATTGCCCCTCTCTGAACTCACTCATCCTTCAGTGAGCTGTGAGGCCACAGCAGCAGGATCAGCAGCTCCAGGTGCCTTGAAGGGATCACATCTGAGGAGGAGGAGGAAAAGCCAAGCAGGAAGCACACAGAGGCTCTGCCAGTGTCCTTTCCAGTCTGAAACTGCCCCTGGAAGGCTGGGGAATATCATGGGAAAGAAGTGCCTTGTTCCACCTTTGCTTCATGCCAAGCTGCAGATTGAACTCATTGTGTGTGACTGATGAGAAAATGATGAAAGAAATCCCACGTCCTTTTTATTGGAAGCTCCTGCAGTGCAGTGTGGAAGTTACTCACACCTTTGACTGAACTGGTCCCTTGGAGGAAAGGCTGAATGCTCACAAACAGTCAAAGAAAAAAAGGGACTACTCTTCATTACAATATTCAAATGTTCCTTTCAGTACAGCTTGCAAAGGATCCTAATAAACTCATTTGTTTGTTACTGCAGCACACACAGCAATGAACTTTTTCCTAGGTAGCATGACCAGGGGATCTTTAAAACATAAAGCATCTCAGAGAAGGTTGTAGCTGGAAATTTCCAAATGAAGGTTGTGGCATTCTTTTCCTCCCTCCTTTCTCTCTTGGCTGCTTGCATCACGAGCAGCCTACATTCCTTTTTGCCTAATGCACCACAGTGATGTCCTGGGAGGTTTTTTGAGCTATTTCATCACTTTATATACCTGTAGTTCAACAATAACATTCCCAAGTCCTCAGGAGGCACTTTTCTCTCAGCATTCTACATCCTCTGGATTGCCTATCCATGGAGAGAGAGAGAGATTCATAACTGATGGAGCTGGTGTCACAGAATGCCACTGGCACAGCAGTCAGTACAAAATGCAGCACTAATTAGGAGCAGCACCTATCTGCTCAAATTACTGCTGAAATGCTAATTTTGGGAGAGAGATTTTTATATGCATAAGCTTTTCTGCAACAGAAGTATTACTGGAAGTGAAAAAGCCAAGCTTTCAGTTATGAGAACCAGCTCTGCTTTTGCCCTTGTTCCTGCTGCTTTCAAGTCTTCATCCCAATTTTCCTCTGAAGTTAATAAAAAGAGAAAAAAAAATAAAACAAGTGGTTGTGGTGACATTCAGAGAGAGAGAGAGGGGAAAATAAAAAAGCCTAGATGCTGTTATTATACACATCTGGTGGTGTTTGCTTCAGAAAACAGAGAAAAGTCTCAGATCACTTCTAGGGACAAAATATAACATGAGAAGGATTCTCCTTTGCTGTGCAGCAAGAGGTTTGAATGATCCCTCCCTATTTTATGTGGTGTAGAATCATAGAATTGTTAAGGTTGGCAGGGAGCTGAAAGCTCCTCTAGCCCCAACCCCCCTGCCCTGGGCAGGGACACCTGGCACTAGAGCAGCTTGCTCCCAGCCCCAACACTGCCAGGGCTGGGGCTGCCACCACCTCTCTGGGCAACCTGGCACAGTGGCTCAGCACCCT
>VWZO01009844.1:33209-57438 GCA_013396975.1 Bucco capensis
AAACTTCTTGAGGTGCAGGTTGATATAAAACTTCTGTTTTCTTTAAGCTAACTTCCAGCCCAAAAGCTGAGCAGTGGCTGCAAAGCAGGATGTTAAACACTGCAGAGCTACTTGTGTCTGGGCAACAAGGGCAGCGTCAGCAGCATAAAGCAGCTCCTGGACAAGATGCTTTATGGTCTCAGTATGGGCCTTCAAACACCTTAGGTTAAATAGGCTTCCATCAGTACAATAGCTAATGGAGATACCATCCTGGTCATCAAATTCTGCCATGGCCCTTTGGAGCATCATGCTGAAAAAGAGAGTGAATAGAAATAACAATGGGGTTTGAATATCATTTCTGCCTCATTCTCCTGCTCTCCATTAGCTGAGCAAGCCGGGTTGGAAATGAAACATTTCACATTGGAGCAAAAAGGTGAGGCACCATAAGCAAACTGCAATTAGCACTTCCCTGGCAGCTCAATTAGCAATTGCCTTCAGTTCCTTAGCATGCCCTAGGCTGTTGCAGCCCAGGGGCTCTGCTAGAGTGCAGCAGCAGTGAGCTCAGCTTTGGGGAGGGTTTAGCACTTGTCCATGTGAAGCTCAGCACAGAACAATTCCCTGGGAACAAAACCACATTCCATGAGGAATGGAAACAGTGCTCAAGTAATGATTCTTATTCCTCAAGACCCAAGACAAATGAGTATTTTAACTAATGGAACATGCTAAGTGCTGAAGCCTCCATTAATAGTATCAGTGAGGTTTCATTTGTTAGATGATGAAGCATTAAGGTTTCTGTAGCAGCTGCTGGTTTTCTTTTTCTAGTGACCTTTTAAGTTTTATTGTTCAAGTCACTCTATTCTAAAATGCTATTCCTGGGAGCTTTTTCTGGGTTGAAATACAATTTTCTTCACATTAGGCAAATCACTTCTTTGAACTGGCCACTCTGTGTAGAGCTGAGTAACATCAGTGCCCCTCTAACTCCTCCTAGTTCTCCTTGCAAGCTGGAAACATTCTTTTGCCAGTGGGTAAGGGTTATACTTTGAACAAACCTTAATTGATCAAGGTTTTACATCCAGTCAGAGGTAGGAACATCTAAAGAAAGCAGTATTCAAACACCCAGTCCACAGATGGTCTGTAACTTTGAAAGCAGCTTTGTTTGAGCTATTGCATATCTCCTTCTGCTTCCCTCATTGCCAGAAAAGCAACTGGATATAAATAAAACTTCAATGAAGCATGTGAGGTGGGTTTTTTTTTCCCCTTTCACAGACTAATATTCAATCAGAGAAGTTCTGCATTCACCAGCCAGATCATTCAGAAGAAGTTGTGGCAGTCATTTGACCCAGAAGCCTTGCTTTTGCCTGACTCCATCCAGTTAATCTGCAGATGACCTGTGTTATTTCATGGTTTTAGAAGCCAGGATAAATGTCATGATTGAAGAGATGTGGGGAGATGACCACCTTCTTTCCCTCCCACTGGGAAGGAACACTGAAAACATTCTCCATGCATGCAGCGTGGGATGACATTGGCTTGGTGAGCCACACAGTCTCTTCTGCTGTTCATTCAAGCTCTCTCATCACATACTAATCTCAACTTCATCCCATTGCCAGTACAGAAACCACAATCTTTGCTTTGACATAGAGAGGAAATTGAGGTAACTGTGTCCTGCTACTGCTCCCTCCCCATAGCATCATCAGCACTTCCTCCTCACACAGACACCCAAGGGACAGAGAAGGGACCAAGACCAAGCAACTTTAAAGCCCCTTGGTGCTTCTCTTGCCTTTTTTGGGGACACATCCCACAGGGTCACTCCTCTCAGCCTGTTCCACACCAAGCAGCCATGGTATTTCAGGAATCTCTTTCCATCTCCCCCAGGAGCTGCAGCAGAGGAGATTACCTTAGTATGCAAGCAGCTCCTTGTCCAGTGAGAAGAGAAACCTGATACATATTCATTCATGTCTCACAGAAATTCACCTTTTTTTTCTAGACATCTTAATGAAGAGCAAATTTAGACACAGAAAGCAAACAGCAGGGTTGGTTTTTTTCTCACCTTAATTCTTCATTGAAGTGCACGACCACGCAGTTTCTAGAAACCATCTGAAAGTGGCAAAGATAGAGCCTTGGGTACTAATTTTAGTGAGATCATCAGGATTTTTAGCAGTCTGTCTCACCCACTCTCTGTCAGGAACACTAATTTCCCACTTAGAATTCTCCTTGCTGATGGCTTGATGAATGGGAAGAGTTGGGATTGAGAAGGGCATGGACATCCCTGCCACATGTTGGGTGCCATCCTTGAGTCCCAGCCAAACCCCAGCCTAGGGTGGACCTCAGTGCCACCCTACAGCTGTTCTCAGCTCTGAACCACTGCCCACTAAGGTTGTTTTGATTTTAAAATGAGCCTGAGAAGGTGGACATGAAGCCAACTGACTCCTGGGCTGCATCCAAACAAGTGTGGCCAGCAGGAGGAGGGAGGTGATCCTGCTCCTCTCCTCTGCTTGAAAATCTCTTTTTCACTGATATTTCACTTCTCCTGATGAGAACAACAGGACTAAGGGCACAAGCCTTGCTGCACAACACTGCCCAGGAGCACTCTGCATCCCATCTGAGACATGCAAAAATAAACAGACAAGATACAAATGAACATTAGAGATGTCAATATCAATTATTAGAGATGTTAATATCAATGGCAATATCAATTCCACAAATGCTGCTGTGGCCTTTGGTAACTCTTTTGCTAACAAAAGCCTATGGTTTTCTACTTGAAATTAAACAGCAGCTTGCAAACTAGCAAGGATCTGAAGAGAGCCATCAAATGCTAACTGTTAAAAGCATTGCATCCAGCTCTGGTGTTGTCAGCACAAGAAAGACATGAAGCAGAGGACTGGAACACCTGTGCTGTAAAGAAAGGCTCAGATAGTTGGGGTTGTTCAGCCTGGAGAAGAGAAGGCTCCAGGGAGATCTTCTTGCAGCCAAAGGGAGCTTATGAGAAAGATGGAGAGGGACTTTTTACAAGGCTGTGCAGTGATAGGACAAGGGGAAATGGTTTTAAGCTAAAGAAGGAAGATTCAAACTAGCTATAAGGAAGAAATGTTTTTACACTGAGTGTGGTGAGATACAGGCCCAGGTTGCCCAAAGAGGTGGTAGATGTCCCATCCATGGAGGTCTTCAAGGAGAGGTTCTGTGGGGCTCTGAGCAAGCTGATCTAGTTGAAGATGTCCCTGAACATTGCAGGAGGGTTGGACTAGATGACCTTTAAAGGGTTCTTCCAACCTGAACTATGATTCTCTGCCTTTTTTAGGGCAGGTTGTTATTCTTACTCATCTTCAACCTTAACTCCTTCAGCCCCACAGACTAAAACCACTGCAGATTAACTCTGGTCTTTGCTGGGCCAAGGTTGGGAAGGCCACAGTGAAATCTGCCTGCTGTGAAGGAGGTGAGTTTCTCCAGCAGGAGAGCTGTGAGGATGTTGGAAGCTGTGAGAACAACTCAGTCACCTTTAAATGGCAACTTCACATCCCAAAGAGAAGAGCTTGGAGGAGGTTGGTCATTCTGGCTCAGTGTTGAATCCAGTCAGGGTTTGTGTTTGGCACCCTCAGACTTTGCACACAAACATTCGTTTCATCACTTCCTCTCTGTTCTTTCATTGGGAGAGCAGAAAGACAAATGTGAGAACATTGAACTAGGAAGGTTGGAGATCATGGATCTGGACCTGTGCCCTGTGTCACTTCAGCTTCTCTGCCTCTAGATCACACAGAACTGTTGAGCTACTCAATCCATCATATGGCTAGGCTGACTGCTCCCCAGCCTCTAACAGACCCTGGGAGAAATGCAAGCACAACTTTACACTCCAGCTCAGCTCTTTCCAAACACCAAGAAACTGTTGCAATAAAGAGAAGGGGGAAAAAAAATGAGTTTAAAAGGAGAAAATAAATTGAATCTGTCAAACCAAATAGCAAGTGGGCTGGCTGGTTAGGTAAATAATTTTTATTGGCTTTTTCCAACTAATCTGCCTCCAGGATTTATTGGTCTTCTACTGCATCCTCAAATAAAACAGCAGAGTCTAGTTCCAGTTTGTGCTTTAGCCATTAATAATTTTGTACATCCTGGAGAGCATTTCTGCTCTTTATTCATTTTATCTAACCATAACTGCAATCATTGCAGCTGGTTAATGAGAAGTTACTCCAGGCCAACTCACTGGAATTCAACTTGCATTTGATCATTCTTAAAGAGAAGGATTTGGGGAACAGTTGGTTCCTAACCCAAGGGCCAGAAAACATTAGGAAGAGAGGATAACTGGGATGGGATGTGCCCTGACACCATGCAAAAGAGGAACACTGCCATGTCTTGCTACTCTCTTAGCATAATGAAGTAGGAATGTGACCACTCCAACATGCACTGACATCCACACACACTTCTCAGCAGGCCAGAACCAGGCCAGAGCAGGAGAGAGGGAGGCTGAAAGCCACTTCAAACCTCTCACCTCTCTGGTTTCTGCAGTAACACTGAGAGCCAAGCTGCTGCTTTTGAGGCTGCAGATGCACTTGCATCTCCACAGTCTATGGTAAGGAGGAAACAAGCACATCTTTATGCAGCTCACTTCTGGGATGCTCCATGGCTGTGAAAATGAGAAGCTGGAGCTGCATAAGAGGTCTTCTTTACTTTCCTAGGAGTTTTCCTACGTGGATCTGTCATTTGGCTGAAGAGCAAGCAATATGTGACCCTCAACCTTCCTTCCCTCTGTGGTTTTGTCCTTTTGATGCTCAGAGCACCTGCAAACCTCCAGCCACTCAGGAGATGGCACTGAATGAGATCTCCTCTGTTGCTCATCAATCCAACACTTCATTACTTTGAAGCAGGCAGAAGGAAGTTTTCTCCATCCATGAATGCCACAGGAAGGGTTTCAGTAAGCCAACACTTTGCAGAAACAGAAATGACCTCACTGAGGACTACAGGGCAGGGACAGATCCATCTGATACTTTGACTACTTCTATTTCTTTATAACCACTTATAAGTTGGTCAGACTGTTAGGAAGAAAAAGAAGTCTGACCCAGCTTATCTAAATACACAGAGAAGATCTCAAGGCATCTGTTACATGCCAGCTTCAATGCTCCATTAATACACCCCAGAGAGGAAATCTTCCACTAATAAAAATCAGATTTATCTATATATAAAGTCACCAGATAGCATTACTACAAGATTATCTTACTCTAAAGGAGTTACATTCATATAACAAATTGCTGGTGGTGAACAAGTTGTCTTTCTGACCTTTGCTCATGCAAGACCTTCATGATCTCTTCATTTTCAGCCAGTTGAGTTTCTACTTTCTCCATTTTTTTTAAACTTGACTAAGTCCAGCATCTCCCTAAAGTGTTCCCACTCATTTTTCAGTCAGCTGAGCTTCTACTTTTCCCAGGGTTGTTTTAACTTGACTAAGTCCAGCACCACTCTAAAGTGTTTCTACTCTTTCAGCACTAAGTTGTTCTCTAGATGGTGGCCCCAAGATGATTCTAATTACTCAGACATTTTTCATGCATTAAGGCTCACAGCATGGATTAGTTACATTTAAATTTTAAATGTAGGGCCTGCATTTCAAATTCACCTCAGCAGGGACAAGAAAACACTGCCTGCTCCCAGAACAAGAGGCTGGGAGATGCTCTGGGATGCCAGGATTTGCACAGAGCACTTCTCTGGGATGCCAGTGTTTCACCAGAGCACTCGATTCCATCTGCTAAGGGCTGATGGCATGTAGAGAAGGAGGTCAGGCATTTGGCAGAGCCTCCAGAGGTCTCTGAAAAGAATTGGGGGGAGTGTGCAGATTTAGATGTTTGGAGGAAGATGGAGGAAAATAACAGACGAGGCCAAGGAAAGAGAATAAATAAGGAAATAAATAAACATCATAGACTGGTTTGGGTTGGAAGGGAGCTCTGGAGCTCATCTAGTCCAACCCCCCTGCAGTGGCCAGGGACATCCCCAACTAGAGCAGCTTGCCCAGAGCCCTGGCAAGCCTCACCTGCAATGCCTCCAGGGATGGGAACTCAACCACCTCCCTGGGCAACCTGGGCCAGTGTTCCACCACCCTCGTGGGGAGGAACTTCTTTCTAATGTCCAATTTAAATCTACTCCTCTCCAGTTTAAAACCATGGCCCCTTGTCCTTTCATTCCATCAAAGGTAAGCAAACCACAGTGCCTGACCTGGCTGCTTGTGAGGAGATGCAAGACTTGCTCTGGACTCCTGAGTGAGGTCCAAGTTGTGGGTCAAGACCTTGGGGATCAGCTCAGCCATCCTGCCTGTCCCCTGGGAGCAGGCACTGATGTCAGATCTATCCCAGTGCCATCCAGCCCTAACCTGCAGGATGGACAGGACAAAGGCTGAAGAGCTTCCCTGCAGGGCAGCACCAGAGCAGGGAGCAGAAAGCCAAGCTTTTCTGTCCCAAATATAGCTGTGTTTACAGGATGCTGCAGTGTGACGTCTTCACCCTCTATAAATGTCCAAATTGTTAGCTTCTGAAGTTCCTGAGCTGGCCTGGGAGGTGTGTGTGTAGATCACTGTTATGTATCAGCCAGCATAAACACAGGGCCTGGCAAATTGTGTGTCTGAAGTTTAGCTGCCACTGCAGAGGAGCTGACACCATAAGGTCAGTGGTCACCTAGAGCTTCTGAGGCTCTGAGCTCCCCTCCAGCACCAGGAGGGCCAGCAGCAAGTCTCAGGAGATGCTCAGCCAGGAATAAGCAGAGAAATCACAGGATAGAAAGAGAATACCACCACAGGTAGGATGGGAAAGTAAACTGTTTGGAGGAAGGGATGTGTTATGACAGGTTTCTTCATCCTGGTTTTCTTTTTCCTTTCAAGAATGTCACTATTAAAACTGGAGAAAGGAGGAGATGCTAGCTTATCAAAACTAAAGCACATCTCACAATCAAAGGAGCACCCTTTCTGTAACATTAGTGAAATTAATAAACACAGAGACATTAATAAACCCAGTGTTAAAACCTTGAGCAGAACACTATGATCCCCTTGTGGTCTTAGCTGCTTAGTTCTCCTTCTCCTCTGCTTGAAAATCTCTGTTTCACTGATATTTCACTTCTCCTGATGAGAACAACAGGACTAAGGGCACAAGCCTTGCTGCACAACACTGCCCAGGAGCACTCTGCATCCCATCTGAGACATGCAAAAATAAACAGACAAGATACAAATGAACATTAGAGATGTGAATAAAGATGATGGCAATATCAATTCCACAAATGCTGCTGTGCCCTTTGGTAACTCTTTTGCTAACAAAAGCCTATGGTTTTCTACTTGAAACTAAACAGCAGCTTGCAAACTAGCCAGGATCTGAAGAGAGCCATCAAATGCTAACTGTTAAAAGCATTCAGACTCCATGCTTATTTAGTCTAGAGGAGAGAGAATTCTGGATGAGCAGGAGAGAAATCCCAGGACATCTGATAGCCAGCAAGAGACAGAAGGAAGGAGAGAGAGGACATGGCAACTCTTATCTAGGAGAAGAAAGAGCAGCTGGCACAGCTGTGAGCAGCCTTGTGTTATTTTCTTCCCAATGTACAACTGAAGTGCTTAGCAAACACTTCTTGAGATTGGAGGGCTCCATCTCCCAGGCAGGACAAGCATGGCTACTCACCACCTTCCCCTCCAGCTCAAGGTTATTAAAAGAATGAGGACACAGGCATGGATTTAATGCCACTGGAGCCTGTTCAGTCCTCTGGACTAAATTGTACTCAGTCACAGTGAGACCTCTGGGGTTTGTTTTTTTTTAACTCAGAAATAGCCATTAAACTTCTTCATTAGCTTGCACTGAATTCAGAGCTGTGACTTGTCCCCAGAGACACCTGAAGCCTGCTGCAGGTGAGGAGCAACTTATTGCAGCACAGCTCAGGGCTGCACTAGTGCTGCAGTTGCAGTGATTCCCATCAGGAGAGGAGACTCCAAATGACAGAATCAAGAAGGTTGGAGGAGACCTCAAAGATCATCAAGTCCAACCATCAACCTCTTACCCCCATGCCACTAAACCATGGCCCTAAGGACCTCATCTATACCTTTTTTGGACCCCTCCAGGGATGGGGACTCCAGCACTGCCCTGGGAGCCTGTGCCAATGCCTAAGCACTCTTTTAGTGAAGACATTTTTCTCAGGGAAAAAAAAACCAAGGCTTTTAAAATCCATATTTTCCCATTGCCATTTTACTGAACTTTTTTTCCCTCAGGTCACAAAAATTCATTGAACCTTCACTTGTTACCCTAGTCTGCAGTGATCATTTCCACCTTCAGCCTGGATCTTTTCCAAGCTGCTTTTTATTTTCCCCAGTCTCCATGAATTGCTGTCAGAGTTTCTAACCTCATCTTGTCTCTATTCCAGGGTCCTTCTGCTGCTCTTGCATAGTCAGATGTGACTTCTCCATCCTCTGCTGTGTCCCCACCAGGCTGTTGCTGCACAGTTTCATGCTGCTAATCTCTCCCATTGCTCTCCTCCCTCTTCCCATCGACTCTAGTGATGGTACAGGCCATTTTTCCTGGTTTTCTTCTTCCCTTTCCACCTTTCTTGGTGATCTAAGCCACACATAAGGCTTCAGCTTTCATGTGTGTGTGTCCAGAAAATTGCACTTCCACCTGAGCTCCTTCACTCTAGGATCTCAAACTGCCTCTAAACCTCTCTGTTATCTGTCACTACTGGCAAGCAGAAGGGAATTTAAGGGGAAATCAATGGGATTCAAAGCAGGGAGCAGATAGATGTAAAAAGTGCTTTCTGCTCACTCTGGGCTTCTTCAGCCTCATGATGCTCATTAGAGTCTCTGGTCCTCACTGGGACAGTGATGGGCACTTCTTGGGGCTGAGTAACAGCTTCTGACACAAGTAGGGAGAAAAGCTGGAGTGCAGAGATAGGGACAGCATTGCACCCTGTCACTTCTGAAGAGAGAGAAAAAAAGAGTGGCAATCAGAAATGCTGTTTGGAGAGAGGATGCACAAAGGGAAAATGCACATCTCCTCTCTTCTTCCTGCAGATGTAATCTAACAGCAGGGTGGGAGAGAAAACAGTTGATCTGGGATGCAATTGAAAGCAACAGCAGTCCTTGGTCCCTGATAATATGTTATGGCAATCTCTCAGTGACAGGGAAGGATTAGCTGGTGGGAGAGAACATGCTTTATGAGTCCTGCTGCACCAAGAGGCCTTTTCTGTTGGGCTTCAAGGGAAGAGCTGACATTTGTCTGTGGCACATCAGCCTGACAGGCACCAAGGTGTTCCTCAGGCATGGCTCTCAGCTCACACCATTGATAAACTGGCAGCCCATGTTATTTCTTTACATCAGGCAATGGATTGTTTTATTGTCAGGATTTGGGGCAAGAATCCTCTGTAAAGGCCAAAACTGCAGTGGAGGGCCAAAGGAGCTGGATTCTAGGGAACAGTTAAACACAAGCAGTGGTTGAGGTGTACCTTGCTCCACCATAGATAATTCCATCTGTGCCTCAAATGCAGGAGACCTGTTTCCATGAGCAGCTTCCCAAGCCAGGTAGCATCCATGGGCAGAGAGACTAGAGAAGGGAAAGAACATTTACTTCCTTCAGATAGCATCCTGATGCTCTCTGTGGAATCAATTCCTGGTGAGGGAATGGCATGAAGCTGTGCCAGGGGAGGGTTAGGTTGGCTATTAGCAGAAGGTTCTTCCCCCAGAGGATGGTTGAGTATTGGATGGAACCAAACCTACCAGAATCCAAGCAGCATCTGGACAATGCTCCTAGGTACATGATAGGAAATGATCCTTCTGCATCCCTTCCAACTGAGGACATTCCAGGATTCTATGATTCTGCAAGATGAAGATATCCTAGAGAGGGGTCAGGGAAGCCCCCGGGAAGAGGAGCAGAGCCTCATTTGACACAAGGAGCAGCAGCAACCCTTCCCTAATTTGGCTTGAGTTCCTGCTGGGCTGCTGGAGCCACTCCAGTCCCTGAGGTGCAGGTGATATTTGAGTGGATGCAGATTTTAACCTTTTGAAGCTTTACTTTGCTTCCACTTTCAAAAGGCCAGGAGACTGTTTGTATGATTAGTCAAGTTGAGTAGAACAAAGAGCAGGCACACACCAGAGGACAGGCAAAAGCAAGGAGTTACCCTAGGGCCATTTCTGCCATCCTGCAAGCCTGGGCTAAGGCAGAACAGGGAGGAGGGAGCTGCAGGGAAACCTTTCCCTCTGAGAAGCTTGCTCCATGCCACAACACTGAGTTTTTCCCTTGCAAAGGAAAAGAAAAACACCAGGAAAGAGAAATCCTTCCTGGCTAAGCTTCCTCTCTGCCTCCTCAGTGCACATTTCAAGAGAGCAGGCTGCTCCAGCAGAGCATAGCCATGGTCCAGTGGACACTTTGCAGAGGGGACTGGGCTTTCCTCACAGAGTTCCTGTGTCTCTCTCATCACAGAAGAGCTCCTGTGTTGATCTCTCAGGGGGTATTTTGGCAGCACTTTACTGTTTCCACTCTCTTTCTGGTGTAAGAACTGTATCTCTCTACCAACAGTGCAGAACCCAACTCTCTGCTTCCCATGCAACTCCTCCACCAAGATAACATCTCCTACTTAGCAGCTCTCCCTAAATCCCATTATCCACTTGATTCCCTTGGGCCATTTTGATGCATTTTACCTCTCAGCTAGCTGCCAGGGGATGGGATTGTCACTCTGTGCCCTGCTTGTCATCACTGGGAAGGCTTTTCCAAACCTGGAGGAAAATGGCATGTAGATGCTTTTGATAGGCAGGCTGGGAAACAACTGGCTTGATGTGCACACTACCAGCTCTGCCTCAGAAACACAGAGCAGAGCAGGAGCTCCTTGGCAGGTGGGATTATGAGTAAAACACTCATTTGATGGCAGTTTTGCAGGCCAGGCTGGCTGGGGCTGGGAGCAAGCTGCTCTAGTGGGAGATGTCCCTGCCCATGGCAGGGGGGTTGGGGCTAGAGGAGCTTTCAGGTCTCTTCCAACCCTGATAATTTTATGATTCCATGATGCTGGGGCAAAGAAAACAATCCAAGGAGTATTAATATTTCCTCTACTGTGTAAGAATCAGAAAGAGATGCTATCTTTCATGGGTTAAGCATCTAAGGAACTACAGCTGCCAGCTTTTTTGGGTCCCCCTCAAAAGCTAGCAACCAGTGTTGCAGCTGAGATCTGTCACTCAGGCTTACTGGAATGACTGACAGCTGGGCCCAGCACATCATGCTTTGCACAACTAGGAGGTGTGAGAGCATTGCCAGCACTCCTCAGTGCCAATGGGCTGGGAAGTGGGACTGCACCAAACCCAAGGGCAAAGACCTCCAGCATCACTCCTCGAGGCAACTCAAGTTTCATTGGCATTTATTCACAGGCTGACAACTCTTCCAAGACTTCAGCTCCTTTTCCAAGACCAACAGTTTTCAACTCTAAAGTGACAGGCAGCTAAAAATGAACACTATGCCTTCAAACAAAAGGCTGCTTGCATGGGCAGAGAGACTAGAGAGCAGAGAAGGGAAGGGAAAGAACATTTACTTCCTTCACATAGCATCCTGATGCTCCCTGTGGAATCAATTCCTGGTGAGCAGCAAACCATCAGGCTGGTCCAAATGAAGGTCTTCTAGGAAACTTCTGTAGGATCTGGGATTTCTTTTTTCTTCCCTACAAATCAAGTAACTCCTACTGAAGGTTGACAAATGAAAACATGAAACCACAGGCTGTCAAAAGAGGAGATGAGGCATGCATAACCCTAAATCAGTTTTGTTTGGCTGATAAGTGGAACAGCAGGATTTCTACCCTTCTGGTGTTTTTTTTTTACACAACTCATAGCTGTGCACAGTAATTTAAATGCAGAGCTCATGCTTACCTCTGCCAGGATGCAGAGTGATGGAGATGGATAACAGAATGATGGAGTGTTGATTCACTGGAGGCTTGGGTTGTTGTTTTTTACAACCCTGAACACCCAGCAAAATGGTCCTGTTGAGTAATGGCACCAAGCATTCCTCAATCCATATTCATTTCCTTGGAAAGCTGACAGTTCTGTTTGCATGCTAAGCCAGAAGATACACTACAAGCCCCCCCAAAAAACCAAAATGCTGATCTCTTGCATGGAGCTGAAGCAAAGTTCCAGGTTCCTCCTGGTCTTTTATTTCATGTTCTTCAGTGGGGAATGAGTTTGAACATTGACCTGCCTGACATTGTTTAGCTTAACTTTCTGTTAACTGCTAGAAACTTGACAAAACACATCTCCTGCATTCTCAGCATCAAAGGTTACACTAGCCAAAGGGCTTTTTTTATCCCCTTCCTTTGTCACCTCTCACTGAACTGGTGTCAAGAGAGGAAGAGGTAGCAAGTAACAGGCATTGTCAGCTACAGTGAAGCCTACACAACACACAGCCTACAAATGATGCTTCTCCTCCACAATTCTGCAGGTCTATGGAGCAAGGAGCCAAAGCCCATTCCTGCATTCCCTGCTCAAAAAGGCATGTGAGCAAAAGATTTTACTGCTGTTCTCTGGAAACTTATCATGGCATCAATGTGCAAAGCTTCAGAGAGTGATTCAGCTCCACTGCTCAGGGCTGTTGAGTAGGTTTTCTATCCAGGGCCATACAGCAGTTAGTTCTCTCTCCTTGGCAATGCAAAACTATTCCTCTCTCCCTTGCCTGCAGCAGGCTGAGCTGCTCACTCTTCTCAGCTAAACACCAGGGAAAATCCACCTGAGACCCCCAGAAAGTGATGCAAATCCATCCTTAGCCAAGCCAAAGTGGCTTCCTCCACCAAACCCATCCTGTCTCCTTGGCTGTGGTGGGAAGTGGGAGCAAAGTGAGCCCTGAGCTCTTGTAGGCCAGCAGTTGCCTGTTGTCATCCTGCCATAAAACTGCTTGGAAAGCATTTTAAATGAAAAATGAATGATGGTGTTAGTGCTCTGCCTGAGCAGTTCTGGGGACTCAGAGCTCTCATAAATCACCCCTGAGGGCAATGCTCAGCAAGAGGAGGAAGGTTTGTAGGTTGCAGAGAGAATGAGGTTTTCTGAGGTATTCAAGAGCATAAAACTCCTTTCTGGGAATGAAGGGGGTGGGGAACAAGAAGAATAATGATAGGCTCTACATCTCTTTGATAAAGGAGATTTTCAATATTTCAGCCATACTTGTATTAATTAGAAATATATTAGCAGCAGAGAAGTGTAGCAGGTTTGTAACTAACCAGTCAATGGAGGCATCATAGCATGAAATCATGCTACAAGCCTCCAAAAAAATGTGTTTTGCTAACCAGCCATTAAATCTTCATCTCAACTTTTGCAAGCTATTAAAATTGCTGAGAAACTTTCCACTACTGCCAAAGAAATCAGGAGCAAGCCAGAAAAAAAACCAAACTCCAGGAGAGAGAATCAGCTCAGAAATGAACATAAACTGCTCACTTTTCAAGTCTCATCTTTGTATTTTTATATGAATATAACTCTTCTAAAAAGTACTGCACTGGAAACAAAGCTCAGAAGTAATTCAGTGCTGGTTTCAGCTTTGCAGGGTCTAGTTATCAACTCCTCTCAACAAACCTTTGAGCTGACTTGAAGGAAAGATGCCTCAGACTGAAATCACACAGTCTTCCAGCTTTTCTAAGCCTTGCTCTCACTCCTGAGATTTCTGATGTCTTACCTTCCTGCAGAGGGCCAAAAAAATGCTATTTTATCATAGAATCNCTCTTCTCCAGGCTGAACAATGCCAGCTCCCTCAGCCTGTCCTCAGAGCAGAGGTGTTGCAGCCCCTGAGCATTCTCGTGGCCTCCTCTGCACCTGCTCCATCAGCTCCATGGCCTTTGTGTGTTGAGGGCTCCAGAACTGGACGCAGTTGGTTCTCACCAACTCGCAAGTGAAGGGAAAGTATCCTGGACTCTGAATAAAAACTCAGCCACTGCAACACTGAGTAGTCTCTGCTTTTGTGTTGTGGAGAAACAGAACTGGGCACCACCACCTTCAAGTGGTACTGGATGAACTGCTTTCAGAGGACAAGATATTCCTTTTGCAAAGGCACCTAGTGCTTTTTTTGGCTGTGTGTGAGTGGCTCTGAACATCCAGCAGCTCGTACAGAGCTGGGAGAGGATCTGACATTATAGGCACCCATTGCTTAAATCTGTTTCCCACCCACTTCCATCAGCTGGCAAAGTGTGAGAAGCTGCCATGTCAATGACACTGAGCTGAGCCCTGGCTGCAGTCATTCCTTCTTCTAGTTCACTGACATTTCTGGGACAGGGAGACTAAAAATGTCTGAACATTCAGAAGAGCTTTTGTTTCGTGCACTAATAGTTTTCCCCTTGTTCTGCTTAGGCAATTGTCATCATTTCTTCTGATTCCCAGCCCAGCATTTAGGGGTGTCAGGTGGATAACCAGGCACTGGGGAAGGCTCACAAAGCCTGCCCTTTTTCCTCTTCCCTCAGCAAGTTTGTGGATGATCCCAAGCTTGGAGCAGTGGCTGGCACACCAGGAGCTGTGCTGCCATCCAGAGTGACCTGGACAGGCTAGAGACATGGGCAGGGAGAGACTTGATGACATTTAACAAGGGGAAGTGTAAAGTACTGCATGTGGGAAAGAACAACCCCATGGATCAGTACAGACTGGGAACTGATCTGTTGGAGAACAGCCCTGGGGAAAAAGCTCTAGGAGTGCTGGTGGCTAGGAGGATGCCCATGAGGCAGCAATGTGCCCTTGTGGATCTGCTCTGCCAAAATCCAGTGGCATGTAAAAATGAGAACAATTCCAAGGATTCCATGCAAAATGAGGATATTGTAGGAAATGCTTCTAGAAATGTATGGCTTGCAGAAGATGAAGAATCTGGTTGGACTTGATGATCTTAGAGGTCTGTTCCAACCTTAATGATTCTGTGATCCTGTGAATCTGTGATCAGCTCCTGGGACCCCAGCATAAGAAAGACATGAACCTGTTGGAGAAGGTCCAGAGGAGACTACAAAAGTGAGCCAAGGGCTGGAACATCTCCCCTAGGAGGACAGGCTGAGAGAGTTGGGGTTGTTCAGCCTGGAGAAGAGGCTCCAAGGAGACTTTATTGCAGCCTTCCAGTACTGGGTGAGGAGTGGGGTGGGACACTCACAGTGAGCCCTGCATCCCATAGCTACCCAGCTGATATCCTCACCTAATCCAGTGCCTGGAACACTATCCTGAACATCAGCTTGATCAGTTGTAGTCACAACTGTTTGCCCTTCATCCCACAGTCAGGGAATAGATGGGAAGCCAAAACCCACAGAGATCAGAGCAGAGCAGGATCTCTTTCTGAAGCTGCTTCACTGCACCTTTAAGTTGCAACACATAGTTTAAAATAAGAACAAACTCACCATTTCTCCCTTTGGCCCAGACACTTGACCACAAGCAACAGGGAAACTAAATATATCCCCAGATGTGTTCCAAGGCCAGAGGAAATCAGAGCCAGGCTGACGTGTGCTGGCTCTATCCCATCTCTCCCTGCTCTGTGGAAGCTCACACCTTATCCCACAGCTCTGTGCCCTTCCCAAAGACAGCTTCATCTTTCCATGGTCAATGACCACAGGCCTGAAGTTGGATTGTGTGGGGAGAAGAGGGGTGCCTGCACTATTTAACTGCTGTCAGGAACTGAGCACACATCCCTGCTCCCCCAAAAAAGTAGATCTCAGCTTTATTAGCAATTTTGGATCCTTTTCCAAGGGGCTCAGGAATGCTCAGCTCAATAAGCAGGAGGGAGATCCCAAGAAAAGGGCAGTGTATGGAAAGGAACTCTTCAGGCATCATGCCTGTTGTGCCACAAGCACTAATAAATCCAATTGGCTTCCAATGGAAGGAATGAGGCTCTGGAATTTTGGGTAGCATGTCACTCTTCCACCTGCATTAGCAGCAATTGGAGTGACCTGCATGTGCCCAGCTGCTTCTGGAAGGCTAGGGAGAGGAATTAGAGGTGTGGGATCACTGCACTAGAGGAAGCAGGAGATGGGATCTGGGTTAGGAGTCTGCAGGGATAGAGGAAGACACTTTGATGACTTTTATTTATCTTACTGAAGCACATATATTGTTGCTCTGTCACTGAGGAAGGGTACAGCTTGCAGACAACCTCTCCAGGGAATGCACAGGAGAATAACAGAGGGAGTGGGTATATTTAGAAGGTGACCTGGAAAAACATAATTCCTGGTTTCTGGCATGCTGAAGGTGAACTGAACCAACCTAAATGCTTTTTATCCTCTCTTCCTTCCTGCAGACCAACTGAAAGCTTGGCTCAGAGCAGGCTGCAGAGTTGCACAATTGCAATTAAAAGCTCCAAACTTATTCCAGGCTTGTGCAACATCACTGGACAGCTTTGAGAGCAGAGGTTTGGAGGTGAGCCATGTGGAATTTCACACCTGTTCTCCTTTTGGCCAAAAGCAATACTAGCTCTAGCCCCTAACTGGCTCCTAGCACCTTGCCTTTGGCAAAGGATGTCCAAGATGTGCCCTGGTCCAGAGAAACCTGCTCCAAGCACTGCTCCTTGGCTGAGCAGTGGGCATCTGAGGAACATCCTTCTCAGCCAACCCTTCATTAGATGTTTAGAGATGCACAACAAGCTGTTTATTCTGCCAGGGGAAAACATTAGACATCTAACTGGAAGACTGGAAATATCAACCCAAGGAAAATAAGAACTTGAAGAAAAACAAAGGGATGAGGAAATAAAATTAGCCACTTCAAACTTCACCTTCTACTTTCCCCTTGGTAAAAATGTTTCCAACACTGAAGGGAGGAAAGCAGAAGATGCAGATCTGCATTTCAGTTTTAAGACTCAGGGAGTTGCATTGAAGATAATGTGATCTGTGATTAAAAAAAACCACCAAACTCGAGTGGATTTATAAGGAACAAATCATTCCCCAAAATGGAACTGTTTTGCTTGATGGACTGATGAAAATAAATGGAAAACAGGAAGAAGTTAGATGAGTTATTATGATTTTGCAGTGCATGTGAGCAAGTGGCATGACATCGACCAAATGATTCCATCAGAATTGGCTAGAGGAGGAACAAATGCTTTGCAAAGAGATTAAAGAACTGCAACAAGGGATAGCAAAGAGTTTTCATGATAAAATGGCAGGAGCTGTGTGATGAGATATAGGAAAAAATTACTGCTGAGAATTGCCATGTTTCCAAGAAAGTGTGAGTCCTTAAAAAGTCCTTAAATCCCTATAAAAAAAAAAAAATTGTGATCCTCTTTAGGAAAGTTCAGGAGACACCTTTGAATCTGCAGGCATAATAATCACATTTCCAATCCAATGGGATCAGAGCTGCCTTTGAGAAAGAGAATTGAGTAGCTTAAAACTAATCAGCAAGTTTCATTCCCTGGCCACTCAGACACCTCTGTAAATATTCTCAAGGCCTTGTTAAAATGTTTGTAGGTGATGCCAAAGCTTAAATGCCCACTGAATAGCACAGGCTCTCTGTTTCCATCAGCCAACCATCTAACTTAGCTTGCATCTTCAAGGAACAAGCTCCTTTCCATCATTTTTATTTAGTGCTTTTATATCCAGGCTACAAATATTTCCCTTGTATCACCTGAGAAGTATTTGAATGCTTTTCCTTAGTGCATTTCTTGCCCATGCAGAAAAACAAACCAGTAAAATGGATGACAAAAAGTTGACTATTTCTTCCCAAAACTCAAGACAAGCTTCATCTGAGGAGAGGGTAAGGTTCTCCCTTTATTTTTATTTGACTTAGAAACATCTGCTCACCCTTAATTGTGATGCTGATAAAAACAGACAAGCATGACCTGTTGAACACAATTGGCCCTATAGTATATTCCAAGTCTTGCAATTAGTAAGATGTCAAACAATGGGATCTTGGTGCAGGAAAAGGAGATGCAAACACTATTTCCACCCAGGAGGTGACTGCCTACAGGCTAATTTGATTTGCTGAATTGAGAGGATGACAGTTGTCAAAACTTGTTCACAATTAGAATCACTTCTACCCAGATCATCAGAAAAATGTCCTGCTCCAGACAAGGAATGTCCCTAAGGCATAGCTATAAAAATAAGGGATATTATCTACTAGCATGCTGTCCTGAGGTTTGCAGTTATACCAGCACTCAGAAGGAGTATTCAGCTTTCAGAGAGAGGCAAGAGGATGTTCACATTCCTAGCTGGAATTCCTACCTAGGAGCAGAAGATAACAGTTTCTCCTTCTCTTTTTTTGTTTTGTTTTCAGTTCTGCACATTTATTAAGGTTCCAGCACTAATATGGAGGAGATCAATAATTAAATTATCTCTGGGCTAATTCATATGAATCCAACACTTGTAAATCCTTCTCTTAATACTTATTTATATATAAAACAAGACCTCACATGTTTTCTGGAGATAAAGAGTTGGAGACATTTGCATAGACATGATGGCAGCACTCACAAGGAGGCAAGGAAGATAAAGCCTAATGGATCACAGATCCAAGGGAGCCATTAAATAATCTTGGCTTATTGCTCAAACAGCTGTTAATAAGAAGTACTTAGCTTGTTAATTAAAAATTTGGCACTAATTACAGCTGCAGCTTCCTCCTCAGCATGACTGAAATGGCAACTGATCATTAATTATCCAAAGGTGGAAACAACTGCCATGGTCACTCAGGAGCACAGGAGGATGCAATGCCTCAAACAAAGAGGCTATGATGTGCTCCCCAAACATTATCCTCTGGGAAATGTTGTCTCATCACTGAAGGGTTATTTTGCCTTGATATTGCTCACTTGAATTGATTGCAGATGTTACTGTAAGCACTGCTATGTGCATTTTTTTATCCCCTTTAAAAGGTGGTGAGGAGTCATCTGGTCCATTTAGCACAAATAGGAATTCACTGGAGGCTTCCTGAATGGGTAATGCCTTCCTAAAAAGCTCAATTAAACAACTCAAGAGTTATTTCCTTTAGGAGAGCTTAGGCACAGGTTGAGGAGAAACATGGTTAGAGTAGGAAAGTCCAACCCAAAAATGGTATTGCTGACCCAGAGTTTAACAGGGAACCCTTCATCAGTTTGGAGCAATTTGGTTTTCTATGCTGAAAATGGAAAGGTATGGCTAGGCTTGGTGAACGAAGCTCCAGGGAGGGCTCCATCCATGCTCCTCCTCAGTGCCTTTTCCAAGCACACTGATAAAAAGAGGATAGCAGATAGCACCCTCGAGCCTGCACTAGGGATTTTTTTAGGTGAGACACAGCATGCACAGAGCTGGACCCACCCTTTAGTCCTAAGCTTCATCTGCCAGGGCCTAGCAAGCTTGGACACTGGCAGCCAAGTCCTTAGGACATATGAAAATGGAAAGAAAGCTTCAACATCACCTTCAGAGGCAAGGTCCATCTCAGCGAGCACAGGTTTGGGCCCCCAGCAGCCCCCTGCTCTAGGCACAGAGGGAGCTGCCTGGGAGGTCTTTAGGGCTGTCCAGAAGCTCCAGCATGACATGTTTTGAGGACAACCAGCTTTTAATGACATTTTGAAAGAGAGATTTATGCCATATTTTCTCACCAGTTTTTGGAAGCTTTGTCAAACTTGCTGCCTTCAAAGATCCCATACACAGAATGCACTTTCTTTGGCTTCTTCTTGTTGTTTGTGTGGCTTGGATGGCATCCTACTGTCTGTCAGATGTATTGAATGCTGTTATTTCCAAGCAAGGCATAGAAAAAATCTGTTCTGGAGGTGCAGGAAGAGAAGTAGAAGTTGGTAAACCAGAAAAGCACCTTAAAAAGCTGTCCTTGTTCTGCTAAAAAGTAGGCTGGACATCAAGAGAGGCAAAGAGCAAGACTGGCACAGCAATTACCTGTGTCTAGGTCTAGGGAGGTGATTCTGCCTCTCTACTCTGTGCTTGTGAGGCCTCACCTGGNCCTTTCAGGAACAGCACATTCCCTCATGGCACTACCTGTGCATTTGGGTTGGTTTCTAAAAGGATTTAGTATTATTATCATACATTATCACTGTTGGGGGAAAAAAAAAAGGCTGAAAGCTTGGTCTCAGAAGAGCTGCACAACATCTGCCTGGCTCCATTCTGAAGAAGAAACCCCTGGGCAGCCCCAGTGTCAATCAATCTTAGACCAAAGGACAACTTAGCTCAGGGAAAGGGCAAACTGCATGGCCAGAGCATTCATTGGAGGTGTGATGGAAGTGCAAGCATTGCCTCAGAAAGATGGAAGGGACTAAAATAGCAGGTGACAATAGGGGGGTTATTTTTACACTCCAGGGCAGGTGCAGTGCCCATTAATTTTAATAGGAGCTTTGCACTGCAATTATTAATGGAAGAAAGTGCCCCTGTTGTATTGTCCCAGGGGACTCTGGCCATCTTCTGGGCCACTGCAAAGGGAGGTGAAGAGTATTATTGGCATAGAGGGAGTGGGGAAAGGGAGAATGGGGAGGCTGTTGGAAAGAGATTCTCATCACTTCATGCATTCCATTTACATTTAAAGAAAGAGATTCACTTCTCTTGATATGTATTTAAAATCCATTTTAAATACATTTTATACATTTATATGCTGTATATTTCTGTAAGTTTTATCTATTTTATATACTGTACATATTTCATAGATTTTATATATTTTTATATACTCTCTATATTTCATATACTCTATACATTTCATAGATTTTTATATACTGTATATATTTGTAGACATTTATCCATACTGCATATATTTCTATCCATTTATCTCTACTCTATATATTTGTATCCATTCCCCTATATTTTATAGACTGTATGTATTTATAGACATTTATCCATACTATATATATTTCTATCCATTTATCTCTATTTGTATCCATTCTCCTATATTTTATATACTGTATATATTTATATGCATTTATGCATACTAAATGTATTTCTATCCATTTATCTCTCTATATTTGTATCCATTCTCCTATATTTTATAGACTTTATATATTTATAGACATTTATCCATACTATATATATTTATAGATGTTTTTCTCTATATATCTGTATCCATTCTCCTATATTTTATAGACTTTATAGGCATTTATCCATACTATATATATTTATGGATGTTTTTCTCTACTTTACATATTTGTATCGATTCTCCTATATTTTATAGACTTTATAGGCATTTATCCATACTATATAAATTTATAGATGACCTGAAGGAACATAAAAAGGGAATAGTTTCTAAAATCCTGGCCCTTTTACACCCATTAACGTTGACTTTTCTGATCCAGAGAGGAGAAGTTAAGATTTACTGAGTGACATCTGGTTAATTAAATGTCTATTTCCTATGGCATGTTGAAGGAATCATAATGCAGCAAGTCAACATTGGGAGAGTAATTAAAGTGCACCTAAAGGGCAGAACTAACCTTGTGGTTTCACTGTAATTAGAAACAAAATGGGAACAATATGTTTAGAGAATTACCTCCTTTATTAGGTTGCCATTGACAGAAATCTGTTTATGCTTCTCAAATCTCATTTTGCCAGCTTCCATCTCACTTTTCCCCATCTGTGCCATGAAGAGCTCAGTATGGATGGTTACCTCAGGAGGAAGCAGAGCCCAGCTCTCTTTTCAAGACACATGAAGTGGAGTGATTTGGGTGTGTAGCATCTCTTTCTAGGTTTTTGGAATGCTTTCTTTGCCAGCAGATTCAGGGAGTTCACAGTACTATTGGTAAATGCCTGATAGAAAGTGGAAAGCTAACATATCACAAAAATATGAGTGTTGAGGTTTTTTTCCCCCTGGGTTTCTATCAGTAGTGAAAGGACAAGGGGCAATGGTTTGAAATTGGAGAGGAGTAGATTTAAGCTGGACATTAGAAAGAAGTTCCTCCCCACGAGGGTGGTGGAACACTGGCCCAGGTTGCCCAGGGAGGTGGTTGAGTTCCCATCCCTGGAGGCATTGCAGGTGAGGCTTGCCAGGGCTCTGGGCAAGCTGCTCTAGTTGGGGATGTCCCTGCCCAGTGCAGGGGGGTTGGACTAGATGAGCTCCAGAGCTCCCTTCCAACCCAAAGCAGTCTAGGATTCTAGGATCAGCTTGTGCTTGCAAAGCCTCAGCTGCTTTTCCTGTGCACTGCATTTCTAAGCACATCTAGATGGCAGAGGGGTGGTTAGGGAAGAAGTGAGGACAAAGCTGATCAGGACATTTTGTGTGGAGTGATAGAGCACTTCAGCTGAGATTCACCAAAGGACAAGGAGGGACTGAAGCAAAGTTGATCCAAGCACTCTGAGTGAGAGTTGGCTTGTGATGTGCAAGAAAGGGCCAGAGGTTAAGTCATGTTTCAAGGCTTTGTGTTTAAAGAACTACTGTTCAAAGTTCAAGAGGAAAAAAGAGATAAAAATCACCTACATCTAAAATCCATGAGGCAGTCTCAAGGAAAACTGGAAACCTGTGAGCTACTTTGATTTTCTGTTGCTCAGTGCACATAACTCTATTCAAGAGGTTTGGGTTGAGCCTTCTGCTTAGGCTACCTAATGTCATCATTCTCTCTGGCTCATCAGGCTGGTTGCAAAAGGAACAATTACAGTGTCTAATATTATGGCTTTAAGGAATGAAGAGAAGGATTGAGCAAACACTTCCACAGACAAACTGCATTTTTATTCCAATGAATGGGAAGAACTTTCTCCTCTTTAAATTGAGCATGATTACAACGAGGAAAATATTCCAAGGCAGAGCTTTACAGAATCACAGCATGGTTTGGGGTTGGAAGGGACATCTGGAGGTCATCTAGTCCAACCCCACTGCAGTGGGCAGGGACTTCTACCTGTGCACATGATGTACAGCGACCTGGAAAAGTGAGGATGATCAGGACTGCCATGGGATTGTTGGGAAGATCTCCCACTGGTGTGACTAACCCAGGGCCAGTGATGACTGCACAAGGCAGAAACACCCAGGGCATCAGCTTCTGAGTTCTAAGCTGCATCTGGAAGATGAGAAATGAGGCAAACACAAGCCTCTCAATAGCCCACACTCACCTAATCCCAGTGCCTATCTCAACAAAGAAAAACCCACAAGCTGAGGAGAGGCAAAGAGGAAGCATTTTGCCTACCCTAGCTACTTGCCCCCAGTGCATGTGTTTGCTTACAAGAGCTCCAAGGTTTCAAACACCATGTTCTGCCTCAGGAGAGCATCCATGCCCTTCTTTTTACCCTTGATTTATACCTAAATGCCTTGGTGACCACTCCACCACCACTCTCCCACTGGGCCTCCTGTGTCAACTTGTCATGGTCCCAGCCAAAGCCTTTATTATGGGAACTCTGATTCATTTTATATTACTAGCTTCAGCTCATTTTTTTTTTTATCCAGGTTAAATCTCTCCTTGAGATGTACCAGCTGCAGTTTTTCCATCACTTCTTTTTTTCCCCTGAGGAAAGTTTTGCCACTTGTGAGATATTCCTGATTTTTAACAACTATTATAATAATATCAAAAAAAAAAACCCACACAAAAAAAAGCCCCCAAAAACCCAAACCCACAGTATTTTGTCCCAGAAGAGAAGCAATGCTCTGAGCTCACAGCTGGCCCTAGACTTGCAGGGCCATACACTCTTCAGCCACACACACATTTTGTTACCCTAGTCCCCATTTTTAACCTTGCCAAGCTTTTCTGTTGCCTTTGGAGCCAATTGTCCTGGCTCCTCACCCTAGCTCAAGCTCCATGCCAGCCCACAGAACCAGCTTCAAAGAGCTCTTTGAAAGAAATTAGTCTGGCAATAGCTTTCTTTGTTAATGGTTAGCATTGCCATTGCAGGTAGAAGATAATATATGCAACACATTAACACTCTTTACAGAACCTTTTGTGTTTCCTTCTCAAACTGCAGAGAGCTGACAATACATCTAGCTTCCCCCCAACTCCTGCATGTTAATAACTTACTTAGCACACTATTACCATATTGTACATTACTTTTATATTATCTTTTTTCTTCTTTTCCTGGCAATTTTGTTTTCAAAACTGCCATTCTGCCCTTTTCTCATTTCTCACAAGTGCTTTGCACTCTGCTAGGAATTTATTCGAGTCAACATTAAGATCCAAGCACCTTTCTTTCTTTCATCTTTAGCAAGGCCAGGGAAAATAGTGTCTGAAAACAACAAGGTTTACTCTCAACCTTCCAAATCTTTTCCAGCATAACAGACTTTCTCACCAACTCACAGCCCAGCACAAACCAAACAGCTGCTAAGTTTCACTGGCCTAATGCTACACTAGCTTTCCTTATCTACATGCCCAATTTTACATCTTCATGAAGGTTGGAAGAGACCTCTAAGATCATCAAGTCCAACCATCATCATCATCATCATGGCCAGGCTTCGTGAACACAGCTCCAGGGAGGGCTCCATCCA
>VWZO01009844.1:57776-76290 GCA_013396975.1 Bucco capensis
GCTGCAGAGCTACTTGTGTCTGGGCAACAAGGGCAGCATCAGCGGCATAAAGCAGCTCCTGGACAAGATGCTTTATGGGCTTAGTATGGGCCTTCAAACACCTTAGGTTAAATAGGCTTCCATCAGTACAATATCTAATGTAGACACCATGCTGGTCATCAAATTCTGCCATGGCTCTTTGGAGAATCATGCTGGAAAAGAGTGTGAATAGAGTTGGTGCAAGAACACAGCCCTGTTCCAACCATAGCTATCACCAACACACCACTAAACCACCTCAGCACTATTCCTCTGCTCTTCTCCATCCCAGAGCACTAGGAAGAAAGCCTGAAGCCATCTAGTAGACCTCAGGATGAATTGTTGCCCTAACTAGCTTCTGTCTGCTCACATACAGTGCTGGGGAGAGAGCTCAAAGCCATAAACCCAAGTCTTTATTCACTGCAGTTCTACTCATTAACTAAAACATCAGGTCCAGTGCCATGCTGCCTACAAAAACACCCTTGTATAGTCATATAAAAGTCACTCACCAGGACAGGAGTGTCCTTCAGATGCAGTGCAAGTCTTTCAGCTAGCTTCAGTGGATGACAAAGCCCAAGGAAAATGATGTTATTTTCACACCACTACACGCTAAGGGCAAAACCCAATTAGCATAGCACCAGTTGATATATTACTGCTTCTCACTTGACCATAAACTTCTCTCTTTCCTTCCCTCCCACTCTCAGCATATAAAAATACCTCTATAATTTATCTAAATCAAATTAAGTAACTGAGTAAATAAATTAATTGATGCATTTTAAGAGCAGTAGGGAGGTCTGTGATCGTGTATTCTGGTCTTCATCATGAGGATGTAAAACATAATCCAGTTATTGCTGGGTCACCATTATCAAAGTCATCAGGCAACATCACACATGTCTTCTAGAGGATCACACAGGCTTATTACAGACTTCAGAGCAGCTAAGGATTCTGCACCTCTGGTTAACTACAGCATGTTAAAAACAAGCATCTTCTGGGAGTTTGGGTTGATTTGGCTTCAGGCACTTCTGAAATCTTTTCTTGCCCAAGTGAAGGGATACCAAGCCCTGTCTGCCAGTGTACATCATCTTAGACTCTGATGAGGTGTCCTCCCAACTGAAAAGAAAGAGCAAAGAGCTGTGTATTTCCTGAAGACAAAAATTAACATCTCTCAACCCTCAACTGGAAGGACAAATTGGTACAAACAATGTAAGAGTTTGCACAAAGCCAAACTAACATTCACTGTTGTGTTTTAAGGGGGAAAAAAAAAATTCATTCCTCCTCCTCTTTTGTACATACCACAATTTGTTGAATATTAAAATATTTAGATGTTCAATTCCTATTCCCCCCACAAGGCATTAGACAGTAATATATATGCAAAATATGAAACCCAAAAATAGATTTGCCTCCACATCAGCATTTCAAACACTCATTAAGGGCAGGACAAACAAAACACCCTGTTCCAGGCCTCCCTCCATCATCTGTCATCTGCACACACCAAGCATAATGAGCCAGAACCTTGATGTTTCTGGGGGAAAAAGAAGTGAGTTTTTCTCTTTCTTTTACAACAAACATGATCCAAAGCCCATACAGAGGTTAGAAAGCAGAAAGCCCCAGGCCTGGATAATGAGGACAGAGATCCAAGATGCCTCTAAGAAGTTCTCTTTCCCCCCCTCCGCTCTCCAGCACTTTCTGGTGTTTCTTCTCTTGCTCCTTTATCTCTAATAGTTGCTCATCTTGGCTTCAGACCAAGAGCCTAGAGGTTCTATTTCTCCTTAGGGGCTTATGTGGATGCTCCAGTGCCAGAAAAAAAGGGATTTAATTTATTGCAGCAGCATTATTCAATCTATGAAACTACTGTAACCACAGGCATGTAGACTGAGGCTGGTGGAGATCACCAGGCAGTGATCAGATGTAGTCAGAGTGCAGCTTTGGGACACAGAGTGGTAGTAGATGTGTACATAAGAGGGGAGACAAGCTGTAAATCAAGGAGTAGAAAGCTCCTCGACAGCATGAACATTTTGTCCTCACACGTTCAAATAGCTTTTGCTAGAAAAATCTGAGGAGGTTGTCCCTTCAAGTAGATAGTTACAGCAATTAATAACTTTAGTGGCTAATTGTAATGCTGCTAAACTCCTCACTCCAATACTCCTAATCTGAACAACAAAGGTGAGCCAAGAGAGTTAAGGCCTAGGAGGTCTTTAGAGGCAGAGATGCAGCTGACTCAGCTCAGCCACCACAGAGCATCTGCTAACTAGTTCCCAAGCCTTAGGAGCTACAGGCAGAAGGCAGGGCAGAGCTGGCTGCCTGTGCACAGGCAACTTCTGGAGATGTTCTCAGCTGGGGCAGTCACTCCTGAGGCAGCTTGCATGAAGAAAGAGCTCCTTGGCACTGTGTGGCCCTGACCCATGGGACTCACAAGCCCCAGAACAGAATCAGACTGTAGTTAGGGCAGGAAATACAATGCCAACCTTCGATGAGTGTGGCAATGGGGCTGAAACCTTCACAGCTAACTAGTCCCAATTCTAGATGGCAGTAGGTAGGCTGAAAAATGGTGAGGAAAAGCACTCTAGTGGAAAATAAAGTTGTTTCTTTTTCCTTTTCTAAACTCTGAAAGAGGTAACATGACTTGTGCTTAGGCAAAAGATGGGTCTACCATGACATAACTAATTTCTCTGGAAGCTTCATCTCCTTGGAGTCATATGCTCCCTCCACAGGTTAAAGGATCCTCATGAGTAAGAATCAGGCCCTTGGTTGCCTTTTTGGTGTGCAGTGAGTGGCTCAGTATCCCTCTTGCAGAGTCAGGTAAAATGCACCATGTGCTGGGGCACAGCACTGAGCCATTCAGTCACTTGCACAGGGACACACTTTGAGGTCAGAGATCTGATACAGCTTGAAATCTAAACACCTGTTTCAATACAAGAAGGTCTCTTACTCCAGCCATTTAAGGCTAGATCCACCAAGACTTGCCTCCTATAATTAGACTTTGTTCTCTAGGAACTGCAAGCATAACAGGCTGGGTCAAGCAGAGAGCAAAGCTCTGCTCTGCCTGGGATAAAGCTGAACATGAGCTTGTTTATGGCAGGCTGCAGACTGAATGGAACACAAGATGCCAAAACAACTCTGCTCTTCTCACTTGGCAAGAAGCAGGCAGTGGAGTTATTGCAGAGCTTGTGAGGGTGAAGTTGGCCATTTATTCATTTTAATGAATTGTGTTACATTAGACTTTTAATCACCAGTCAGGAGCCTTTCCAGGGAGCTGTGTCATAGCCTTCTAATGCTCAAGGGCAGGCAGTAGAAAGCATTATATACTTGTACACATATATACACACACAGGTATGTCTATATCTATACTAGCAGCACATAGCTGGGATGTCACCTGTGGATATAGAAGCTTTCCTTCCACTCCTCCTCCTCCTTGCTCTGTCAAATCCTACTTCTACACCATTTCTTTAACTATGTAAGCTATGCTTTCTATATAAATACATTTAGATACCTCTATCCTTGGGATTGCAGCTGTCAGCTGCTGCTTCCACAGCTAAATCCATGGTTTTCATGCTGGTACTCACTCAGTATCATTAACATCAACCACTTCTGGCTCTTAATAGTATTTGCTAACATATAAAATGTGTGTCTTCAGCCTGATGTCATGCACTCCATGGATATATTTAACCCTATACATGTATGAAATCAGTTGTTTGTTGACCATGTCACTTGTTCCATGAAGTATTGAGTTTGGAAGCAGTCATGAGTACACTCAATAGTCTAGCCAGATATCTTCCTACCCACCTGAGGCAGGAGAAATTCTCCAGCAAGGAGAGAAAGGTGTGCTCTTTAGCTTGGCTAGGAGCAAGGATGGGAAATGGAAAGACAGCAGCTAGATTTTTCTGATTCTTCACATCAACTTTGTTCTCAACTCAGCTGTTGCTGCTCCTATTTCTGCTGGTGTCTAGATAAAGCTTTAGGAACAGAGACAAGTGATGGCAGCATCACTGGAGCTGCTTCCTTTGATTTCTCAGAGATAAACCTGTGACACTAGTTGTGGAAGCAGTTCAGCAAAGAGAGATATGTTAATCCAATGGATTTGAAAAGCCCCATGCCATGCTGCATTTACTCTGGGAAGATGACAGCTGAACAGCTGACAGCAGGAAGGATATGTACACATGCATGGGTTTCCTAAGGGAAATCAACTACCAGGAAAACCTCTCTCAAGGGGAGAAAAGGTAAACACCTCAGCATCAAGAGGGAAATTTTCTGGGAGATAATTTTGTGATAAGAAGCCCCCAAAAAAGTTGTCATTGATGAGATCGAGAGAGTTTTGTCCATCATGACAAATAGAACATGGGTTAGCAAAATCTGGGCTGAGAGGAACCACCTTAGAGATTTTATGTGCTTGCTAGGCAAGAACTTTTCAATTAGCATCAAAATGCCTGATCCCCTCACACTTCTGGAGATTGTGTCCTTTGGTTACAGGTGTGATAACAATAAAGCTTGAGGGATTTGGGACTTAGCACACTAAGCTTAGATGCAAGAGCCCTGCTCAGACATATCCCAAAGCACATCCCACACACCTCTCCAGCATCTCCTCGGCCCAGCAGCTGCCTTTGCACAAAGCATAGCCTGCCAAGCCACTGGACAAGGACACAATGAAGGTATCACCTGGGGCACCTCAACAAGACCTAGTGCAGGTTCCTGCACCTGGGTCAGAACAGCCCCCACTATCAATCCAGGCTAGGGGATGAGATGATGGAGAGCAGCCCTGCAGAAAAGGCCTTGGGGTGCTGGTGGCTGAGAAGCTGGCCATGAGCAAACAGTGCACGCTGGCAGCCCAGAAGCACAATGGCATCCTGGGCTGCAGCAAGAGAAGCGTGGCCAGCAGAGCCAGAGAGGTGATTCTGCCACTGCACTCTGCTCTGCTCACACCTCCTCTGCAATACTGGGTCCAGTTCTGGAGCCCTCAGCACACAAAGGACATGGAGCTGCTGGAGCAGGTGCAGAGGAGGCCACGAGAATGCTCAGGGGCTGGAACACCTCTGCTCTGAGGACAGGCTGAGGGAGCTGGCATTGTTCAGCCTGGAGAAGAGAAGGCTTCAGGGGAACTACTAGTGACCTTCCAGGACCTAAAGGGAACTTCCAAGCAGGCTGCAGAGGGCCTGTTTGCAAAGGCCTGCAGTGAAAGGACAAGGGGCAATGGTTTTAAATTGGAGAGGAGTAGATTTAAACTGGACATTAGGAAGAAGTTCCTCCCCACAAGGGTGGTGGAACACTGGCCCAGGTTGCCCAGGGAGGTGGTTGAGTTGCCATCCCTGGAGGCATTGCAGGTGAGGCTTGCCAGGGCTCTGGGCAAGCTGCTCTAGTTGGGGATGTCCCTGGCCACTGCAGGGGGGTTGGACTAGATGAGCTCCAGAGGTCCCTTCCAACCCAAAGCAGTCTAGGATTCTCTGATAGTTCCCCAGAGCTGCAGCAGGCTAGCCAGGCAGGAGTAGAACTAATTAGCACTCAGGGAGGAGCATGATAGAAATAGTTACACAACTTAGTGCTTAAATGTCTTTTGTTTGTTTTCTTTTCAATAGAGGGGCTATTTAAAAAAGATGTTTTGTAGCTCATCAAGATTTCCAACTCCACAGCTGAGCTTCAGCTCAGTTCTCTGTTCAATTAGGACTGTGAAAGTCATCTTGACATTTGGGAAGTTAGATGATTTACAGAATGCCTAAGTTTGAGCTCAGTAGATAAAAGAAGCTGTGTTTTGTTGGGTTTGCTGGTGGTTTTTTCTTTTTCTTTGTGAACCTTATGGATTTGCTACTGAAAAAAGGTTGTGTGTCCTACTCCAATCCTCCCTGTTACAATGCCAGATGGGAATCTGGCACTAGAAGCTGGAGCTGGCAAGAGGCAGAAGTCCTGCTTTGTAGTGTGAAAGGCTAAATAGTAGTCAGAAATAACTAACTGTCAATCACTGAGAGGAGATGGGAGCCTTTGAGCAAAATTAAGGCTAAGTAGCACATCTGAATAATTTATTGTGGCAGCATAATCTGCAGATTTCAGCTGTGATTACAATGTAAGACTCAGCTGAAGACTAAAAAGTACAGAGAATAAAGCTGAGAATAAATCAGAATGCTAAAGCCACTGTTAGCAAGAGGAAAGAAGAAGTTCTCAGTAGAAAGTGGTTGGAGCTGTGTCCTGTTGCACAAGTCACTTCAGGAGCTGCTGGGAATTTGGATGACATATTACACATCTAAGTAAGGTTGTGGGTGTTTTCAGAGCAAAAATTCAGCCCTTGGACATTGCCACTAAAAGCCTGGATCTTTCAAAGGAAAGAAAGTCATCATCTCTGCAGGTTATTGGGGTTTTGACAGACAAGACTAACCCTGGAAATCCTAATCCTCACTCCTGCCTTAAAAATCTATTATCAGTATTAAATTAAGTGGGATACTAATTAAAATCCTGAAAACACTGGAGCATAGTCAGGCAGCTGGAATTAACTCCTCTTATAACAAGAGAAGGGAGCTCTGCATTTTCTTCTCAGTAACTACTTTATGGGATGAGTCCTAACTCACCCTGAAATGCTTCTTATGGACTGGACAACCCTATACAGCACACAAGTGACATGACAGGCTGAGAGAAAACAGCCTCAAGTTGCACCAGGGAAGGGTTAGGTTGGATATTAGGGAAAATGTCTTCCCCAAAAGAGTGGTAAAACCTTGGCCCAGGCTGCCCAGGGCAGTGCTGGAGTCAGCATCCCTGGAGGGGTTCAACAAACATGTGATGCTGAGTGATGCTGTGGGGACTTGGCACCAGTGGGTTAATGGTTGGGCTTGATGATCTTAGAGGTCTTTTCCAATCTAAATGACTCTTTGATTATTCCTTAGGAGTTTGAAGGCACAAGTGCTTTCAAGCTCATCCCCAAAATATAACCTGGGAGATAGCAGCTGTCTCTTTCCTCTCACACCATGAGGTCTCAGTCCATGGTGATGGCTTCTGGGCAGATTCTGATGAGTATAAATTAGGAAACTGGAGCTTGCTGCACAGGTTCTGAGCAGCACAGGACTGAAGGGAAAATGGAAAAGTCAGAGCTCCAGATTCAAAGCTGATGGCTAGAAATGCAGCAGTGATGCCTGCACAGATGTTTCTCAGTGGAACCTGCCTTTGGTCTCTCCCTGCTAAGGTTGTGATGAATGACATGGAAGGAATAAAAACTGCCTTCCATTCAGCAAGGAGAGGATGTGAACTCTGAAATCAAAGCAAACCCTGAAAAAGGGGTTTCCTCAGCAAAAAGTGATAACCAGATTAAAGCTCCCACTGAGAACAGCTCTAAGTAGAGGGAAGGGAGATGTAAACAGAAGAGTTCCTGCAACTCTGTGTCTTCTAGCCATTGCTGAATCTCCAAAGACTTCCATGAAAAAGTAGAGGAAGCAACAGATCCTGCTAGAGATGAAGGCAGCTGAGAGATAATGCACCTGGAGAGATTGCAAAGCCTCCTGGACATGAGCCTGGGCTAGCTGCTCTGGTGAGCCTGCTGGAGCAGGGAGGTTGCACTGCATCACCCCCAGAGGTCCCTTCCAAGCCTTACCCTGCTGGGTATTCTGTCAAATCCCTTCAGCCTTCTCCTCTCCTGTCAGGCACAGTCTGACAATCCCTTGTGGTCTGCTGTGGCCCCTGGTGCCATAACTGTGCCCACAGCAGAGGGAGCATTAAACTCATTGCCCACGGGAAAGTGTGGGGAGTGATACCCATGTTCCTAGAATCCTTGGATGGGTAGGATGAGCTCATTAGCCTTCTGGCAGTCATCCTAGGAGAAGGACAACTCTGATTCCAAACCCGGGCAGATGGAGCTCGTTTAGCCCTGTAAGGCCTTCCAGCTAAGAGGTTAAACCTCCATCCTAAGGACTTGGCTGCCAGCGTCCAAGCTTGCTAGGCCCTGGCAGATGAACCTTAGGACTAAAGGGTGGGTCCAGCTCTGTGCATGCTGTGTCTCACCTAAAAAAATCCCTAGTGCAGGCTCGAGGGTGCTATCTGCTATCCTCTTTTTATCAGCACGCTTGGAAAAGGCGCTGAGGAGGAGCGTGGATGGAGCCCTCCCTGGAGCTTCGTTCGCAAAGCCTAGCCACAAGTCTCCTCTCCTGCCCACGAAGGTGACTTCCCTCATGCTTTAGAAATAACAACACTTTTCATTAATCAAACTCTCTTTGTCCAAACTGGCAAGGAGTAGAGAGTCAGGAGAGTCCTTGAAAGCACAGCAGTCAGCAGGATCAAGTGGCATTTCCCAGCCATCCTGACTTATCTCTCTATCCTTCTGCTTAGTCAAAGTACAAGAGCTGTGACAAGAAGTTGGCAAACCAAGTCCTCATGATCTATTCCATTTCTGTGCTTATTTTGGTTAATTCCCTTGCCCTTGAGTGCATTGCACAAGTGAAACTGCTCAAGTGTGGAACAGTTGGCCATTTATCTACTCAAGGTATTTATAGAGCACTAGGCACCAGAGTCTTCAGGCTCTAGCTCCACTGACAGCTTAGAAGAGAGGGAGAAAGGCTTATTAAAAGGGACTCCTTAAGCAGTTTTGTCTGGATAAAGGGCTTGGTGAAGCTGCTTGTATAGACAGATCTTCCCTGGACAAAATAAAGGGTTTGGGAAAAAATTATTAAAGGAAAAGTTGCAGCCTGAATGCAAAACAAAAAGGTGAAGAGATTCCAAGCTGTACAAAAAATGATTGGTTTTAAGTGAAAATGTACCAAAGGCTCTGAAACCAAGGAACTTTTTCATATAATAAGGTATTTATATATTTTATATGAATATCTAATAATATTTCATATATATTCTTGAAAGTTATCTTATTTCAGGTTGTTCCACTCCTGACCAAAGCACAGAAGCCCCAAGCAAATGAGGTCATAGATGTTAAAACCTCATCCTGATCAATCAAATCCATGTTTTCATCAGGAACCCTGCTGCAAGGTGGAATCTCCTACACCCATGACCCAGGACAAGGCTGTGGGGGTTGAAGTTTAGTGAGGGACATGAAGAGCCTTTAGGATTTGCCCCTTGGGTACAGGGTAGAGAACTGCAAGCTGCCAGCCCCACGTTACTCCTCTTAGCACACCAAGCACATCCAATACAATAGTACAGAATCATCATCATATCAACAGGATAATCAACATCATCAACATAATATTCACCCCTAAATACAAGTTTACTTATGGAAAGACAAGCAGAACACAAGTGATACCTGGTCTGAAAAACAGGATATTTAAATTGCATGTGCAAAGAAGTTTCCTCTCCTATGATCTTTCTGTTTAGTTAATACAAAGCAAAATATGAATGGAAGCTATGCTGGGCATTATTGTTTGGGTAAACAAAACAAAACTGAAGCTCCCAAAACAGGAAGAATAGAGACATGCTGGAAGGTGTCCAGAGCAGGGCCATGAGGATGCTCAGAGGCTGGAGCACCTCTCCTATAAGGACAGGCTGAGAGAGTTGGGATTGTTCAGTCTGGAGAAGAGAAGGCTCCCAGGAGACATTCTTGTGGCCTTGCAGGGGCTCCAAGAGAGCTGGGGAAGGACTTGTTGGGATGTCAGGCAGGGATAGGACTAGGGGGAATGGACACAAGCTTGAGGAAGGGAGATTGAGGTTGGCTGTTAGGCAGAAGTTGTTCCCCAGGAGGGTGCTGAGCCACTGTGCCAGGTTGCCCAGAGAGGTGGTGGCAGCCCCAGCCCTGGCAGTGTTGGGGCTGGGAGCAAGCTGCTCTAGTGCCAGGTGTCCCTGCCCAGGGCACTAGAGGAGCTTTCAGCTCCCTTCCAACCCTGACAAGTCTATGATTCTATAAACCACTTCTTATGGCTTCTTTTCCTTCTTGTAAGCATTTTCTGAAAGAAAAAACAAACCAAAACAAAAACCCCAAACGACAGAAAGAAACCCACCACAGACAAAAAAACCCTTACCCTAACATAAGCAAACCTAAAAGCTTTGAATGAGAAAAATCCCTGCAAGAAACCATTGCAAGTTCAGCTCTTGGAAGCAAAAGGAAAAAAAAAAAATCAGAAAGGCCCAAGAAGGGCAGTAGTAATCCCAAGATTAAAAGAAATGAGTGATGAGAGCAAGTTAGAAAACTGTGTTCTTAAGTAGGGATTTAATAGAAGTGAGCAAAATCATCACTGAGTGAGATAAGAGCAGCTCCGTTTGGAGCTTCGGTGCAGCAGAGTGGATAAGGAGAACACAAATGGAAGGGAGAGAACAAGACATTTCAAGTAAGCTTTAAAAAATGGAGGAGAAAAAAAAATCACTTTTCATCCCTGATAGCAGTAAGTAGGTTAAATGACCTGCTGCTCAAAGTTGTGAGGTGGTGACCTGGGGATTACTCAGGAAGGAAACAGCACTAGAAAGTGTTGGAAAAATCAGCAAACTGCACCAAGTGCAATAGCTCCTGCAAGTTCTGCTTTTGGAAGTGTTTCTGCTTTAACTGTCATGCTGGCAAAGCTAGCATTCTGCACTCTGATTGCTCAAAATGGTAATGCTATGAAGTGTTTATCAGATCAAGCATGGGGCAAGTTTCAGCAAGAACTTGAGACCTAAGTAAGGTGATTTTTAGGATGCAGCATCTAAACATCATTCTAATGGTTTAGGTGCATGAGAAAACAAACCCTGATGTCTGAACACACACCAAGTGCAACCATGCTAATGTACAGGAATCATAACCCCATGTAAAACATCATTCTGATGGTTTTGGTGCATGAGAAAACAAACCCTGATCTCTGAACAATCATTCTAATGAACAGGAATCATAGCCCAATGTAAATGTTGAGAAATAGAATCATCATCTCTCAATCTATTATATTTGTGCTACAAGGGATGCTTCCTTCAAGCTGAAAACATCATATCAAAAGCTCTTCTATCCTGCCAGCATCACATGAGAGCCTGGGAAGATCTTGGTGTGTTAGCATCTCTCTGAAGCTGCATGAAGCAGGTCTGTCTTCACTTTGGTTTTCTGGAGAGTGCTGGAGCCACCATCCCTGGAAGGGTTCCTAAAACATAGCTGTAAACATGGTTTAGTGGCATGGTGCTGTTGGGTCAATGATTAGACTTGATGATCTTGGAGGTCTTAGAGTGACAAGAGCATTAGGTCATGCAGGAGCCACTGCATTTGGTGAACTGTTCATGTTGGAAAAGGACAACTTTAAATGAGCAGCATCAACTATAAATCTTAACAGATGGTTACTAATGATTTCTTTATACATCTGCATGAAAATACTATAAACACTTTGCTCTGATGGCTTTTTTCCCCTCCCTGAAAAATGAACAGAGCTCTTCCTGTTTGTTCACAGCAATAAAGAAATTACATACATATACATAATGAGCAGTCATTTAAATATAGAAGCATATGGATTCATGAAGGAAAATATTCCCATATGTGCCTATTTCTGTATTTCAGTGGGTGTTGAGGTTCCTCTGGCAGCATTACATTACAGAAGAAAGCACATATAGAGAGAATTTTGTCAATTCCAATGCAATTATTTGGCTTGCATAATGACACATAATTATCTAATTGGGGTAAATATACTTAGCACTTGCAATATGCAACTAGCTGGCAAAATCCTCTCCAGAAATGCCAGCACATTGTGGTGGCATCTACAGGCTGCTTGAGATAAGGCAATCACACAAAGTTCTTCTCTGTCCCTTTCCTCACACAAAATTCCCATTCCCTAACTGCACTGCACCTTCACCCTGGCATCTTCTTTATCTGCTCCATTCCTAATGGTTTTCCTCTGATGGGAAGCAAGACAAAAGAAAGCTGTTGGCATTTTGGATGTTATCTAGCCATGCACAGCAAGCCTTCCATTTTCCAGGGGTTTCCACAGAATCCCAGAATGTCAGGGGTTGGAAGGGCCCTAGAAAGATCATCTAGTGCAACCCCCCTGCCAGAGCAGGAGCACCTAGACCAGCTCACACAGCAATGTGTCCAGGCAGCTCTGCAATGGCTCCAGACAAGGAGACTCCACAGGCTCCTGGGCAGCCTGGGCCAGTGCTCTGGCACCTGAACTGCAAACAAGTTCCTCCTCAGCTTAATACTAAACCTCCTGTGCTCCAACTTGCTCCCATTCCCTCTTGTCCTACCATTGGATGCCATGGAGCAGAGCCTGGCTCTCTCCTCCTCACACTCACCCTTCCCATATTTCTAAGCATTGCTGAGGTCTCCTCTCAGTCTCCTCTTGTCCAGGCTGCAGAGACCCAGCTCTCTCAGCCTGTCCTCCTAGGGCACATGCTCCACTCCTTTCAGGATCTTGGTGCTTAGGAAGCTTGGTTCATAGAGAGAGTTTGGGTGATTTTCCTCTACATCTCTCAGACCTAAAAGACTTTCCAGCCAGCCCAAAATTTCCTACATGAAGCTCAAGACCTGCCTGACCTCTGCTCTCTTCTTACTCCACTTCAGTCAAACATTTAACCAAGCCATTGAGGTGCACTTTCAGTTTTAACACAGTTATTAAGCAAAGCACTTGAGCAGGATTTGGCCATTAGTGATTAGAAACCTCCTTTATTTTCACAGCTGAAATATTGACTCACTTCTCTTTCTGCCAGCTGCTGGAAGCTCTCCAGAAGTGTGCCACATTATTCTTACTTAGCTTTCTTTTCCCCTCAGAGTACTAAACTGGCCTCTCTTTCCAACCAACACAGAGCATCTTTTTATCCCAGCACATTCCTTCCATCCAAGCACTGCAAAAACTCCAGGCTTCCATTAGCCAGAGCCTTGTTCTCTCCCCATCAGGCAGCACAGCATCACATTCAAAGTTACAAGCCCAAAAAGTACACACACTCCAAATTCCCATCTGAAATAGATCTTTTATTTTCAGGCACAAAAAAGACAATTTAAAGCACATCACAAAAAAAAAAGCCTAAAGGACAGGCTGGGCTCCTTAGCAGCTGCAATCAGCTGTTAGGACATCCATGAATTTGGAGATGGTTTTCGGTATATTGGAGGTTTGAGGGCTAGTTTGGCTCTCAGGGACTTGAGAGGAACTTCTCCATGTCTCCTCCATCTAACTAGGCAGATCACAGAATCATTAAGGTTGGAAGAGAGCTCTAAGATCAAGTCCAACAATCAAATATTATTGAGAGTGGCTTGGTAACTCCATCAGCCAATTCTTTTAGGGCTCTGGGGTGCATCTCATCAGGTCCCAGAGACTTATGTATGTTCAGGTTCCTCAGGAGGTCACAAACCTGATTTTCACATACAGTGGGAGGAAATTCACTGCCCTGCTCCCCATCTTGTGTTTTTTTAACTTGGGAGGTGTTGGGAGAGAGGTTGCCAGTGAAGACTGAAGAAAAAAGCTGTTGAGAACCTCAGCCAAAGCTCCTCATTGCACTTACCTGAGCCTGAAACACATCACTTTTAATGTTTAATTGCACTATTTTAGGTAAACACCTTCCTGTTCTCAGTGGCCTTTCATGGACTTCTGCTTTTGGATTGGTAGCATGGAGCTGAACTTCTCTTGGCCTTTCCCTCACCGATTGCTTGAGGGATCTATTCCATTATACTTGCAGACACTTGAGGAGAAATTCAGTTAGCACACCACCTCAGCATCACATCTATTCCTCTTGAACCCAAATTTGCTCATTCTAAGAGCAAAACAAGAGACCCAAAATGCTACCTAAACCCCCATGGCAGTGTGGTTTTCCTCAGTCTCCTGCAGATGATCTGAGCTGTGCAGCAAGCAGTGCTTTAAACAACAAACACCAGCCACTTCTTTACATTTTGCTTCCCTTTCCTCACTGGCTTCTTTCAGTAAGCTTGTTCCTGGCTCCAGGGAGAGCAGAGATTAATAACACAAACCTAATAATAGAAACATCTCCAGAAGAGCAGCATCCATGGACATGGCTCCACATCCCCAGCAGCACAGGCAGCAGCATCCAGGGCATGGTGCTGCCTCACCCTTTACAAGTCATTTAGGGAGAAGGAAAGGTGTCTAATAACCTTTACATGATTACTTTCAGGCCCTGGTATCTTAAGGGTAGATGGAAATTGTTCTCAGGGTTGAGAATAATATTTCTGTATTGTTGCAAAGACCTAAGGAGCTACAGCAGCTTGGAAATAAGCTAAGTATTACTTTCTCTTGAGTATTGGGCTCACCTGGGAGACAGTAAACAAGTGTGGTGATAGGAGGCTGTGGTTTGCTAGATCACCATGGATTTGTGTGGCTCTCTCAGAGGCTATTGTGAGCTGTTACATTAGAATCATAAAGTCATCAGGGTTGGAAAAGATCTCTATGATCATCAAGTCCAATTGTTGTCCCAACAGCCTCAGTGTCACTGAATCATGTCACCAAGTGCCATGTCTCCATGGTTTTGAATCCCTCCAGGGCTGAGGACTCCAGCACTGCCTTGGGCAGCCTGGATCCATGCCTAACCACTCTGGCAGGGAAGAAATTGTTCCTAATATCCAACCTGAACCTCCCCTGGTGCAACTTGAGGCCATTTCTTCTTGCCTATCACCAGTCACCTGAGAGAAGAGACCAACTTCCACCTAACTCCAACCTCCTGTCAGGGAGAGCTGTCTCCCCTCAGGAGAACTTATCTTATTGTACCTGGCCAAGTACATTTAGAATTGTGCAGGTTTAATATCCAGCCCCACAAATCACTGAGAGGAGACTTATGATCCTGTCTGCAGACATTTCTCTACTGCCAAGATCTACAGAACTGCATTTTCCACCTAAGATCATTTGTTAATGCAATGTAAAAATGGCCCAAAAGGTGTGTTTTTTCCTCTCCTCTCTGGTTTCACAGCAGGAAAGCCAGCACACAGCTCTGTGATAGCTACCTAACACCATGACAAAGCCAATATCCAGGAGTAGCAAGGTAATTTGTTAGTCTACCCAGTTTCCTACTAGCCATCCTCTTCCATCAACACCCTTCTGAACTTCTTAGCAACAGAACATTCTCCTTCCAGCATGTCCAGCTCCACTTCTGATGCTTAAAAGTGATAGGATAAAGAGAATGGTTCCAGAAGTCCCACAAAAATATTTCAGATGACAGCTTGACTTCAGGTGAAATGGCTATTAAATTCTATCCAGTGATGTCTGGTGACTACAAATGAATTGAGAAAAGAAGCTGCTAGTCAGCACCAAGTATTGCTGCTCCAGAGGAAGCTGGCAAGGGTGGAGAACAAAAACCTTCCCTTCTCATCCAGCCTTTTAAACCCAGAATGCCAAGGGTTTTCCAGAGGAAATGAAAAAGTACCTCCAGTACAGACAGGCATGGATGGGGAAGCAGCAGGAGGGATGGGATCTGACCTCAAGTGCCACTCTCAGATTAAAATGGACAGAAAAATACACAAATAATCAGATCTGAGTTACTTCTAAGGGTTACACCTCCAGCTAGTGAAAGGACACTAGCTGCAAAGTCATTTTCTAAGCAGCAGTTGCTGGGACACCAAAAGCAGTGGGGAAGCAGCAGCTAACTCCTCCCTCCCCATCCCACAATTCCATTTGAAGAAGGCAGGAATGAGAGACAAGTTCAAAGGACTAAGATGCCACTGGAACAACCTCAAGGAAGACTCACTGGTCAACAGACTCCTGTCCCATTGGCAGCATCCAGCATGAGACTGGAGGAGAGAACAATGAAACAATACCCCAGTTATATGTTTGAAGCTTCTAGGAGGTGAGAGGCTAAATGTCCATGAGCCTGGAATCTGCATCTCCTTCCTATCCACCCACACACACACAGGGAAGGGTTCTAGTGATCTCCATTTACTGTATCCTTCTGTCAGATACACAGAAGGTAGGGCAAATAGTGCCTTCTCTTCATAAATCAGGTATTGCCCAGCAGCAGAAGCACAGTCTGGCAACACACTGCAATGCATTTGATTCCCCAAAACTCTATTAGAGCTACAGTAAAATGACTGCAAGGAGAGGCAGAACTGCCTGTATGCAAATCAAATGCCTAGCAAAATGGGAAGGTTTGAGAATGTGTTTCCAAAATGCAGAGCAATAAAGCCATGGCCATATTATCATCACCACTCAGGCATTTCCAGATAGGCTAGACACATTCACCATGCCTGCATCCTCCTTTCCCAATCCAACCTCATTAAATGAGCAGCAAGATAACATATTCTGAAGTGCTGCAACACATAGCAGCACAGGGAAATGTGTTACTCTTCCTTCTTGGTTTCCCATCTGTATGTTTAAGAGGATGGAGAGGAAGATAACACACGATGGATCTCTCATGGCTCACGTGAGGAGGACATGAGCTAAAACACACACCAGTGCTGGAGCACACTACAGATGCAGGCTGAGGAAGCCTTCCAGTCCAGGCAATATCTTTGGAAAAAGATGAGGGGTCTGGTGGATGTTGGCTCAATCCTGGATAGGCTCTTGGAGCTGGATGAGTCCCAAAGTGCTCTCCAGCTATGCAACCCTGAAGGTCTAGGATGATGCCAAGGGTTAGGGCTGAGCTGACAACTAATCCAGTGACAGATATCGTCTATTATCTCCTTTCCCCCACTTCAGGAAGGAAAAGGGAAATTGAGAGAGAGAGAGACTTGTGGATTGGAAATGAAAATTTAAACTTTAATGAAAATAATAATATACACACAAAACCAATAGCACAGCCAGCACACCCTTGATGGCACCTTCCTCCCCATCAGCACTGCTGCTGTGGCAGGAGCACTCAGCAGCAGATGGGAATCAGACTCAGGGATCCTGGAGCTGGAGTCAGGAGCTCTTGGCTGGAGCTGGAAGGCAGAACAGAGAGAGTCCTGCAGCAGCAGAGCTGAGCTGCTGAGCCTCCCCAGGAGAGTTCCCACTGCACATCCCAGAGAGCTCAGGTGCTCAACATTCAGGGAGAGTGGAGACCTAAACCTCTCCTTTTTGTATGTGCTGTTCATTAGGTGTTAAATAGCTTAGCTCTGCCCTAGCTGCAGCAGAGTGGCCACTTGCATTCCCTTTGCACTGCCATGACTGTCTCCAAGAGCACTCTCTGGGAAAGGGACTCTCCTTCTGCCATCTCCTGGCACCCACAGCAGACATCACCATCCTGCTGGACAGCACATTCCAATGGGATACCAGAAAGCTTCACAGGGGACAAATAAAGCTTTTCTTTCACAACCAGCATGCAGAAGCATGGCAGGCAGGTAGCAGATCCCAGTTCTCCTGGTTTCCAACTAACTCCCTTTCTTCAGCAAGCTAGTGTCTTGTTCTGCTTTTAGTTTGCACTGTGCCAGAGCCACAAACCTTTGAGGTCCCAGGTTCCTACCAAAACAAACCATCTGCAGCCCAGAGATGCCCTCAAGCTTTAAACCATCCCAGCTCACCTGCTGGGAAAGCTGCCAGTAACTGATCTGCAGCACTTCATCTTGCTGCAAGATTCCCTGGCAGCTTGGGACATTACTGACTTCCTAATGATATTAAAGAATTTATATCACTAGTGCTGTATTTTTATTTGGTTTTCAGAAACAAATTTCTTTAAACTTTCAGCAAAAGCAAACCAACAACCCATTTCTGCCAGAGCAAACATCATCCTAACTGCTACAGGCAGGGAAATGAAGCTGAGGACTAGGCAGTAGATAGCATCTGTAGGTAGTTGCTGTGGATGAGGAGTGGAACAGCATCATTATCATCCTAGAAGCAATTTTGGATGCTGAAGCTTGTCTTCATTTACATTTAAGTGGTTATTGCATCCTGCCTATAACACTTGAGTCTGTTGTTTAACTTCAGGCTCCCAGATAGTCCAGAGACAACCTTGATGCTTTTGTAATCAAAGACTTCTGGAACATTTGCTGTGTATTCTTTGTCCTATAAGTTAAGCTTCAGTGCTGCCTAGCAGTTCAGGAAACCTATTTTCTGCTGACTGGCTTTTTCCAAGTCTTTCCACCACATCTCTCTTTTTTCATCTTTCTAAAGGCTTCTGAAATCCTTCCTGGGAGCCTAAAACAAAAAGGAGTTTCTCTCCTCTTTGCAGTACAAAGAAAACATTAAGCATGTTCTTCACTCTTCTGCAGGGTGAAGGTCCCAAAATAAACATCAAGATCTTTTCCATAACAGCCTTACAAGCTTTGCCTGGAACAGATTGATACCATCCCTGGGCCACAAAAACAAGATACCTTGTAATTACAGCAGCTCTCTTTTGGAGGCACTCGGGAAGTTTTAGTGCATGGCTGAGCAGTTAACATCTGTGATTTCCTAGGGAGTTCTGAGGTTTAAATCAATTAGCAGTAATTGGGGCTGTTTCCAGTGGCCTTTCACAGGGAACAAGCATATGCTGGAATTTTACACTAAATAGTTCAGTTCCAAGTGACCACATTGCACGTTTCAAAGGATATTTTGACCTTCTGCTGTGATGTTAGCTTCACCACTACCAAACTAGCTAACCACTCCTCGGCTTCGCTTCGCTACTACCAAACTAGCTAACCACTCCTCGGCTTCGCTTCGCCACTACCAAACTAGCTAACCACTCCTCGGCTTCGCTTCGCCACTACCAAACTAGCTAACCGCTCCTCGGCTTCGCTTCGCCACTACCAAACTAGCTAACC
>VWZO01009844.1:76678-100491 GCA_013396975.1 Bucco capensis
GGCTTCACTTCGCTACCACCTAGCTAACCACTCCTTGGCTTCACTTCACTACTACCTAACTAACCACTCCTCGGCTTCACTACTACCTAACTAGCTAACCACTCCTCGGCTTCGCTTCGCTACTAGCTACCTAACCAACGACTCCTCAGCTTCACTTCGCCACTACCTAGTTAACCAACCACTCCTTGGCTTCACTTTGCTGCTACCTAACTAACTAACCACTCCTCGGCTTCGCTTTGCTGCTGCCTAACTAACCACTCCTCGGCTTCGCGTCACTGCTACCTAACTAACTAACCACTCCTCGGCTTCACTACTACCTAACTAACCACTCCTCGGCTTCACTACTACCTAACTAGCTAACCACTCCTCGGCTTCGCTTCACTACTAGCTACCTAACTACTGCTCGGCTTTGCTTCGCCACTAGCTAACTACTCCTCGGCTTAGTAACTCATCCCTCTAAGCAGAAGCTGTTGCTAGTCTCTTAAAGCAAGCTGCAAGGATACATTTTGGAGCCAGAAACACAAAAAGGGATTTCCATTTCACTTTTATGCTCTCCATTTGTCAGCACTTAAACTGTTCATGCTGCACCAGAGTTGCCTGATCCTGACTTAATGAAATGGAACAGAACTAGCTCATTTTGCAGACAGTGCTCTTGCAAACTTTCTCCTGCCTATTAAGGTAATAAACCTACCACATCCAATTGCACTCTGAAGTGCTCTGTGCAGCTTTGGGAAGGGAGCAGTTGGGCAGGATTAGATTGCTGATCTTTCCAGACTGGAAAAGGTATCAAGAAGTTAGCTGGTAGTTTGCTGTGGTGTTTCCCTGGGACTGAATTCCCCAAGGATTCCCTAGCCAGTGCACCAGGAGGAGGGAAGGAGCTGCACACTCTCCAAGTTGCCATGGTGTCATTCTTAGGGTGTCCTGCACAGGACTCAATAATCCTTGTGGGTCTCTTCCAACTCAGAATATTCTATGAAATAAAGGAGTTGATTTATTAGTTTACAAAGCCTTGGTGTCCAGAAGTGGATTTACCAGTTGGCACTTCTGAGAAGTGTTGTCTTGGATGAAGCTGGAGGTTGGAGCCAATCCATTGCAGTGCCTCAGTACCTGCAGAGGCAGGGAGATGCTGTTTAGCCCTGTTTAGTAGATGGGAACAAGGAGCTACTGAGAAGCTGACAGACACATCACTTGCACTAGAGATGCTGAGGAGCTCTTCCACCTTGACAGAGAAGGGAAAGCTAGACACTAAGTGTTGATGGAAGAAATGGCTATTGCCTATTAGAACTGCAGCAGAAAGAATTAGTACAAATGCTTATTTCCATACTGTTATGTTGCCAGGGAAATCTATAATAAATAGAAATCATGATAGGGGAAAGTCAGCTCAACAGAGAAATGCTTTGAAAAAACCTGGAAGTTGAAAGGAGACACAATTAGGTTTTGTTCAGGTCAATAAGCACTTTCACTCCAGAGGACAAGCATTGAATGGCTAACAAGAAACTGCAAAGCCAACATTGCTATGGGATGAATGAAGTTTGAAGCTGGTTTAGCAGCTCTAACCTGAGAGCAATCAGCTTTTTGCTAGTGGGTTTTTAAAGATAAATAAATGTAGGGGAGGGTGGAAGGGCACCCAACTTCTCTGTGGATATACCTCTGAATTTCCATTGAGTGCCAGCAGACCTTCCTCTTGCTGTTGCCACCCAAGAAATGTTCACAACTTCTTATCACAGATGTGTTTACTCCTCTTGCAAAGACAGGAGCCTGCTACATGCCTTTCCTCCCAAATCACAGAATCACTAAGGTTGGAAGAGACTTCTAAGCTCATCAAGTCCAGCCATCTACCTATCAGCCCCATGCCACTAAACCATGGCCCTAAGTACTTAATCTATAAGTTTTTTAACCCCCTCCAGGGTTGGTGACTCCAGCACCTCCCTGGGCAGCCTGGGCCAAGACTTAACCCTTTCAGGGAAGAAATGTTTCCTGCCATCCAATCTAAACCTTCCCTGGTGCAACTTGAAGCCATTTCCTCTTGTCTATCACTAGTCACCTGAGGGAGGAGGCCAACTCTCACCTCACTCCAACCATGAAAATAAACCTGGAGATAACAGGAGCATTCCCAAGGGAGATTTGATGGAGGCAATTCAGGCTTTGGGGCTTGCCCACAAGGGGCCAGGCCCTGCCTCTCTCACTGCTGTAAGCAGCTTACAGCAGCAGCATGCATTTTGCAGCTCAAACATCCAGTTCTTCTCCAGCCAGCCTTCCAAAAACAAACCTCTCTGTTTGGCCAAGAGAACAGATACCATCAGCACATCCCCAGGCAGCTGCTGCCCCACCACCAACACCACTACTACCCTTAACCCATGCCACAACCCCGAGTGAGACCCTCACCCAGCCCAGGCAGCATGCCAAGGGCTCATCCTCATTGAGGACACACAGCTAACACCACAGGTGATGTTGAAGTGGTCATGAACCTTGCTCCTACCTGCCTAGCTGACCGGGGGGCCAGCAGGCCCCCCGGCCTTTCTACCCCCCCCAAAGCAGGGTGCACCCATGGGGAACTCACCGGTGATGCCAAGAGGAGTCTCTGCCTCCCTCAGCCCGGCTGGGCACAGCTGGAAGCTGCTTCCCTTCCTGGGGAGATATAGGGCAGTGAGTGGGAGGGCAAAGAGCCACACCTGGGGAGGGAGAGGGTGGGACTAGGGCAAAAACATCTTTAGCTAATGTATAGGCATGTGCTTTTAATAATGTTACTCTTTACTCTAACAGTCTCCAAAATTTTTAACATTCCTGAATGTGTTTGACAATCCTCATGTGAACAGGACTGTAATATTATACTTTCAGATACAAATACACTTAATTCAGATGTTTCACATTTCCATTGAAGAACACAGGAAAGAAAATGTTTTAATGAAACCATTTTTAAATGATGTTTAACAATTGAAAATCAATAACATTTTCTACAGGCTCTCTGCAAGCAGCATCCCTGGTATAGAGTTGGCTGGAGGAGACTCTCCTCCAGAATGCCATGTCCCTGCCCCACCAGTGACCTGAGAGTGACTTCTCATCCCACCCTGCACATCTTTACTCTGCTCTAATGAGACCTCCTCTGGAATACTGGGGCCAGTTCTGGAGCCCTCAACACACAAAGGCCATGGAGCTGCTGGAGCAGGTGCAGAGGAGGCCACGAGAATGCTCAGGGGCTGCAACACCTCTGCTCTGAGGACAGGCTGAGGGAGCTGGGATTGTTCAGCCTGGAGAAGAGAAGGCTTCAGGGGAGCTACTAGTGACCTTCCAGGACCTAAAGGGAACTTCCAAGAAGGCTGCAGAGGGCCTGTTTGCAAAGGCCTGCAGTGAAAGGACAAGGGGCAATGGTTTGAAATTGGAGAGGAATAGATTTAGACTTGATACTAGGAAAAAGTTGCTCCCCACGAGGGTGGTGGAACACTGGCCCAGGTTGCCCAGGGAGGTGGTTGAGTTCCCATCCCTGGAGGCATTGCAGGTGAGGCTTGCCAGGGCTCTGGGCAAGCTGCTCTAGTTGGGGATGTCCCTGCCCACTGCAGGGGGGTTGGGATAGATGAGCTCCAGAGCTCCCTTCCAACCCAAACCATTCTAGGATTCTAGGATTCTATGATCTTGAGCCATTGAACTCCTTGCTGGATGAAGGCTGGTTGTGTAATTCTCTTCCCATAAGCTACTTGTGCAGAAGGTGGTTCTCCTCTCCATCGTCTCTCCTGACACTGCAGAAAGCCACAATCCCCTTGCAGACCCTGGGATGCAGCAAATAGAGCAAAGCAGAGGCAAAGGAGGCTCACAGCCTTCCAGGAGTGTGCCCACATGCCTTGTCTTTAATTGCAGCAGCAGTTCTTTGTTCTTTCTCCATTGCCATTACCTCTGTGCCTTCTCTCTGTTTCTCCCTCCTGCCTGATCTCCTATCACTCTCCACAAGCTTTCTGAGTAGCAGGCAGGTGATGTAAATTTAGAACTGTGTCCTTCCAAAATTTGTCACAGCCCAATTCTTTCACTGTGTTTTCCATTTCAAGCCCAAAATATCTCTGATGTGAGGAGCTGAGCAGTCTTGTAATGAGTAGGGTGATGACAGAGCAGGACAAGTGATGTATTTGTTTGTCCTGACGTCTCATCTCCTTCTGATTTAAGAAAAACATTCTAATGGGCCTTTAAATATATCCTTTGATATTCAGGCTTCAGTGTCTTCACATTAATGTAGTGATATTGTGATGCTTTACAATAATTCCTAGGTCTTTATTTTCCATGGGCCTCACATTAAGCAGTTTCAAGTGTATTCAAGAGATGGAAGGTGACAGAACTGGTAATTACCTCATTTTTCATTAATGATGACTTAGTACCCCAGGGACCTGCATTAGAATAAATACTCTATCTCCTATTTATTAACCTTTGCTCCTTAAAATGGGGCATGAGTGCTGCTAAAGTCATCCTTATTGTGACTGCCTCAGGAGCTGCTGATGTTTCCCCAGCTCCTTAATGTCATTTGGAGTCACCTTCCCCCCAAAATAAACAGAACTCAAAGCTGTTATGCTCCAGACTCTCTGTATTTCTCACACCTCATTTAAACTGAAATACACAGGCAAAACTCAGCTGTCTGAGAGGAATGAAACCCACTGTGTGACCCTGGCATGGGTTTAAAGATGCTTACCCCTAGTCAAGCAAGTGGAGAAATACACAGACATCCCAAATTTCCTTGGCCTTCCCTCTTGGGAAGGGACACAATCTTGCTTCTGGTGCATGAGAACTCTTCTCTGCCTTGTTTCCAACAGTAGCCAGAGCAAGCTGCTTCAAAAAGGAGTTGCCAAAATGCTGAATTTTTCTGTTAGACAGCAACTTCTCCACTCCAACTGAAGAGAAATGTCCTGAAGCATGAGAGTTGATCTTGCTCCAGTACCTGATCCTTTTAGACCTGGCAATTTCCCCTTCATGCCAGCACTAATGAAGTATTATTGTTTCAACTGCAGAGCCTTAAAAGAAACAGGACAAAGCAGGAGGAAATAGAATAAGCATTGATTTAATAACAGCAGAGGATTGTGCCTCAATGGACACTAGGCAGCTGCAGTCAAGGAAAAGAAGAATATCTGGGGGCTACCAAGTCATTTTGAACAGGTAGGAATATGTGTAGTAAGTATAAGAAAGGAGGTGACTGGAATCAAGAGGACTAAACTCTCAATGAGCTCTGTCACCATCCTCAGGGTAAAGTCACTTGGGAGCATTTCTTACCCTTGTGCATATTTCTGGTTTGGGGCTCAGGGACCAAAAAACAACAACAAGCTCTACCATAATTCTCTTGGCATATATCTTCAGTTTATATTCTTTTTTTTCCAGCTCAACTAAGTGATTAATTGTCATTGTAAGGATTTCAAAGCTCCCAAAGAGATTTAGGGCTGAGTTCAAACATTCTGCTCTAGATGCCTGTCATGGACACTGAAATGATTTTAGTCCTTGCCTGTCTCATAAGCCACAACCATGGACACCAAACAGTGGTGGGAGCTCTGAATCACTCCTGCAGCTTCCAAACAGTGCAAGGGAGGATGAACAGAGCATGGTTCTCAAAGGCAGCCTCCACCAGCACTAAAGGATCTTGGCAACAGCAAGTTTTCAGTGCCATTAATTAAAAAACCCTCTAGAGAGAAAAGAATCTAGCATTTCTATAGCCTCTTTATTTTTTGCCATAAAGATCCCAAAGAGTGATGGCAACTATTTTTCAGCAGATCTGCCTAAAAGTCAGCTGCACTGATTGCTTTGTTACCTTCTCTGCCTGATGGGCACACTGACAGGTTTGACACTTTATTTAGTGGGGATTGGTAGCAATATCTTCCTGGCTAGGCACTTGGCACCTGCCTCATCTTACTGTTTCCCTCTTCATGTCCTCCAAGGGCTGATTCACTTGTTTAAGGCAGAAGCCACTGGAGCACAAAGTGACAGATGAGAGGAGGAAGACTCCTAGTTCTCCAGCTCAGTATTCCTAAGTGACAGAGGGAGCCCCATGCCAGAGGCAGGGAACCAGGCCATTTGCTGAAGTCCCTCAAAACTCTGTGTGTGATTGAGTTTGGAAGAGAACACTCAGCTCTCCTAGTTTACTTCCTAACTGAAGATTACACAGTGTAAATCAAACCTCCATCTCTCTGCTTGAGAGACCTAGGCAGCTCTCTTAGACTGCAGAATCTCAGCCTCAGGATGCTATGGAAATGAGCTCAAAGGAAACAAAAATATAGTGGAGAATACATGGCAAGAGAAGAAAGTCTGTGTCTCATCTCTCCTAGATGAGCATCTCAGCTAAAGACTTTCTGTGAGATGCTGAGCAGCTGTAGCAGTTGGGGTACAGCTTGGTCAGTCCAATCAGTCCTTGATGCTCCAGGAAAGAGCTCCTGCTCTTCAGCACCTTTGTCTTCCTCCTTTCTCCCCTTCCAGGAGAAACTAAACCAACAAAACCAAGGTGAATGTTTTCTGCTTAGATGATCCCCAGAGGTCCTTTCCAACCCCTAACAGTCTGTGATTCTGTCCCTGCTCTAGGTTCTCCTGCTCTTGCAGGGGGTTGCACTAGAAGATCCCCACAGGTCCTTTCCAACCCCTAACAGCCTGTGATTCTGTGAATTGCAGCAGAGTGCTGTGCAGTCAGAAAGCCACCAGGAGTGGCAAGGAGAAGAAGGCAAGACTTCATGGCTGGCACAGCAAAGCCACACCTGTCTCTGAGCTGTTAGATGACTCCCCTGAGCCAGCCCCAGTCCTCTCTTAGCTACCCCATGTCCTGCTGATGAGTCTTTTCATCACACATTGATGCTCAGGTCTCCTCAGGCCAAGGTCCCTGTCTCCTGAGCACCTCCTGCTTGCTAGCTTAGGTAGCTGCTGGCATCTTCCCCATCCTCCAGGGATGCCTCCTGGTGGGACTGTGCACGGCATGGCCTTGAGCATTCCAGCAGGCTGCTCCACCAGTCCCACAGGCCACAGCACCTCACTCCTATTCCTCAAGCTGACTTGTAAGCATGCCCTCAGCTTTAAAATGGATGCTAGGGAGCTTGGGAAAACAGACAGAGGAATGGTAAGTTGGTAGGGTTGTGCATTATTACATCCATGTCACCTTGATTAAGAGAGGGAAGCAAGAATTCCCCTGCTGCTTTATGGCTTAGAACTTGGAGTGTGATGCTCACAAATGTTCTGACACCATGGCTGGCAAACCACTTTTGCATCCCCTGCAACAAACAGGAGCTGCTCATGAGCAAAGGAAAGGGATGGAGAAAGCTAAGCTAACCCTTCACATAGACCTTCAGTCTTTCCCAGAGGAATAAAACCACAGCATAACTTCCCTCACATTCCCTCAGGACCACTGAGCTCTAGCTAAGAGCCTCAGTAGCCATCCCTCCCCTGATTGCAGGAAGAAGTGACTTCCCTTCCTCCCCCCTAGGAGACATCTCCCTGGTTGCCTATTAGTGCTGCAGCAGCCTTGGGCAAGGAACAGCCTGTTCTTAACCAAGCACTTTAATTCCAGCTAGGTTCAAGCTAAATCCTAGTGGGAACATTTATTTACAGCATCCAAAATAGACAACAGAGTTCACAAAGTGGGTCTGAAGGCATGAGAAAGGAGGTTGTGCTCAGCTTGCTTCCAAGAGAAAGTGTGAAAGGTGCTTTTTTCCATTCAGTGTCCTGCTCCTGTGCTGCAGGTGCTCTCCTGGACGTGGCAGGGATGTTGTCTACCTGTGTGTCATATGCCACAGGCTGCACTTGTTAGAGGAGAACCTTTCCTCCACGCTGACATCTGTAACTAATCTCCTTTCCAGGGGCTCTCAGCAGATTCCATTTTTCCTCTTGAAGGTTCCTTGCTTTCCATCTGAACCTTCCTTCTAACTTCCCCAGCAGCTGATCTTGACACTTCTCCAGTTAAATTAAGAAAGCCTCACTTCTCTGGAGATGCACATGGCACTTTGTCAGAGCAGCTGTCATCCCCCTGCACCTTCCTAGCCAACAAGCACCTTCTTGCCTGCAGTGCTGAACCTCTCCTTCCCTGCTTATGGTGACTCAATTGCTTTTAATGTGAAGGTGTCTCCAGGCACTGCAGTTTGGATGGAAAATCAGCTAGAACCTTCCTAAGCACCCTTGGCACAAACATTAATGCAACCAGAGAGCAGAGTCATTATCTCCTCTGGAAGGAGATGGTGACACTGGGCTGAAGGAGAGAGAAAGGAAAAGCTTTCTTCCAATCATGCCACCAAACTATCATCAAGGATTGACAACAGCACAGCCTTTGGCACCTCTAACAGCTATTTTCCTGAAAAACATTGTATTTTCAACCCACCTTGACTCTCTGTAGAATGAAAGGCAAAGTCAGTCCAGTGCAAATAACAACTGAAGGGAGAAGTCCAAGCTATTTGCATGTATATTTGAATAAGGGTCACTTCTGCTCTTGGGATGACTGCTTTCCTTTAAGGCTTCCTAGATGTTTCTGGAGGGCTGACAAGTGGATGCCAGCAGAGCTGACAGCTCTATTAGCTGCAGAAAGAGGAGAGGTGAAAGCTGGGCTGTATCACCTCTGGATAATGAGCTGCATTTCTGAAAGCAGCCCTGATGCTTTCAGGACAAGCAATGATGTGACAGGTTAGTGGGAGATGAAGCAGCATCACTCAAGGATTTGCTTTCATATCCAGGGTCTTTACAGACATCCCTAGCATACATAGTGCAAAGCAGGCAGAAGTCCTGCAGAGGAGCTGGAGGCTCAGCAGAAAGTAGATTACAGTTACCTGCAAAAGGGATCCCAGAGAAGCCTTGGAACAAGATGCTGTGGGGATAAATCATCCCAATGTTTATCCCTGGCAGCACTCCATCCTAACACATCTCCAGGTCATGCTGCTTGCTCCTCACCTTTCCCTTCCCACTGGCATCCCAGCTGAGGGCAGAGGGGTTAGTGGCTGTAAGGGTGCAGGGAGGCTAGCTTGCTCCCTCAGTTTCTACTCCAGGATCTTTATGTTCTCTCACTACCCAGCAAGAAAGGAAGGAGAGGAGTCCCAGGGAGGAGCCAGGCTGTGTTCCTGCAGGGATGGGGCAGGTCTGGTGTGTAAAGGCACTAGTGTGTAACGAACAAATGCATTTAAACTGGACATTAGAAAGAAGTTGCTCCCCACGAGGGTGGTGGAACACTGGCCCAGGTTGCCCAGGGAGGTGGTTGAGTTCCCATCCCTGGAGGCATTGCAGGTGAGGCTTGCCAGGGCTCTGGGCAAGCTGCTCTAGTTGGGGATGTCCCTGGCCACTGCAGGGGGGTTGGACTAGATGAGCTCCAGAGGTCCCTTCCAACCCAAACCAGTCTAGGATTCTAGGATTTCTACCACAGCATCTAAGTCTGAGCTGGTGTTTGCCTGCAGCTGGGGAGCTCCATCTTTGCCCATGACTGCTATTCCAAGCAAGGTTGGTTTTCCCCTCTTAAAACACAGACAAATCATAACAAGGCAGCCAGACGTGGGCTGTTGCTAGGCTTGCCTGAAACATTGGCAGTTGCTCTTCTTTGTCACATCTTGCTGGGTTAGCTGTTGTAGAAACCTGCTCCTTCCAAGTATTTTTTTTCCAGGACACGTACTTAGCTGTGGGGAAATTTCTTCCCTCAGCTTCCCTTTCTTTGTAGATAAGAAGAGAAAGAAAAATATCTGGTTTTAATAAGTACACAAACCCCCAAAACACTAACATTCTTTTTTCTATTCTGAGGTGGGCTTGAAAACAGGATTTACTGGGGGGAAAAGTGACAATTATCCAAGAGAATTAACATCTTCCAAGAGATTTCTAGGATATTATCTCTGTGAGATGGGTTTTTTCTTTTGTTGTAGAAAGGTTTTATACCTCTTTTATTAGGTGTTTCATATATGGCCAAAGCCAAGGACAGAACTGGCAAATGCTTTCTGTTAGGTGAAAGCACAGAGTCAAGCACACAATATGCATAGGGACAACACTGCTTGTGATATTCCTGGCTCAGATCCTTGTCAGTGCTACAAAAGAGGGAAAATCCTTGCAGGATTCTTTCCCTTCTTTCAAACAAGCTCTCTGGGCCCCAAAGATGCAGAGAGGTCTCTATTTTGTGAGCTGGTGAGGAGCAATGTCCTGAGCAAGCAGGAGGTGCTGCTGGTTCCCTTTCAACTCTTCTCTTCTGGGAGGTACTAAATATACCTCTCAGGCTCACTTTCAGATGGGAGAGTGTTCAATTGCTGTAGCTCTGCAGAGAAAGGAGAGGAGGGGGAGGGAAATTGGATGTTGATCTGAGAAAAGCAGATATGGAAGGTGATCCAATGGACTAAAAGTGACAAGAGCTTCAGAAACTGCAAGGCATTAAGGAGCTGTATGGATTTAATTAGCCAGCATCACATCATTTGTGATGCTAAGCACAAGAGACATGCCCATGCAAGCTGGTGTCTGAAGGTCACCCTCATGTGTAACATGCCTTTTAGGTTACACAAGGATCCAGCTGTGAAGAGCTGCTTCACTTCATCACGGAAAGAAGGGATTGGAAAGCCTCCCTAGGAACAACACAGAGTTAGCAGGTCCATTCACTCTCTTCCTCCTCAGGACCTTCTGCATTCCCAGTGCTGAGTGGATTGAAATGTCAGAGGTAAACAATGAGGACTTCCTTAGGCAGTGGTACCTGTAACCAAGTCAAAATCCTCAGGTTTCAGGAGATTCTCTTGGTTTAGAACAGCAGGTTGATGCCTGCCAGTCTCTTCCTCTGCCTCTGTTATTCAGGAAAGAACTTCAATAATGAGAAAGCTCCCAAAGAATCCTCTGGAGCAAAAAAGCTTCTCAAGGGCTCATTTGTGGTCTATAGCTACACAGGGGTAAGACTCAAGTACCCTGAGAAAGTGAAAAGAGCTCCTGGGGTTACATGCCACCATAAAGGAGAGCTTCATTTGGCCCTAAATCAGAAACTCTTGGTGAGCTGGGGGCTCAGATACCACAGAATCACAGAATGTTAGGGGTTGGCAGGGCCCTAGAAAGATCATCTAGTGCAACCCCCCTGCCAGAGCAGGAGCACCTAGACCAGCTCACACAGCAATGTGTCCAGGCAGCTCTGCAATGGCTCCAGACAAGGAGACTCCACAGGCTCCTGGGCAGCCTGGGCCAGTGCTCTGGCACCTGAACTGCAAACAAGTTCCTCCTCAGGTTAATACTAAACCTCCTGTGGTCCAGCTTGCTCCCATTCCCTCTTGTCCTCCAGCAGCCAGGGCTGCCCCTCTGGCACTGGGCATTTTCCTAATTGGAATTGCCTTACCTTAGTGAGAAATGATTGCATCTTCTTCATGAAGTTTTTCAGGCCATTTTCTGTCTCATTTTCTGGCTTACAACACCAAGTGCTTTGCAAGTGTTGGTGTTTGTTTCAGGTTTGAAGCAGTGCGTGGAGCTGGAATGCTTTATAATAGGAGTTTGATTAAAAACTCTGATTTTAAAAGAGGCATCATAGGATCCATGTTTATTAATTTCCTCAAGTGGCAATCAACACAGGATTGGACTTGGCTGCAGTGTCTCCTGCTGGTACACATTTTGGATGCCTCAGCTGAACAGGGATGCTGGAAATCAAAGCCAGCTCAAAACTTTTTCAGTAAGTCTGTTGTATTGAAACTTCCCCTACAGTGGCTGCAGAGGAGAGGAGACTGAGGGATGGGATAGTGTCTGCTCCAGAGAGAAGGGAGTTTTGTGTTGGTTTGGCTCCATTGTGTGCAGAACACAGAGATGAATCAGAATCACTAAGGTTGGGAGAGACCTCTAAGCTCATCAAGTCCAAGCATCCCTATCCCTGCCACACCACTAACCCATGGCCCTAAGGAGAGCAGCTCAATGTTTCTTAACCCCTGCAGGGATGGTGACTCCAGCACCTCCCTGGGCAGCCTGGAACAACACTTAACAACCCTTTCAGTGAAGAAATTTCCCCTTCTATCTAATCTAAACCTCCCCTGCTACAACTTGAAACCTTTTCCTCTTCTCCTCTCACTGTTAACCCTGGAGAAGGGACCTACCCCCAGCACACTCCAAACTCCTGTCAGGGGGTAGTAGAGAGAGCTAAGGTCTCCCCTGAGCCTCCTCTTCTCCACACTAACCAAGCCCAGTGCCCTCAGCTGCTTCTCACAACACTTGTGCTCTAGAACCTTCCCCAGCTTTGTTCCCCTTCTTTGGACACTCTCCAGCACCTCAGTGTCCTTCTTGGAGTGATGGGCCCAAAACTGACCCTAGGATTTGAGGTTTGGCCTCACCAGTGCCCAGTCCAGGGAGAAGGACAGGATTGCTTCCCCTTTCTGCAAGGCAAGCACTAGATCTGGAAGGCAGAGGTGGAATTACCTCTTTAAGGCTCATCCCTGCTTCTTTAGCCAAGGCAGGAAAATTCCCAATGTGTCCTCCAAGCAACACCCCTCATGTGTAACCACTTGAACTTGCTGTTCTCCAAACAAATGGGTTAGAACAAAACAAGCAGTGCACATGTGAAGAAGACTGGCTCCTATTAATGTCAGCTCTGGGAGAGCAGAAAGAAGCTGCTGCAGCTGAACAGAAAGCACAATTTCCTAGGCTAAAAGCAGATCTGCAGTCTCCAATTGCTACTGGGCTGGTCTCAGTGAAAGAACAACTGGAACCACACCAAACACCTCTGGGATCTTGCAGATGATGGGAAGGCCTCAGCTGCTGTTAAACAGGGCTGAAATAACCCAGAAGTGCAGCTCATAAAAGAAATACAAAGAGGTTTAAAGCATCCTCTGCAGAAACACTATCCTATGGGTTAAAGATCTGAAGATTTAGCTTTTAACAGTTCTGGCATAGAAGGAACTCATCCTCTCCCCTGCGTGAGTGTTTCGCTTCTCATTCCTGCCTCCATAAATCACAGGCAGGGTAAATGCATTAGGAGTTAAGAGAAGGAAATAATATGATCTCCTAGCAGACACTGGGAGCAACAGCTTTTCACCTACGTGCCAGAATGCCAGGCAGCTATTAGTATGGAACAAGATACACCTCCTTTTACAAACACTCTGGAGCAAATTCATATTTCATCTGTTAAATCTTTGACAGCTCACTCCAAAACTCACAGCCTTTAACGTGTTTCTCCTCCTCACAGCTCTTTGAAGTCTAGACTCTGCTCTTCTCCCAGTGTAGGTGACACAGCTAGAGATAGCTACAGAGGCACAGAAAAAGCACTAGGTGCCCAAAGCCCAGAGTGGCAGCCCCAGAGCCTGAGGACATCCAGTTACACCAGGCAAAAGCCACAGTGCTGAAAGGTGAAAGAAATCCTAGAATCCTAGAATGGTTTGGGTTGGAAGGGACCTCTGGAGCTCATCTAGTCCAACCCCCCTGCAGTGGCCAGGGACATCCCCAACTAGAGCAGCTTGCCCAGAGCCCTGGCAAGTCTCACCTGTAATGCCTCCAGGGATGGGAACTCAACCACCTCCCTGGGCAACCTGGGCCAGTGTTCCACCACCCTCGTGGGGAGGAACTTTTTCCTAGTATCAAGTCTAAATCTACTCTTCTCCAACTTAAAACCATTGCCCCTTGTCCTTTCACTGCAGGCCTTTGCAAACAGGCCCTCTGCAGCCTGCTTGGAAGTTCCCTTTAGGTCCTGGAAGGTCACTAGTAGTTCCCCTGAAACCTTCTCTTCTCCAGGCTGAACAATCCCAGCTCCCTCAGCCTGTCCTCAGAGCAGAGGTGTTGCAGCCCCTGAGCATTCTCGTGGCCTCCTCTGCACCTGCTCCATCAGCTCCATGGCCTTTGTGTGTCGAGGGCTCCAGAGCTGGACCCAGTATTGCAGAGGAGGTGTGAGCAGAGCAGAGTGCAGTGGCAGAATCACCTCTCTGGCTCTGCTGGCCACGCTTCTCTTGCTGCAGCCCAGGATGCCATTGTGCTTCTGGGCTGCCAGCGTGCACTGTTTGCTCATGGGCAGCTTCTCAGCCACCAGCACCCCAAGGCCTTTTCTGCAGGCTCTGATTTCATTTGGAAGTGAAGAAGAGTTGAGAGAGTCCAGAGATGCTCCTGACATAGAACAACTCCCTCAGGATGGTGGATCCACCTCAAAAGGGAAGACAACCCAGGTAACAGAGCATTGACCACATTGGGTGATCACAAATCAGTTTTCTGTTGACAAGGCTCATTTGTCACCTCAGCATCTTCATCCCTGAGCCTTTGCCAAGCAGTTCTAACTTCATCAGGGCATTGGGGGATACATTTAACAAAATTGCCTTTTGCAGTATCAAAGCAAAGCAATTCTGAAGAACAACACCACAGAAGGAAGGAGAAAAGCTCTCTGGGAAAAAAAAAATCCTTAGTGAAGATGGCCCTTAATTTCCTCCTAAAACACCCCAGTGCATTGTTGCTTGCCTGTTATTCTCTTTATGAATGACTGTCCAATTGAATTACCAGAGTTGTGCAATGGGATGTGTGCAACACCATTTCATCAGAAGGAGAAGAAGTCTAAACTGGGCTTTATTGTCAACAAACTGTCAGCTGAGGATGAAGACTGCTCCTCTGTGACCTTTCATCAGATGTACAAGATATTGTTATCTGAAGGAGGGAGCCCAGTCCCTGGAGCTGTGTAGAAAGCTCTCTGTAAACACATGAGAAGCTCAGCATTCCTTAGTACTTTCCTCTAAACCTTTACATACAGATCATCAAAGCCCTTTTCATACACACCATCAAACCCTTAAAGCCATGCTTAGGTTATGTGACCAAAGAACTTCCAGGCAGCTGTACATTTGCAGGTGTCCTTTGGGCATTACTGTAGCATCCTGGATTCTCTGATCCTATTAAATGGATAACTAATATTAGCCTGGGTGATCTTCTGCAGCTGTGGACACATATGCCATTCCTATGCATTTGTTGTGTGTGCATTAGGGTGATAAAGTGCATGCTATGTTAGGTAATTAGGCAAAGAATCCTGCAGAAACTCTACTCATTCATCTCTCCATTGGCAGCCTTATGGCTGAACAACTCCAGCTTGACATGAACTGCTTGAAACTGGGATAAGCAAGACCAAAACCACCTGTAGCTGGGCTGGCAGGCAGAGGAAGGGCTGACTCTGTTTGGTAGATCATGACTGGCACAGGGCTTGGAATGATGATACTGAGATCCTGGCTCTGGCTGAGGTCTGAAATGAAGCCCTAAGCTTCAACATCTCAGTAGCACCCAAAAAGAGAAGAAAAAGGTCAGAGAGGACAGTAGTTCTCTCTATGAACCAAACTTCCTAAGCACCAAGATCCTGAAAGGAGTGGNATTTTGGTTAAGCACTGGAACAGGTTCCCCAGGGCAGTGGTGGAGTCACCATCCCTGGAGGGGTTCAAAAGCTGTGGAGATGAGGTGCTTTGGGACATGGTTTAGTGGCATGGGGGTGGGGGGTTGGTTGGACTTGATGGTCCTAGAGGTCTTTTCCAATCTAAAGAGAAGCACTGGCTAGTGCCTGAAGTGAGGTATTCCCACCAGCAATAAGCAAGCATTCCTGTTGCTTTGGGAAGACACACACCTTGTGCACAATCTGCTCCTTCCTGCACAGGGGAGAGGAGCTCAAACAGACACAGAACATGGGAGAATGCAAAGTCTATTTGGGGGAAAGAAACTAAGAATAAAAAGAGCTACAAGAGGAGAAGATTGTTCCCTAAACACAGAATGTGCTTTAAGATCCCAGGAGGAAAACTACCTACCTACATGAAAGGATGCTGTTGGCACAACAGATGGGTGTAAATGAGCCAGGAATACATTTATCCCAGATATCAGAGGATTCCATCAGAAGGGAGGCTCTGATTCAGGCTTCCAGTAAAGGACAGCAGGGCAAAAAACAACCCCCAAACCCAAGCTAATTAAATTGAGGGTGGATCAGGATCTGAAAGGAGTCATATGAGCCAGGAGCAAGCAGAAGAATGGCAGCTGTTAACAGGAGAGTGGGTTTAAGGGATGGCAAAGTCTAACAGGTTCTGATTCCAGCTCTTTCAAATAGGTTTTAAAATTATAGCCTGGATAAAAACAATTAAAGCTACTAATGGAATATTTGCCTAGTGGAGTAAAGAGACAAGCATCCACGTTAAAATGTGAAATGATACATAACAAAACAAATAGCCTCTGTGAGGCCTTTTTTTACTTATTAGTCTTCTGGTAACTATAACAACAAATTAGCACTTCTTTCTGCTTTAAACAAAGATCTTCTAAATTTGGTGAAAGCTAACACACTCTTCAGTAAATGGTGACTCTGAGCAAGTGTCAACACCTAGAAGAGGAGGATGCTATAGACTGATACACATACCCCAGCAAATCCACAGGTAATTAGAGATATTTGTACAATCAATCAGCATTACTACAGGACAGGATGTTCTCTGGAGTTCATGTGATCCTTCAAAAGCCTCAACAGGCTTGGAAATATGTTTTCATTTGCAACTTCTGACACCAATTCCAAAATCCCCAATCCACCAAGATGCTTCTTGATATGCCTGCAGCAAGCTAAAATGCACTTTGGAGGGCAGGAAAAAAAATATCCTTCAGGTACATTGTTAATCTGTTTTCCCTCTAAGCATCTTAGAGAGCTCTCTGTGGTCTTCTTCTCCCTGTCTTGTGCTGGCCTTGCTGCTGCCTTGTTTACTTACCTAGCTGGAGAAGAGCCAGGGCTGTGTTTGCTGGATCAGAACAGCCACTGCTCTTTGTACTCTTGAGATAAGAGGTTGCAGCAGTCAAGCTGTGTTTGTGCATCTCAGCCACAAAATACCATCCTCATAATTACTGGAAATCAACTCAAGCAGCATCTTGGATCTTCTTCTCAACAGCCATTGATTTACTAGTCACTCTTCATTTAGGCCATTTTCATGTTGCTTCATGTACTTGAGAGTATTTATCCCAGCAAATTTACAACCCCCCCTTTTCAGCAACAGGCTGTAAATTGTCCCACACCTCCCTTTCCTTTCAAAGCTCAAAGGGCTTTTCTTGCTCTTCTCTCATTAGATGCACATCAATCAAAGGCTGCAAAAGGGCAAGGCTAGTCATCTGAGCAAACAGCCTACACCAGCTAGAACATTGGCTTGCTACATCAATCCAGGCTAGGGGATGAGATGATGGAGAGCAGCCCTGCAGAAAAGGCCTTGGGGTGCTGGTGGCTGAGAAGCTGGCCATGAGCAAACAGTGCACGCTGGCAGCCCAGAAGGAACACATTTTCTGCACTGAAAAATGTAGGCTTGGAACAGATAAAAAAAAATGCTGGGGACAGAGGGCAAGTGATAAGAAGGACCAAATATTTTCTGAGAGCATAGCTTCTAGGCCATCTCCTATCTTGGGCCAGGCTTTTCCATCTGTGTGGAGATATTGGCTGCACACTTCCAAACTAAATAAGCTTTCTGTTCTGGATGGGTTCAAACATGGTATTTAGACTAGGCTAAAATGGACTGCTAACTCTGAATGTTACCAAAGGGACAGTCACTAATTGTACTTCGTGTACTGACTCAGCTTCTCCAAATGATGTCAACAAGCACACAGCATCACCATGTGCAACAGAGGAATGGAGCAAGAGCCATGGCAGGCAAAGGGCAAAGGAGGAGCCTTGAGGGGAACTCCACAGGGATTCTGAAGCCAAGTTCGCTGTTGATGAGAGCCCATGGGTCACTCCTAGGATAATCCTAAAGAAATGGCCAGTTTTTGCTTTCAGAAAGCAGCTAGAATGCAGGGAAGTGTCAAAGGAAGCTGCCAAACCTCACACCAACGAGTCACTCACAAGAAAGATCACTAAGAAATAGGAGGGAAAGCAAAACAAACCAACCCAAACAAACACATAAAAGCAAAGCCAAGATAGTTGTCTTCAGAAATAGGAGTTCTGAATATTTCCTGGTACCTGTAAAAGTATGAAAAATAGGGTGGTTTTTTTTTCTGACCATGGCCAAAGAAATCTCTGTTCAGATGGGAACCTGTCCAAGGCATTTCTTTATATATTATATATATAAATAAACAAATAAATATATATAATATATATATATACAAATAAATATAATATAATACATATAAAATATATATTATCTGGTCTGATAATATCAGTGGTTAAATGGGAGGAGTTCAGAGCTAGAATGAAGGAAAGGGAAACATTGCCCTCTCCTTCCTCCATACACTGAGAGGCAATTGTGGCCATTGGGAACTTGGGGAAGAAAAATGTCCCTCAATAGGAAGGCAGTTGGAACAGAAACATTGATTCTTTTTCTTTTGGAGACTTCCCAGCTTCTGCTTCCAAATGCCACAAGTCAACTGTGGCCAGCACCCACTGAGTTGTTCACTCACCTCCCCCCTTGCCCCCATTCCTCCATCAGCATGGGGGGAGAACAAACCCAAGAACACTCCTGGGTCAAGAGGATTGCTCCAGAGATGCAAAATCATAAGAGAAGTCATGTAAATAGGTTGGGAAAGATTTTAAAGCTGGACTATTTGTGTGTGATGTGAATGTCTGCCATCTGCAAACTGCTCAGTCATCCTCTGGGAAGCTGAGGATGTCACAGCAATGAAGCAAAACAAACAGCAAACTGATTCAGAAAATGTCTTTTATTCACAAAATGACTCAACATTGGTGCACAGACAAAACATCTCAGAGCTAGATATACAAAACTCTGTTTCTGTTCTTCCTTCAACACTGAAAAGTAAAATACTAACAGAAAAGCAAGATGATCTCCAGGTGCTGGGAGGCCTCAACTCCTTGGGTTTGGATGTGTAAAACCCAGAGATGGTGTCCAGCACTTTGCAAAGTGACTTGCAACCACTTTATGGTTGGACTTGATGATCTTAGAGTCTCTTCTAAACTTCCTGATTCTGTGATTGCTACATTATAATCATTAACAAGAGTAAAGGGCATGATAATTCCTTGAAATTCAGGAATTTTCAAAGCACTCCTCTAACAAGAATATTGCCTCCAGCTTCCATTCTCCTAAAATGTAGCTGTTTTCCACCAAGAAATCAAGCTCATCTTTTTAGTTGAAGAGTTTAAAGATGGGCTTGGAAAAAAAATCCAACCTACTTTTTGTGTTTGGCATAGAGAAAAATCTTTTGTATCCATTTTGAGAGGACAAGAACTGTCACACTAGGTCATAGGAACCATTCCAGTACCTGTCTGATTTGCCAAGGAAAACTGCAGATAAGCAAGGCAGAGATGGGATCAGATGCCAGAGGGATGAGGAGTTGATAGCTGGTTGATATGAAGCAAGGCAGAGATGGGATCAGATGCCAGAGGGATGAGGAGTTGATAGTAAGGGAGAGCTGGTTGATATCAAGCAAGGCAGAGATGGGATCAGATGCCAGAGGGATGAGGAGTTGATAGCTGGTTGATATCAAGCAAGGCAGAGATGGGATCAGATGCCAGAGGGATGAGGGGTTGATAGTAAGGGAGAACTGGTTGATATTAAAGGATTATCTCCTCCTAGCTCAAGAACAGTCCATCCCAGTGAGCAAGAATTGAAGCAAAAACACCAGGAGGCATTTTTTTCCTGCTCCTTAGCCTATGCATTTCCATCCTCCTGTTCCCCTGGACAAGGGAAGGCAAAAATTGCTGTCAACTAAGTGACAAAACTGAAAATGGAAGCAGCTTCTGTGTTGCACAGAAATGCACTCTCAGGGCTGGAGAAGGAGCTGAGCATCCCCAAGAGAGAACTTGCTGCAAGGATCTCTCATCCCCAGCAGTTTCTGCAAGGCCAGTCTTCACAAACATGCTCTGTTTGGAAGTTGAAGGAATAATTACTCCAAGTAAGCATCAAACCTTGATTCTCCAGAACATTATCAATGTAAAAAAGAAGCTACACAAGGTTCAGGAATCCAGAAACTGTTTTCCTTCTCACTTAAGAAGGAAAGTAAACCTTAATGTGGAAACGATAGACATGATAGAGAGACAAATAAAAAAGGCTTTTATATGTTAAAGTTGGGCCTCTAACTTTACCAGAGCAAAGAGAGTCAAGAGCTTGAGTTAGTACTCATGGCATGAAATATTTCAAACCCTCTCTTTGCTAGCAGTTGTGAAGTTTCCTAAGGACACACTGACTGATAAAGGCAGTACTAAGATACAGAGAGCATTTCTTTTGGGCAATGAAGAGATGATAAGAGTCACCCCAGCTGGATGTGACAGGTAAGTCACTCTTAGAATGACATTTAAGAATGCACTCTCCTTGTCTTTGGTTTGGAAGCATATCCAGCTATGAAGAACACCACTGCATAGCCCCAATTTGTTTCATATTGTCAGTGGATCCTTTCCTAGAAGTCACATCATTGGACACTACGTGGATGTTTCTGCTCAAAATGAATGTGAGAATAGTTTCCAACACAGGCAGCTGTGTTCTTCACATCTTCAAAAAGGCAACCTGTAAGAGGAAGCAAAACCAATTGTGTGATTAGTCTCAAGAGTGCAGGTAAAATAGAGATGTTACACACTGTCATCATCCTTCCACTTCAACCCACACCAAGCTCATGAGAGAGCAGAGGCTGGATCTGAGAGCACTGTGCCTTGTCCACTTTACTACCTAACACATGCCACCTCAAAACTCCCAAGCTTACTCTTTTTGCTCAAGCATTTTACTCCACTTTTGCTGAAGTGCAGATCAAACAATCTCCAGGTGTCAAGAGGCTGGGGCCCAGGGCCAAGCCAAGGGGCAATGGGCACAAACTGGAACCCTGGAAGTTCCACTTCAACATAAGGAAGAACTTGTTTGCTGGGAAGATGCCAGAGCCCTGGCCCAGGCTGCCCAGAGAGCTTGGGGAGTCTCCTTGTGTGGAGAGATTCCAGCCCCAGCTGGACATGACCCTGGGTGAGCCTGCTGGAGCAGGGAGGTTGGACTAGATCATCCTCAGAGGTCCCTACCAACCCTTACATGTGATCATGAAGGGAAATATTATTAATGGGTTAAAGTCTGCCACCCTCTAAGATATCCAATGAAAGGAAAACCAGTATGTTTGCAGTCAGTCAGATGAACAGAGATGGATGCATGTAAATGAATGTAAAATCTTACCTACATGGAAGAGTCATCACTAAGCCAGCCTAGGGAGGAAAGCCTGGCACCAATTAAGTCAAAGTCAAAACTCACAGTGAACTTGAACAAGGTGAGAAACTTCTCCTTGCATTGCAAGGCAGAAAAAGAAACCTCAAGAAAAGAACCATCCCAATGCACAAGATTGCAGATTGGAAGCAGATTTTGCTACTGGAGGTTGCAGGCTCCTTTGACAGATTTGTTTAATTTGACTGCTTGCTGTATTTTATAATGCATGAAATACACTTTTTCACTCCTTTGAGAGGATTATTTGCAACATAATGTTTCCCTAGACTGCCAGGCTCCTCTACTACCTAATAAATGGAAAAACATGAAAAGGAATCATTTCTCACTGTCTGTATTTATATTTACTGCCAATGTGAAGGAGAAGAGTATATTAGGACTATCCCTACAGGTGACACAGCAAACAAAACCAGAAAGCAAAGCATATGGAAATCCTAAGCTGTTCAAAACCACCTGCAACAGATGAAGATGTTTGAGGACAAGCCAACTGGAACTAAACCATTTAGGAAGTTCCCCCTTATCCAGAGTTCAAGATGAAGCACAGGAAAGATTTCTTTATCACAACTGTTCCTGCAGCAGGTGCTCTTGGATCTCTGAGCAGCAGTTAACTCTATGTTCTACATCATCAATGAATTACTCTAGCTAGGGAAAGTGGGACTAAGTGCTTCTCCCCAGCTTTCTATCTAGTAGGATACTTTCTGTACCAGACAGACAGCTCTTGGCCTCTTCCAGGTCTAGCAGCAACTGTGCAAACCCAGTATTGCACTGCTACTAGGGCACTTGGAAAGGAAGTGAATGTGCTGAACAGCTATCTGATCTACAATCTGAGCTTTAGCACTGCATTCAGAAGAAAAGGCACTGCCCTAATCAGCTTATTCAAGGATTTGGTCATTGCCTTTACCTCAGCATGTTGTCCCCTTCTTAAAGCATGAGGATAGCCAATACTAATCCATCCTCAAGAACTGCTTTTGATACTCTAGCATCCTTCCTTCTATGAGAGGAGAAATTGGGTTGTTTTTATTTACTTCTCTCAATTCTTTCTGAAGATGATAACCTTCAGATCATTTCTTCTCTCTCAGAGAATCAAGCCCATCTCAGCACTCCAGCCCATTAGTTCCCTCAGAGGCAGAAGCTGCTAAGACCTCTGGCTAATGAACAAACATCAACTCCACATTTTCCAGCATGTGAAGAGCTATCAACAGAGAGGGAAGAGCAGCAAAGCAGAGGCTCACTAATGACAGATCTCACCCAGTCACTTCTGCTGGAAACAAGAAAGCAGCACCCACTGTGTTAAAAGCTTTCTGAGCCAGGGCAAGTGCAGAAATGCAGGACGTGATGTTCAATTCTAGAAGCTTTCTCAGGCAAAAGGGAAAATGCAGGATGTCAAACTGTAAAGCATACTCCAGACTGCATAGGAATGCTATAGAATCATTTAAGTTGCAAAAGACCTCCAAGATCATCAAGTTGATCATCATGACATTAAACCATGACACCAAGTGCTATGTCTACATGTTTTTGGAACACTTCCAGGGCTGGTGACTCCAGCACTGCCCTGGGCAGCCTAGGCCAATGCTTAACCACTGCTTCAGGGAAGAAATTGTTCCTAATATCCAACCTGAACCTCCCCTGGTGCAACTTGAGGCCATTTTCTTTTGTCCTATCACTAGTTACCTGTGAGAAGAGAACAACCCCCACCTCACTCCAACCTTCTGTCAGGGAGTAGTAGAGAGAGCTAAAGTCTCCCCTGAGCCTCCTCTTCTCCAGACTAACCAACCCCCAGTTCCCTCAGCTGCTCCTCACAAGGCCACACTGTTTTGGATCCAAACCAGGATGCTCTTGGCCTTCTTGGCCACTGAGCACACTGCTGGCTCATCTTTAGCTGCTCTTCACCAGCACCAGGTACCTTGGATTGAGAAAAACATCCTGACAGAGAGTGTACTTCCATGGTCAAACTCGGCAACAGGTTGCCCAGAGCAGTTGTGCTCCAATTCCATTTGGAATTTGCTGATGGAAATGTTTACTGCAAGCTACAAAACCAGAGGCTGGCAATATTCTTTCCTCAGTAGAGAGAAGGTAGTTACAGAGTTACAGGTCTCAGTCTTTCTGAAACCTTCTAATAATGTTTTATTTGATCAAGTGTTGGTTTAGAAAGGACAGAAGGAAGCCACTTTCCATGCTGAGGGTGGTGAGACACTGGCCCAGGCTGCCCAGAGCAGCTGGAGATGCTCCATTATTGGAAGTGTCCAAGGTCAGATTGCATGGGGCTCTGAGCAACTTGCTCTATCAAACATGGCCCTGGCCATGGCACAGGCCTTGGATCAGATGATCTGTAAAGGTCTATTCCAACCCAAACCATTCTGTGGTTCCTCAAAGCCTATGCCTGACTTCATACACTGAAAACTTCACAGAAACCAGCAGGGAAAGAATCCTAGAACGGTTTGGGTTGGAAGGGAGCTCTGGAGCTCATCTAGTGCAACCCCCCTGCAGTGGCCAGGGACATCCCCAACTAGAGCAGCTTGCCCAGAGCCCTGGCAAGCCTCACCTGCAATGCCTCCAGGGANTCCAATTTCAAACCATTGCCCCTTGTCCTTTCACTGCAGGCCTTTGCAAACAGGCCCTCTGCAGCCTGCTTGGAAGTTCCCTTTAGGTCCTGGAAGGTCACTAGTAGTTCCCCTGAAGCCTTCTCTTCTCCAGGCTGAACAATGCCAGCTCCCTCAGCCTGTCCTCAGAGCAGAGGTGTTGCAGCCCCTGAGCATTCTCGTGGCCTCCTCTGCACCTGCTCCAGCAGCTCCATGTCCTTTCTGTGTT
>VWZO01009844.1:101295-120101 GCA_013396975.1 Bucco capensis
AGGGCACATGCTCCACTCCTTTCAGGATCTTGCTGGCCCTGGGCTGGACTCTCTCCAGCAGCTCCCTATCCTTCTGGAGCTGAGGGGCCTACAACTGGACACAGGATTCCAGGGGAGGCCTCCCCAGGGCACAGGAGAGGGGAGAAGAACCTCTCTGGCTCTGCTGGCCACGCTCCTCTTCATGCATCCTAGGATGCCATTGGCCTCTTGGCCACAAGGGCACATTGCTGCCTCATGGGCATCCTCCTAGCCACCAGCACTCCTAGAGCTTTTTCCCCAGGGCTGTTCTCCAACACATCAGTTCCTAGGCTGTACTGATCCATGGGGTTGTTCTTTCCCAGATGCAGTACCTTACACTTCCCCTTGTTATGCTGCACTCATTTCCACCCAAGGGTGATAAGCAATCAAGTAATGCCATGCCACCCATGTATGCAGGAGAATAAGCTTCCCCAAACCATGTGGCCAGCTGTGGGCAGAGCTTTGCTCCTAGATGCAGCTGTGCTGGTGGAGGACATTAATGCCACAGGCTCCAGGGTGTCCCTCTGCTGCAAGTTCCTGTTCCTCCCTCCCTAGGAAATGCCATTTCAAGCTTTCTCCCTAGAGTGTGGTGAGATCAAACTCTGGTCTGGGCTAACTAGATTGATTTATTCTAGAAAGAAGAAAGGGAGGGCTTGCACAAACAATTCTGCTGGCAGATTATAGGGGAGAGACTAAGCTCTGCTGGAAACAAAGAGTGAAAAGCTGAGAATAGTGGGTTGTTGTTTTTTTCCACATGTACAGCTGGATTTGGAAGATAACATATTCTCAAAGCCTCAGACTGAAGCCTAATTCACACACAGGTTTGTAGTGCCACAAAAGCTATGGCTACTGCTCAGTGTTATGGTGTAAAGCTTCATAATTACAGCTAGTACAACTGCTTGGGTGCTTGCAATTAAGAGTGCAATCAAGAGGCCTTGTACACAGAATACACTTCCACCTTGAGAAAAGCATCAGAGAAAGTGAGATAAATCTGTTTGTCTGAGCCTACACATCAACCACTCCCTCTATTTACTAATGCATTGGTACAGCTAGAGCAACAATGTGCACAAACACAGAGAGAGGGCCATATGCATTGCTCACTCCCTTAAAATAGACAGATCAAGGAGTGGGAGGATGAAAGCATCTAGGTCCTAGCTCTATAGATGCCTGATCTCTGATAAACTCCACTCAAAGCTTGGTATTCCCACAGCTGCTAACAAGGGATGGTGGAGCCAGAGGAACACTGCCTCCTCTGAGGTGCAGTGATGCTCTTCTCATTCCACCAGAAGCAGTGACATCTTATGAGAAGTTGAAGGGGATAGAGAGCAGCCCTGCAGAAAAGGCCTTGGGGTGCTGGTGGCTGAGAAGCTGGCCATGAGCAAACAGTGCACGCTGGCAGCCCAGAAGCACAATGGCATCCTGGGCTGCAGCAAGAGAAGCGTGGCCAGCAGAGCCAGAGAGGTGATTGTGCCACTGCACTCTGCTCTGCTCACACCTCCTCTGCAATACTGGGTCCAGTTCTGGAGCCCTCAACACACAAAGGCCATGGAGCTGATGGAGCAGGTCCAGAGGAGGCCACGAGAATGCTCAGGGGCTGCAACACCTCTGCTCTGAGGACAGGCTGAGGGAGCTGGGATTGTTCAGCCTGGAGAAGAGAAAGCTTCAGGGGAACTACTAGTGACCTTCCAGGACCTAAAGGGAACTTCCAAGAAGGCTGCAGAGGGCCTGTTTGCAAAGGCCTGCAGTGAAAGGACAAGGGGCAATGGTTTTAAGTTGGAGAAGAGTAGATTTAAACTGGACATTAGAAAGAAGTTCCTCCCCATGAGGGTGGTGGAACACTGGCCCAGGTTGCCCAGGGAGGTGGTTGAGTTCCCATCCCTGGAGGCATTCAAGGTGAGGCATATCTGTGAGGACTTTCTCACCTCAAAGAGAAGTTGTTTCACACAGTGCTAATGCCTTACAAGAAATGTTCTTTTTGGTCAGTGCCACACTTCCACAGAAGCACAGAAACACAGGTGGCAACAGCTGGGCAGAACTTGGCTTCAGTAGACCTATCATCTAAATAGCCAAATGCCCCAGCACTGCTAGGAGGAGGTTGAGGAAAGGCATCTCCTCTCCTGTACAAAGGTGCTGTAGAGCTCTGGGCTCTCCAGTCCTCACTGCAGGAAGAAACATAGCAGGAGAACATCACTCTGATAAATCTTCTGTCCAAGCTGGGGAAGATATAAAATATAACTAAAGCAATCCAGTAGAAAGAGAATTAGATTCCTTCCATTCACTTAATTGCAACCAAAATAAGGATTTCTTGTTTTCAGTCTGATTTCTCAATCCTTCAGGAGCATCAGCATGCATTTCTTTCAACTCATCCTTCCTAAAAGTACTACTTTCTTCTAAGCATGAAGCTAGATTTGAAATGTGACAGAGAGAAAGGAGAAAAAGCAAGAGATTCTTGCAAGTGCCAGGCTGTGCAGATGCACTGGGAGCTGCCTCTTTGCAAACCTAACAGTGACAATCCTGAAGCTTGCCCAAGCTTGAGAGGGAAAACTAGAAGCAGCAGCAAACCCAGCAGACAATAAATCTCTGCATCTTTTTATTTCTTATGAAGACAACTGATTCTTTTTCATTTGGGATCAGGAAGTTCTTAGTGTGCAAAAAATGAAGAGGTTTTGGGGGGGAATTTCTTTTTTCAGGTTAAGTTGAAAATGCTGTGAGTCTCTTGTTTCCTTACAAGAAGACCTCCAAATTCCTGGCTTTAGTTTGTTTTTTGCCAAGCCTTCCTCATTAGCCTGGGCTATGGCTCATCTAGTGCAGTAGGAGACCAAGTCCCCATGCAGTTTTACACTGCTTCCCTAGGAAAAGCAAGGTGATGACAGAGATGATGATTTGTTTCCCAGCTGCAGCAGCAGGTACAATCTGCAAGCCAGAATCCCCTTCAGAGCCTGGCTGGAGATGTCTGTTTCTTGCTTATGTTTCTTCTCTTCCCCACATCCTCCCTGCCCTTAATAGGAGAAAAAAAGAGCAGGCTAAGATGATTTCAATTTTAGAAGCAACACAGCAGAAAGCTACAGGGAACATAAGGAGAAAGGAGGAGAATGCAGGATCTCTTGCTAAAAACTGAAGTGTTGACAAGTATTTGCACTAAATAAACCAGATTTGTAGTTGGTGTGGTGCCTTATCAAGGCTATCATGCAAGTACCAACTTAAAAAAGAGATGTTTTGGGTTTCCCTCCTGCTCTCCACAGCTCTCAGTGTAACAGCAATAGAGTTATCTGCAGGATTCAGCCCTGGCAAGACACCAGAGGCATTAGGTAGTAATGCTGCAGGTCACAGCATGGTAGAGTTTTACAGAATCAAGAATGTCAGGGGTTGGCAGGGCCCTAGAAAGATCATCTAGTGCAACCCCCCTGCCAGAGCAGGAGCACCTAGACCAGCTCACACAGCAATGTGTCCAGGCAGCTCTGCAATGGCTCCAGACAAGGAGACTCCACAGGCTCCTGGGCAGCCTGGGCCAGTGCTCTGGCACCTGCACTGCTAACAAGTTTCTCCTCAGGTTAATACTAAACCTCCTGTGGTCCAACTTGCTCCCATTCCCTCTTGTCCTAATACTGGATGACACTGAGAAGAGCCTGGCTCTCTCCTCCTGACACTCACCCTTAACATATTTATAAACATAAATCATTTAACTGAATGAAAATCAATCTTCTCTTTGTCCAAATCTGGCTGCTTGTTCAGAGTCTGTTTGAGGCCACTGGTAAGATAATATTCTCATCTCTTACACCAGGATGTTAGAGAAAACCCAACAGAGAGGTAAAAGTGCTAAGAGAAACTATGCAGCAGCAGAGGAGCTCACCTGCTCTGGCATCAAACAGATTGGCAGGAAAAGCTATGGGAAAAACTAGTGTGGTACAGTGCTTTACAGTCAGTCAGTCGTGGCTAGGCTTCATGAACAAAGCTCCAGGGAGGGCTNAACAGCTGGAATTATACTGGTTAATACTCTACTGGCTGATGGCCTGCCAGGAGAAGTTCAGGTTTATTTTTGCTTTCATCTCCAACCTGTGATTCATTTATAGCCAAACAGAAAAACTGCCCAAACCTTGAAAGCCAAGAAATGGTCTAGTATGGTTATTTCCCACAACATTTAGAGTGAGTGATGCCACAGAAACCAGTGCACAGACAGAAACTGGGCTTGGAACAGTCTGCAGGAGCAGAGCACACCATCAACTCATGTTGCAATCGTAGATTTGTCAGGTTGGAAGGGACCTGAAAGTTCCTCTAGCCACAACCCCCCTGCCCTGGGCAGGGACACCTGGCACTAGAGCAGCTTGCTCCCAGCCCCAACACTGCCAGGGCTGGGGCTGCCACCACCTCTCTGGGCAACCTGGCACAGTGGCTCAGCACCCTCCTGGGGAACAACTTCTGCCTAACAGCCAACCGAAATCTCCCCTCCTCAAGCTTGTGTCCATTCCCCTAGTCCTAGCACTGCCTGACAGCCTAACAAGTCCTTGCCCAGCTAGGAACTGCTAGGGTATTTTGTCACCTAGGCAGTGTTGGTCCAGGGTAAGATGTAATCATCTCCTGTGTGCACATCCACTTCTGAATACACCAAACCTACCTCAAGTACCATCTGAATTCCCAGCAAGATGTGGACAGAGGGAGCATGACACAGAAAGGATGCATTAGAGGACAACAGAGAAAGAGATGCTATCTTTTAATGAGAGCTACATGCTTCTGTGCTCAGATCTACAAGCAATTAATGCAGTGCAAACAGGCAATCTACCAGAACTCCAAAGAATGAGCGAGAGGAGGTGACAGGAGAATGTGGCACTGTAAAGTTTGAAAGGAGATAGTTGGAGCAGGTGTCCTCTTTGGGTTCTCTTCTGAAAACTTTCTGGGGGAAAAAAAGGCAAGTTTGAAAAATTAGCTGCTTAAATTCTCTCTTTGCTTCCTGGCAGTTAAAACTGGAATGAGAATAAATACCTCCCTGCATGAGGTATGAGGATTAATTTGTTTATGTATATAAATGGGTATTTAAGTGTCAACCACTATTTTATTTTTAACACCTTATTGGGACTACTGCATTCCAAGCCCAGTTCAGCTTTTGGCAAGAGATTAGGAGGGAGTTAGAGTGGGAACAGGTGTTTGGAAGATGATATGCTTGTAATAAAAGCACTAAGCAAGAAGATGAAGGGAAAAATAATTTAAACATGGCATTCATTTGTATCCTGAAATAGAGAGACACCTACAAGAAAATGCAAAATCACAACAACTAAAAGGCATTTTGGAAAAATCCTTGGTCTGCTGTCACTCATCCCCAGGGCTGTCCTGTGGTCCCAGGTCATCCTGCTCCTGTACCATCTCATGATGCCTGCTGAAAGGTCAGGCCTTGGTAAACAAAGAGCAGTTGCACTGCTTAATGCTGGTTGGGTAACCAAACATTTTCAAAGCCTCAGAAGGATCTAGGATTTTTGGCCACTAGCAGAGAGGTATGAGCCCAGTGTGGAGATGACCTGTTTGCAAAGGCCTGCAGTGAAAGGACAAGGGGCAATGGTTTGAAATTGGAGAAGAGTAGATTTAGACTTGATACTAGGAAAAAGTTCCTCTCCACGAGGGTGGTGGAACACTGGCCCAGGTTGCCCAGGGAGGTGGTTGAGTTGCCATCCCTGGAGGCATTGCAGGTGAGGCTTGCCAGGGCTCTGGGCAAGCTGCTCTAGTTGGGGATGTCCCTGCCCACTGCAGGGGGGTTGGACTAGATGAGCTCCAGAGGTCCCTTCCAACCCAAACCAGTCTAGGATTCTGGCCTCTAAGATCCCTACAGCCATTACTTGGTCAAACTGATCTTTATTTCTAGGGATTGAGCATGTTCTTTTGCCAGCTGCAGACAGAAGAAAAGCTGAAACCATCAGTTTCAAGGCTCAAACTCATGAAAACAGAGGTTTCCTTAGTAAAAAAAAGAGTTACTGACTTTGAAGCTTCCTAAGAAACTACAATATTCACCATTTTTAGGAGATCTTGCCCTCAACAGCAAGATAAAACCTTTTTCAAGTGTGTTCTTCTGGAAGTAGACTGAGCTCCAACCCCAATCCAGCAAGTTAAACCTGGCTGCATCAAGATGTACTATTATAGTGAAGAAACTAAAATGATTATCTGTATTATATTGAAGAGGAAACTAAAATGGTTGTCTAGATTATACTGAAGAAGAAACTAAAATGATTGTTTAGATGATATTGAAGAAGAAACCAAAATGATTGTCTAGATATACTGAAGAAACAAACTTCAATGATTGTCTAGATTATATTGAAGAAGAAACCAAAATGATTGTCTGGATATATTGAAGAAACTAAAATGATTGTCTAGATATACTGAAGAAACTACAATAATTGTCTAGATTATATTGAAGAAACTACAATAATTGTCTAGATTATATTGAAGAAACTACAATGATTGTCTGGATTATATTGAAGAAACTACAATGATTGTTTAGATGATATTGAAGAAACCAAAATGATTGTCTAGATTACATTGAAGAAGAAACTAAAATGGTTGTTTAGATGATATTGAAGAAGAAACTAAAATGTCTAGCCTCTACTGGAGTCCCTTACATAGTCTTTCACTCTGCAAAAGCTTTCCTGTGGAACAACTGACTGCAGCATAATGTCATTTAATAATAATAATAATGTCATTTCTGCAGGCTAGGTGTTGATTTTCGTGGCATTAAAGGAGTTTTGCATTTTCAGAAGGTTGAATACAATTCTCTTTGACTTCAGGCCAGTTCAGGTGCATCCTTTCTAAGGTTTCTTGTCAGTAGCCACCCGTGAGACAATTCAAGATAGTAAGGAAGATTCTAAAATGACTGATGACAGAGGATTAGCTCTCAAACCAATCCTGAAAAGAAATGAATTTGACCTAAGACAAACCCACCTCTCCTTTTGATTCTAATGACCTCCTCAACAGGAAGATGGTTATTCAGAAGTTGAACTTGGCCCTGTATCATTGATTGTGCACACACATTGGAGCAGATCTGAGCAGCCTCATTGAACTCCATTGTCCTAGGGAGGCAATTATTCATGTAGTGAAGTGCTTGTGGGAGTCAAATCTAGACTCATAAAGGGCTTATGGATTCCTGCCCCTCAGAGGCATCAGACAACTCTAAATCCTTACTCTCTGCTGGGACAGAAGCTGAAAATCCTGATGAATGCATCAGTCAGGGATTATTTCTGAAGCCACTGGAAGAAAACAAATTTGCCTTCGAAAAGGAAGGGCTGCACAAGCATCCAAAGAGATTTTAAGATGCACCTTGACTAATTAATGATACATGACATTATCTGCAATAGCAGAGGACTGAATTTAATGGACCATAAGGGTTCCACGTGGTCCTAGCTACAAACCACAGCAATTAATTTCAAGTCAGTGGGGTAAAGACTGCTCGTAAAAGCTAGGACAAACATCTGACAGCCCAGAATTCAGAGTTAAAACTTCTCTGAAAGAGTCTTTTAATCTGTTTCCCTTGGTATTAACTCTGTCCATGGAGTGTTCTCCCTGCTAGGAGCAGAGAGTGCCTGTGAGAACATGCTGTGAGCTGCAGAGAGTGAGAAGAGACTGAGCTGGGAAGGGAAAGCACTGAACAGATTTAGTTCTGTTCTAACTCAAACCAGAACACTCCTTCAGCCTTATCCAAAGAAGTCACACAAACAATACAGAATGCAGCTCAGTTTTCTCTATTATATCATATCATACTCTGTGACTTTTGGAAGTTATTTTCATGCCTGATTTATCATGAAAAATATAGACAAATGGTCTCATTTGTCTTCCTTCACCTCCAAGTGACACTACCTAGAAACCCCAGACCTCTGCTCTCGAGTGTCAGGAGGAGAGAGCCAGGCTCTGCTCCATGGCATCCAATGGTAGGACAAGAGGGAATGGGAGCAAGTTGCACCACAGCAGGTTTAGTATTAACACGAGGAGAAACTTGTTTGCAGTTCAGGTGCCAGAGCACTGGCCCAGGCTGCCCAGGAGCCTGTGGAGTCTCCTTGTCTGGAGCCATTGCAGAGCTGCCTGGACACATTGCTGTGTGAGCTGGTCTAGGTGCTCCTGCTCTGGCAGGGGGGTTGCACTAGATGATCTTTCTAGGGCCCTGCCAACCCCTGATATACTGTGATAATGTGATACTGTTATTTCTTCTAAACCTTCAAGATGTGAAATGCCAAAAAACAAACAGAAAAAGCTCAGGTATTTACAGAGAATTATCCAAACCCATCTCCCAAGAAAACCCTCAGAGGGTTGGATTTATGAAGTGGAGAGCAGGTACACCTATGTAACAATCCTTTCTTCTCCCATCACCCTTAATTATCTACTTCATTTCAACTAAGAACACAACAGCTCTGAACCTGAGGGCTCTGTGTCCATTACCTACCCCAGCATATTCTTGCACTGGGATGGAACCAAACATCTCCAAAAGAAATTACTGTGAGCACCTCCTTTAAGAGACACAAACAAACTGCTGCTCCAGTGCTCATCTTCTGCAGCCTCCCTTTCCTGTCCACTTTTGCCAGGCTTTGATTTAAAGCTGGAAATCATCTCCTTGGATCATGGAGACCTGTGCTTTTAATTCTGCAGCCAAGTGCTAGGCACGGTTTTTGTCTGTAATAGGAACAGATTGCCCAAGGACACACACCATGAGTCATGGAAAGAGTCAGGATTTCCTGGCTCTTAATCCAAGGCTCAGACAAGGTCTCTCATGTTTCCAATTTTCAGGGGCTGGCAGGTGACAGGAAGAAGAGACAAAGGAAGCAAGAAAAAAAAAAGATGGAGAGAGACTATTTTAGATTAGTAAAATAGACAAGCAGATAAAAAATAACCTGCACAAGCTCTTTCCCTTCTCAGTTTCAGATGATGAGGTAGCAGGAATGGCAAAAAAATCTGCTGAAGAGCTGAAATCTGGCTTTGGGAAAAAAAAAGGTAATGGCTAGAAGAGAGGAAAAATATTAATGGGCAGCAAAAGACAAAAAAATCTGCCCTAGGAGGACAGGCTGAGAGAGCTGGGTCTCTGCAGCCTGGACAAGAGGAGACTGAGAGGAGACCTCAGCAATGCTTAGAAATATGGGAAGGGTGAGTGTGAGGAGGAGAGAGCCAGGCTCTGCTCCATGGCATCCAATGGTAGGACAAGAGGGAATGGGAGCAAGCTGGACCACAGGAGGTTTAGTATTAACATGAGGAGGAACTTGTTTGCAGTTCAGGTGCCAGAGCACTGGCCCAGGCTGCCCAGGAGGCTGTGGAGTCTCCTTGTCTGGAGCCATTGCAGAGCTGCCTGGACACATTGCTGTGTGAGCTGGTCTAGGTGCTCCTGCTCTGGCAGGGGGGTTGCACTAGATGAGCTTTCTAGGGCCCTTCCAACCCTTAACATTCTGTGCTTCTGTGAAAAAGTGATGTTTCTTAAAAGCAGAAATAAACTAACCAGCTTGCTCAACAAGCCTGGAAATAGAACAGACAAGGACAAGGAGGTTTAGGAATCTTGCAGATCCCCACCCCAGAACTGTGAACATGCAAGCAGGTGAGATGAAGCAACCCTCACTTGAACACAATGCAAGAACCATCTGTGTGTTACATTATTCTACTGAACTGAGGGAGGCAGCTCCCTCAAGACCACCTATAATTAGCAAGAGATGAGGAACATTCAGGAGACAAATATAGCTCATGCAGAGGTGATGGATCAGCAGCCTGAAACCAATTCATATCCATCCTAATAATGCCATCTACTCCAAAGGACTGTGTGCAACAGTTTACAAGAGCCATAATGTCACAAAGGCAGGGGAAGATCATTTTTCATCCCCACAAAAGTAGGCCACCCATCATATTCTGAGAAGGGATTCAAGCAACAACAAAAAAAACCCCAAACAAATGGATTTTGAGACAAGTTGTACTCCTTTCTCACTGCAAAGCTTAGCTCACACGTGGGCTTTGGCAGCACTCTGCCTAATTGGCTGAAATGAGAGCCATTGCACAAGAAAATAGATGTTAAAACACTGGTGCCAGGAAAAGACATGAACTGCAGTTACATAGATATGCACACGTGTATGGGATATTTAGGGCCTGGGATAATGAGATTATTTAGAGATTGCTGCCTCAGGACACAGGTAACTCAAAGTCCACACATTTTGCTACCATCTGTATGACAGCAACAGCAAAAAAAAAGTCTATATTCATGAGAAATATTTGCACTGCCAGCCTAATCCTCACTGAACAGATCTGGAGCAACATCTAACAGGTACAGTGCAGGAATGGAGATGGCTTCTTGGGGGTCTCTGCTCACTCTCATCAAATGCTTAACTGCAGTGACAGCCATCACCATCAACAGCAAACTATTTGAGCAGAGGATGAGAACCAAGTGAGCCAGAAGGCCATGAATATTCTGTGATTCTGTGTGACTCCTGCCAGATTCTCAAGGAGACACAAGCAGTAAGTAGCACAACATTGGTGTGTACACTGCCAGGGAAAGGCCAAGGTACTCAGTGCCTTGCCTTCAGGCTTTACTGCAGAAATCCCAAGGCCCTGAGAGCAATGGGCAAGTCTGGCACAAGAAGACTTACTGTTGGTGAAGAAGGACCAAGTTACAGAATATATCTGCATCAGGAAAAGTGTTGCTAGCAAGATGAGGGAGGTGAGCCTTCACCTTAACTCAGCACTGGCAAGGTCACATGTGGAGTGCTGAGTCCAGTACAAGAAAGATATGGACTTACTGAGGAAAAGCAGGGGATAACAAGGAGCCAAGAAGATGACTAAGGGATTGGAGTCTCTTTTGTATGAGGAGAGGCTGAATTCTGGGACTGTTCAGCCTGGAGAAGGTATAAATGTATAAATACCTTATGGGAGGCAGTGAGGCTACAAGAGCCAGACTCTTCCCAGTAGTGTCTACTAACAGGACAAGAGGCAATGAGCACAAAATAAGGAGCATGAAAATCCTTCAGAACACAAGCAAGTGGTTTTTTTTACTGTCAAGAACACTGGCATGAGTTGCCCAGGGAGGTTGTGGACTCTCCATCCTTGGAGATATTTAAAAGCCAACTAGACATGGTCCCAGGAAAGCAGCTCTAGCTGACTGTGCTTTAGTAAGGGCTTGGACTAGATGACATCAAGAGATCACTTCCACCATCAGTGACTCTGTAACTGTGTAAATACACTTCTGTTGCACCTCTGCTATGAGGACAGGCTGAGGGAGCTGGGATTGTTCAGCCTGGAGAAGAGAAGGCTTTGGGGAGACCTACTAGTGACCTTCCAGGACCTAAAGGGAACTTCCAAGCAGGCTGCAGAGGGCCTGTTTGCAAAGGCCTGCAGTGAAAGGACAAGGGGCAATGGTTTGAAATTGGAGAGGAGTAGATTTAAACTGGATATTAGAAAGAAGTTGCTCCCCATGAGGGTGGTGGAACACTGGCCCAGGTTGCCCAGGGAGGTGGTTGAGTTCCCATCCCTGGAGGCATTGCAGGTGAGGCTTGCCAGGGCTCTGGGCAAGCTGCTCTAGTTGGGGATGTCCCTGGCCACTGCAGGGGGGTTGGACTAGATGAGCTCCAGAGCTCCCTTCCAACCCAAACCAGGCTAGGATTCTAGGATTCTATGTCTGGAGTGAACAAGCTCATTTACAAAGATTGGTCATTAAGGCATCTCTCAAGACAAACCAAATCAATGTTTTGTAGAACTTCCAAAGCAGACTTTTTCTGCTTTGCTTTTTTTTGGGGGGGGGGNGTGGGGGGGGGTGGGGGGGGAGGGGGGGGGGGGGAGATTTCAATGCAGTGCAAATTTCCTTTTCCTTTTTTTAGTTTGCTCCATAAGCTTCCTTTTCATATCTCACCTTCTTTCATTCATTTGAAAGACACTTTAGACAAATACTGGACAGAAAATACTTTTGAGTGAAACATTCTCTTGCAGTTGTGGCTGACTCATCTTCTCCTCCCCTCCTCCTTCACACCCTCTTTTATTTCTATTTCAATATAGTATGAATGTGTCCTTCAGCCCACAGTTCCATGAAATCCATATTATTCTCTCCAAGCTTCTTCCCCCCCCCCTCCTTTTTCTCTGGCTGCTTTTCAGCCACTGAATACTTTCCAGTTTCAGATGAAAATAACCATTAGGTTTCACTATTATGAGACCTTTTCTTGTACTGACAAAAATCTTATTATTCAAAACAAAGCTAGCACAATTTCTTGAACAATGAGATTTCCATGTTCATTTTTTATCTTCTTTTTAGAAAACCTTAATGACCTTCAAGGAGAATCAATTTTCTGGCTTCTTTCTTTCTTTCTTTGTCTTCTTTTTCTTATTTGGTTTTTAATTCAATTTCACAATCAAGGACAAGTATATATGAACAAATTATACACTGGAGTCACAGCTCCCTTGAGGTATCCTTCTGGATTATTGAAGCATAATTATTTTAGTGCATTGGTCTGCTCTAAGACTTCCAAACTACTGTTTAAAACTCCTTCCTCAGAGCAAGGCCACTACAAAAAATATGCTGTTAAAACCTAATTAACTGCATTGTAAAGCAAAATCTAGCATTTCACAAAATTAAATGAAAGAAAAATATCATAAATTAGTAGAAAGGTAGACAGATGAGAATCATGAACATAGATAGAGAAGTGCAAAGGACAGAGTTGAGGGTCAGAGCCTGACCCTTAAGGTCTGAATGAAATAACCTGAAGTTGCTCAAAATCTGCTCAGCTTTCAAAGATGAACACTGAGAATGACAAAGATTAGGCACTTCACATTTCTCCATGAAAACCTTTCATCAATTGTACTAAGTTAATGAGAAGAAGAAAACTGAAAGAATGTTTGTCTCAGCCTTTGCAAGCAATCATTAATCATGGAACTGTCAGGGTTGGAAAAGACCTGAAAGCTCCTCTAGCCCCAACCCCCCTGCCCTGGGCAGGGACACCTGGCACTAGAGCAGCTTGCTCCCAGCCCCAACACTGCCAGGGCTGGGGCTGCCACCACCTCTCTGGGCAACCTGGCACAGTGGCTCAGCACCCTCCTGGGGAACAACTTCTGCCTAACAACCAACCGAAATCTCCTCTCCTCTAGTTTGGTTCCATTCCCCCTAGTCCTATCACTGCCTGACAGCCTAACAAGTCCTTCCCCGGCCCTCTTGGAGCCCCTGCAGATGCAATCCTTCTCCTGGACTCCTCACACTAAACCCCTGACTGCCTGAGAGACAATTGGAACAGCTATTTTTTATTCCTGTTGAATATGTGCCACATTTCACTCCTTTTGGATCTTGAACTGCAGCATTTGACACAAAATCCTACTGTACTGCCCAGACAAACTCCAAAGATACTAATGAATCACAGAAGCCCAGAATGTTAGGGGTTGGAAGGGCCCTAGAAAGCTCATCTAGTGCAACCCCCCTGCCAGAGCAGGAGCACCTAGACCAGCTCACACAGCAATGTGTCCAGGCAGCTCTGCAATGGCTCCAGACAAGGAGACTCCACAGGCTCCTGGGCAGCCTGGGCCAGTGCTCTGGCACCTGAACTGCAAACAAGTTTCTCCTCGTGTTAATACTAAACCTCCTGTGCTCCAACTTGCTCCCATTGCCTCTTGTCCTACCATTGGATGACAATGACAGAAGGGATTTTGATCCCCCAAGTCCTTCTATTCCTTCCTGAGCCAAATGAGATGAACATGCCTGTTTGCAAGGATTACTTCTGTAATGTGACTGGTCCGAGCTACCTTTAATTATGTAAAAGAATTCATCTTCCTTTAGATGACTTATCAAAACAAGCTTTCTAGTCTTTAAAGCTCAGAGACAAAGAGCTCATTTGTCACATCACATACATTTAATGCCCAAGCACAGATAGGTGTTCACTGTGTGTTACACAAAGGCCAAGCAAAGAAATACATTGCTTTGCACTTTTCCCTTTGTTTCATTTCTCTGGCTGATCTCTTCCCAACTCTAAAGCACAAACAAAGCCTGTTTAGAAGACAAGACTGAAAGACAGAAGTAAAGCACAGACCTTGAACACTAGGAATAAAATGCAATTAGCTAACTGCTAGAAGCATGGAGCACTAATGACACAGAACTAGAGACTTTTCCCCTTCTCAAGAGCATTTCTTCAGTGTTAATTAAATTCTTTTATTCAAAAATCTATACTTAGCCAAGCATCAAAATATTAGATCATATCAACAACTGCAGAATGCAAGCAAGTACTACACTCTAAGCATCTTTTCCCCCTACCTAGTGGAGTGAAGCCTTTCAATCTATTCTGCTGTTTGAAGTCTTCAATGAACTAACAAAAACAGAACAGAAACCTCTCTGCATGAGCCAGCAGCCACAGTTATTAATCCCCTTGCCTAATGAAGAGCTATCAGAGACCAGCATTTGCTTGCAAAGTTCACAGCTAATAGTGTTAATGAGGAACTTTCAGAGAGCCTGCAATAATGATTTCTCTCCTCTACATCCAGCTGGCTGCTTTATTCATTTGCAAGTCCAGTTTTGCCCCACTGAAGCCAAGAAGAGTTTTGACATGAACTTCAATAGGTTTAAGCCCTTGCTAGCATCACAAAGACCTCAGTTGCATTTCTATACTAGGACACAAACAAATTAAAAGCAAAGCTGAAACTACTATGGAACCATCTCTAGCATTTCGAAGTTTAGAAGATAAGAAACAGGCTCCTAAATCTCCTAAATAGATTGCCTGGCTTTTAAAACCCCTCAATATTTGGTTCATTTGACTAAGAACTTGAGGTAATCCAAAGGACCTGCAATTTGTATTGGAATGGTCACAACTGGTGTAATCAGAGCAGCATGTGAGACTAAGATAATGTCTCTCCATGCAATTCTTTTTTCCTCTCACTTGCATTTTCTTCAAGATGATTACTTTGTTATAAAATATATATATATTATGGATTGTTTAGGGAACTATTTTTGGAAGATTCAATCAAGCACTCAGCTGCTTGGTAACTGATCTGAATGAGGTTGGGCAAGGAGTATAACCCAACAGAGAGATTTTCAGGGGTTAGGATTTGCACTTTAATAAGTAGCAGGACTTTAATCACTATCAGAATTGTTGGGGGGGGGGGAAAGCCACACTTGACTTCTACATTCTTTTGTATCAGGAATGCATGCTTTGCCTTGCCAGGAAAGGCTGATATCAAATGGTTTGCTAATAAGTGTCTCAGCAGGGTTTTCTTCAGCTTCTGAGCTACAGGTAAAAAGACGTGAGCAGCATCTCACTGCTGAACTAAATCACAGGAGCACAGCAATTTCCAGCTGGAATTGGAGCTCTGCTTCATCTACCTCTGGTGCTGTGGATACAACCTTGCTCAATGTTAAAAGCCCTCAGAAGATGGTCCAAAAGCCATGCAAATACAAGAATGGTCTTTGCCCAAACTCCTCCTGCAGAAGAAGATTCAGTAGCTCTTTCAAAGTGGGTGTCAGCATGAAGCTAATGGTAAGGCTCTCCCTTTCTTATCTGCATATATTTCATTACCAATCCTGTCAATTCTTGGCCTCAGCAGTATCCTGGCTCCTCCTAGGAGCATCCAGAGGAGTTGAGGAAGTCTCAAGTTCCACTTCTCCACTAGTATTAGCACTTGAGCAGAGAAAACTTCATCTGAAAATGGTATTTGCTTATACAGCTAGATTTCAGTCCCTGAGGATTTATTAGCTACGTGGGATGTGGTATGGAGTTAATTTTATTTGCTGTTGGATTTTCTCTCCTAGACTTCTAGGTCAAACCTTTCAAACTGCAAAAAATCCTTCACCTTGTTCACTGGTACCAAGATTAAGTCAAGATGTTAGGAAGAACACTACATGCAAGGGGAAAAAATGGGTAGAAAATAAAGAGGAGAAGAGGTGAGGAAAATAGAATGCAGTACATTTTACAGACAGTATTTTGTCACATTCTAAATATCATCTTAAAATAGAAAAAGCAGTCCCTTAATGGAATATATCCCCAGGATAACCATGCAGAATAGACATTTCTGATTAATTTAACTAGTCACTCGCTATTGCTCTATAAAAATACAGCTGAAAAGGCATTTTCTTTCTGGGGAAGCAACCTGAAATATGAAGGTTTTTGTGTGTTCAGCAGACCTTTTCCTTCTTAAAAAAAAAAGAAGTAAAGTTGGTTCTACTTTGGTACAAAAAAGTTGTTCCCCTCCCAGCCTCATTTTTTCCACATTACCTGAGAAAAGGCAAATACAATTAGATAACTATTAGAAGTTAAGTTTCTAGCCAGTGCAAAGGTGTAAGAATTGCAGGGCTGCCTGATCATAAATGGTATGGAAACAAAGCAAGCTGGGATCTAATAGATATCTGTCTCAAACTGGATTATGTGGGTAAATAGTTATTGATAAGAACCAGAGCTAGGGTCAGGGATACTAGTCACAGAAAGGGAGAACATCTGAGCAGTACAATGTTCTCCTGATCATATTTAGGAATGTCAGGCATTCTGGGAGAACTTGGAAATGGACTGAGCAGCCAGAATAGCCAGTAAGATTAAAACAGTATCTTCACTTGTACAAGTTTGCAGGCAAAAACCTTTTTCATGCAGTCAAGGTGCTTAATGCTCATTTTTTCTTCTATCTTTCTTAAAGGATCCAAGCTCACTAAAAGCAACAGAAGGACTATAGCTCCCTGACCTGTTTCATCAATTCACAATGCTCCAGCTCACAAAAACAATGAAGATTGGGAGCTGGCAGTTTCAAATAGTCTCTTTCACTACAGACTATGCTTGGATAGTTTGTTAGTGATCTGGGAATCATATTTTGATTTTTTTTTTCCATAAGGCAGAATCTCTTCCTCCTTTACTTGTCAAGCTGCTGGGAGACAGATAAACATTCACCAGAACAGCTGGCAAAAGCCCAAACAGCAATCCCATTCTGCCCACCCTGGGATCTCACTTGGCTCTGGCATCTTCAGATCCCTGCAAGTTTTTCTACATGGTGTTAAATGGTTGCCAGGTTTCACCTCAAGGCAGAACAGCTTGCTGTTGAAAGCTAAGTGGTCTCCTTATTGCAGCAGGTTGTGTGAATGCTTCTCTTTCTTCTTGCTGCAGGAATACTCCACATCTTACTTTAGGAGCACTAGAAGATGCATGCACTGAGAGACTTTCTCACACACACCAGTGTGTAGAATGGTTTCCAAAGCACTGCAGGTATACTACACATGAACAGCTGCACAATTTATTTTGGTTTTATTAGGTCAAAGCAGCAAGCAACTTAGAGATGATGGAAATAATCCTGCCCTCTTCATGGGCACTCAGAACTGGGCTGGTGTACATCAGCAACAGCACCAGCCTACTAAAAGAGGAGCTGCTCCATCTTCTCTCTTACTCTTCCCTTCAGGTCTTTCCGTGCCTTGGCACAGACAGTGACCTGACCTGTTTCCCCACATCATGTTTCTGTCCATCCTAGCTTTCCTAAAACCCAAACCTCAAGTTTTCTTCCTTAACAAGCAAGAGCTTTCAAAGCCCTGCCACTTGTCAACAGCCCCACAGCCATAGATGCAAGATGTATGATTTAAGGCCAGAGATACAGAGCACACTGCTCCCTTTAGCTGACATCACAACACAGGGATGGACTCTGCTGCTGAGGCAAGGCCAACTCTGTGTTCCTCACTGGAGGCATTACTGACTTCTTCATCAAAAGATCCATTCCAGACTCCTTTTCAACTGACAATAAAACCAGGACAGCTTAACAACCTTCTTCCTTTTTGTCCACCATCTACTTTATCATAGTCAAGGCACCAATTCAGTGATTATGCTCTGGCTGTGGAGACTTCTGTATATATGTCCATTTGTCTCCTTGAAGACATCATTACAGTTTCCAACTCTTTAACACAGAACAGTCCTGAGCTGCTCTGAGTGCCTTGGCAAGCTGCCCTCTCTGCTAACACAATGCTACAATTCAGTGGCATCCTCCTTCAGGATCCCTCAGAGTTGTGCAATCTATGATAGCATCATACTTACTCCAGCATGCAGCTGAAATCCATTTGTAAAGCATCTCTACAGCTACCATGAAGCACCCTTAGAAATACATCTTTTTTTCTGCCAGCTTTCTGGATTTCCTAAGTAGCTTCAAAGCTTCCATCCAAAATCTTGCCATGATTTCATTGCTAGGCAATAATTCAGCATTCTTTTCAAGCAACAGCTGGCTCTCTTGCTTTATGCAGCAGATAACCAGATTCCTGTACCTTGTTGGCTAGGAGGACTACTCATAAAAGTCAATTTGTTAATTATGGCCTGGATAGAGCTAAGGCCAACTTAGAGAAAACCAAGGTTTTGGAGGAAAACAGCCCTAGGGAGATAAACTACCTACAAACCATGTCAAACATGTGCAGCATGCTTTGATTGTGCACAGGGCTAAATATTTCTTTGGAGCAGAGCCTGTTTCTCAGTCACAAAGGCAACAGCCTCAGTAATCAACAGAAATGGATGTTCTAAAAGTGCACCAGACCTCCCATAAACCTTTTTTTTTCCTGTACATAAAACTTGTCTACTCTCTTTCCATAACACACTCACAGTGTGGTAGTGCTGGCTGATGCAGAACAGGACTTGGGTGCCTGTTGATGAAGAACACAAACTCTCAGTGACATGATGGACATAAGCACTGGCTCATTAAGGAGGTATCCAGCTACACTGGCAGACTTCAAAACTACTTGGGAAAAGCAGAAAGTTCCCTAGAGAAGAAAAAAGGAAATAAAATGAGTAGTAGTATAATTCCATCATTACTAGGATGGTATCTACAGTAGATATTGTACTGATGGAAGCCTATTTAACCTAAGGCCTTTGAAGGCCCATACTAAG
>VWZO01009844.1:120383-155509 GCA_013396975.1 Bucco capensis
AGAAAGAATCGTGTCTTGCAGCTTCTACCTCCTGAGGAGTCCTTGTGCTGTGCCTTTTGCAAGCGCTCTTGTGTGTCCCAAATTGGCCTTTGCAGCCAGCAGCGCTTGGAAAAAGCACTTGGGAAGAGTGTGGATGGAGCCCTCCCTGGAGCTGCGTTCACAAAGCCTGCCCATGGCAATGGCAGTATCATTCCTACTTAGTTCTGTCTTCATCCCTTTCAAGTGGTTGCTAACCTGGTCCATAGCAGGCTATCTAACCTGGATTCCTGCAATCAATTCACATCTAAAGGAAGAATTAGGATTGGGTTTGCATGGCAAGGTTTTGGTAGCAGGGAAAGGCTACATGGATGGCTTCTGGGAGAAGCTGCTAGCCAGGGCTGAGCCCATGAGGGCCAGTGGGAGTGCCTCTGGGATAATGTATTTAAGGAGGTGAAACTCAACAGCAGCCTGAGGAGAGGAGTGAGATGGGAGAGAAACAGACACAAAGATTCCTGTGGGATTGAGGAACTGATTCATTGTCTGCAAAATATTACAGAATATACATCTTGCAATCTAGAATTCATGTTGTGGGAGGTCCTCAGCAAGGAATTAATGCAGAGCACCCTTTTTGAAATGTTTAGAAAGATAATAAGCTATTTTATGGTATAAATGGACTGACTTATTTTTCCTTTCTGGCACAGACACAATATTTTGAAAGCCATTCCTTCCCTTTTGATATTGTCATTTCTTTGAACCACAGTAGCTCCTTCTCCTGTCTTTGGTGCTGTTTGACAGTGCCTCAAAGGAGCCAAGGCCAACTTCAAATAATCTGAGCAACTTCTCCACCTCCAAATGCCCAAAAGAGAACAAAAGAAGGAGCTGAACTAAGCAGATTTTTCTCCATTTTACTCAGCTATTTGCTTCAAAAAGGAGTGTCAGGAAACACAGGCTTTGCATTTGCAAGTGTCCTCTAACTTCAGCTAAACTGCTTCTAGCAATACACAAGTTTGGAAGTGCTTTATATACAGAGAGAGAGGTGTGTGTGTATAAATATCTACACAAACACAGGGGGAAGAAAAGTATCACTATGAAAAAATCACTGAATGTCTAGGCACACTTGAGTTCAGACCACGTGTAGACCTCAGAGACAGCAGGAATGTTGTGTTTTGCCCTCTACGAGTCTGTAGAGACTCACATCAAGCTATAATGCCATTAAACTGGAATGAATATTGCATTGATTCATTCCTCTGTTTTCTGAGCAACTTGCTGCTGAATGCATTTGAAACCTGTCCCTTTGAGGAAGTTAGCTCCACTTTATTAGAAGAGATCTTGACAGGCTGTTCTGGCAGGAGCTTTTTTTTCCTGCTTATTTGGAAGCAGAGTGACTGCCAGTGAGTTTTCCCTTCAGAGGCACCTCTAGGAATGCTTCCTGCAGCAACAGAATGAAGACTTGTTAGGTTTTCTTAAACACTGCCTCTACTTGTCTTAAGCAAAGTGGATAGATAGTGTGTGCTGATGAGCTCCCAGTGGCACCAAAGAATATCAAGGCAGCCTCATCTCCTCGCATGGTAAGATTGACAGAGAGATAGACAATAGGCTAGCAAAGGCATAGAGTGCTTGGGGAAAACTCTAGAAAAGAGTCTGGCCAAAGAAACACTTGCAGAAAAGTCCAAAGCTCAGTGTTTCTAGAGCCATTGTGCTCTCTACTCTTTTCTGTGGTTCCCAAGCATGGCTCATCTATCCCCACCACCTACGACTCTTGGAGCGCTTCCAGCAGCGCTGTCTCCGCACAATCCTAAACATCCATTGGACACATGATGGGACTAATCCGTGTGTCCTAGAACAAGCAGCAATTCCAAGCCTTGAGGCCATGCTGCTGAGAACACAGCTGCCTTGGGCAGCTCATGGCTCCAGGATGAAGAACTCCTGCCTGCCTAAGCTCATGCTCTCTGGGCAACTTGCCCCTGGCTGTGGCAAGAGAGGAGCCCCGAAGAGGAGATGCAAGGACTCCCTGAAACAACAGCTCAGCCTTGGCCATATTGCTCCCCTGAACTGCTCTCCTCTGGCCTCCACTCAGCAGCTCTGCACACACACTAGCTTGAATGCAGCTGATGCTTTGGAGCAGGCACGCAGGATCACTCTGGAGGAGAAAAGCCAGTGTAGAAAGAATCGTGTCTTGCAGCTTCTACCTCCTGAGGAGTCCTTGTGCTGTGCCTTTTGCAAGCACTCTTGTCTGTCCCAAATTGGCCTTTGCAGCCAGCAGCGCTTGGAAAAAGCACTTGGGAAGAGTGTGGATGGAGCCCTCCCTGGAGCTGCATTCACAAAGCTTGGCCATGAGTGAGACAAGTCAAAATAAAACCATGATCTATTTATCTCTTAGAATCAGAGAATTGTCAGGGTTGGAAAAGACCTGAAAGCTCCTCTAGCCCCAACCCCCCTGCCCTGGGCAGGGACACCTGGCACTAGAGCAGCTTGCTCCCAGCCCCAACACTGCCAGGGCTGGGGCTGCCACCACCTCTCTGGGCAACCTGGCACAGTGGCTCAGCACCCTCCTGGGGAACAACTTCTGCCTAACAGCCAACCTCAATCTCCCTTCCTCAAGCTTGTGTCCATTCCCCCTAGTCCTAGCACTGCCTGACATCCTAACAAGTCCTTCCCCAGCCCTCTTGTAGCCCCTGCGGGTCCTGGAAGGCTACAACAAGGTCTCCTGGGAGCCTTCTCTTCTCCAGACTGAACAATCCCAACTCCCTCAGCCTTGTTTCAGTCTGCAGTCTCATGAATAGTGCCTTGATGTGGGAAGTAAAATGCCTGGTTTGGCACAAGAACAGCAGTGAGAGAAGGTAGTGAACAGCCTCATCTATCATCATAAGAATTCAATATCCAGGACATTTTCTGTTCACTGTGCTGGAATTGAGAGAAAGAGGAGATAAGGTTAGCAAAACACAGCAGAGATTCCTTGTCACTTGAAAGCATCTCCATGTGTTAACTGCTTTCTATTGGAGGCTCTAAAGGACCAACATATCCTCCCAGACTCTGCTAAAGAGCAGCAGCTAAACAGTTTAGTGATAAAGCACATGATAACTCAAGTGGGTGCTAGCTACAAGTGCTTGCAAGTATTAAGAGTAATACACCAAGTCCAGCCCAACTGTTTCTAAAGCAAAGAGCTGACAGCTCAGGTGGGTGGAGAGAAAGACATCTCAGGAGTGTTGTAAGGTAGCACAGCTCCTGGGCAGTGTCTTCTAACAGACCTGAAGACAGAGCAGCAAAACAATGCTCAGAGCAAAAGCAAGCTAAAAAATAGGTTGATTTTTTTTCCCCAGTAGCAAACTCCTCTCTCCCTTCTTACTGCTGTCTGCATTGCTCCAGGATAAGAGCCTCAGTCAGTTCTATTCCCTTTATCTGAGCCACCTCTAGTATAGGTGAGGGATTACAAGCCTGGGAAGGTGCAAGTCAAGGCTTCAAATCCATATTCTCCAGTAAAGCTGGGGGAGAGCTATCAACTAGCAATAATAAAGCTATCCACTTTGGTCTCTCACACTTTCCAGGCTCAAGCTTCCTAAGATTTAACTCTAGAGTCCACCAGAACATTACTGTAAATGCACAGGTAAAAAGAGAGATGAGCTAAAGGCAATCTAGTAGCTAGGATCAACAGCCTGGGAGGCTTGAAAGCTGGATGCAGTAAGCACCTGGAACTCAGCAGAGAGCTATGGAGCAGAGTCTGCTGCTGCACCTTACTTCCAGGCTCCTCCAGTGACATAAATCACACTGAAACATCTTCACAGGGTCCAAGCAGAATGGAGAAGGGATTTCAAACATTGTGTTACTAAGCAGTAGCACATCACTGGCAAATAAAATGTAATTGATGTCTCAGCACAGATAGGGAGTCTGCTAAGCTGGTCCCAGAGAGCACTTCTAGAGCACAAAGCAGAACAGAGTTTATTAGAGAGATGATGAGCAACTAAGCACATTTCCTTTGTGTGCTTTTTACAAGCTAAACATCAGCCAGTGCATCTAGACATCAGCTCCAATTCTGGCTGCTCACCAGTGCACTAGTGTAATGTGAGAGGGAGAGAGGATAAACAGAGTCTGAAACAGCACGGGGTAGGAGTGAGATCTTTTTTGGCTACCTAATTAAAAACAATTGGATGTTTGAAAGCTCTATTGACATGATGTCAGGAGTTGAGCAGTAATTTCTAGGTTACTCCATATACAGCTGCCAGTTAGATGCATTTATCCAATCCTGTATCAAGAGAGAAAGGAAAGTGCCAGTGGAAAGTAGAGGTCTCTTCAGCTCCAGCCCACACACTGATGGAAGGAGAAAACTCTGGCACTTTCTGGGGTCATTTCCCTTCTAGTTCCTCCAGCATTCAGATGCCAAGGTCCAGCTGTGAGAGCCTGGATTGGCAACAGGATTGCCACATGTGGATAACAGGAAACCGTGCCACTGTTTTCAGTTCAAACACAAGGATTACTGTAATAAAGAATGAATTTTTTTCCCCCCTTAGACTACTGCCAGGTCTAGGTTTATCATAAAGCAAAACAAAACTATTTTTTGCCATTTTGCCAGTACTCCATTAAGACAAAAGAAATGAGTTTTTAATGATTTTGTTATTATTTTTATATTTACATTGTTATTGCATTAATTTCTTACTGTATTTCTTTCTTTCCTGACTGACAGTCACCATTCTTTTGGATGCAGAGAGATCTCATGCTCAGGTAACAGCACAATCTAATCTCATTGCTCAAGTTTTCCACAGATCTTGCCCATTTTTTTTCCAAGAAAACTACAGAAAAACTAGGACATGTAATTCTAATATATGCTGGACAGAAAATGAAACAAAAGTACCAAGAAGCAAGACAGAGAAAAAAAAAACAGGCCATTGTAGAGCATCAGTGAAAAGCTCTGGCAAACTTACTCTGTGCTTCCTGGGGTAACAAACTGAGATCTAAACAAGGTTTGCAAGGAGCAAAATACATAAATCAGTCTTTTCGTGGACAGTCCCCTCCAGGCCAAACACAAACACTTGGTGATACTGCCTGCCTGGCAAGGAGAGTGGAAGTTGGAGCCAGAAGTTTATCCAAACAGCCTTTTTCCTTTCCTCCCACTTGGCAACATCTAAGATTATCTTAGCAGCGTGGGTTTCAGGACTTTAGGAATTGCCTTGTGACAGCAGAGACCCTGGCAATCAGCTCTAAATACAGCCTCTTCAGCCTGAAATGGTTGCAGCCAAGACTGGACATTGTCACATCACCAACTTTGGCACACAGGTAGGAAACCTGAGATCTGCAGAGGCCAGAGCTGGAAGACACCATCCCTCCCCTGCCAGTAGTTCAGTTCAGCACAGCTCTGTCCCCTTGGCTTTCAGCAGTCCTACTGACATTTGAGTGTGAAAGGCCATGCTCAGAAGGTCTCCAGGGGATGCAGGAGGCCTTCCCACCCCATGGATGACAAAATCCTAGCCCTGCTTTGCAAGACAGGGCACACAGCCTCAGCATGCAAGGCTCCTATTTAACCTAGCATGGGTAAAGCAGAGAAGATTTTACCCCAGGCAACATAATGGGCATGGAATAGATCCTCCTGGATTAGACAACCAAAATGTTCCCCTTTTAATAGGAAACATGGACTATTGAAGTGCAGGGATATACCAGCACTGGCCAATCCTTGAAGCTTGTAAATTTTGCAATCTCTCTCTGTTGGCATCCAGGAGTCTCTTCAATTTTATGGCCAATAACATTCTGACCTTGGGTATTAAAACATCACATTAAAGCAATCAGTGGCTGCTGCTGTACCTGAGAGTTCAGCACACACAGATCCCCTCTTTCCAAGCTCACAAGAGAATGCAGGTGCATACATAACATCTAGCTGTGTTTTCAGCAATCCTACACCAGTGTAACTCTATTAAAATCAATGACTTGATTTTTGGGGGGTTTATGACCATGTTCTTTCTGGCTTCAAAATCCTACAGTAAGATTCTTTTTCACTAACCATAACTGAAGGCACATTTAATTAGTGTTCCTAACTACAAACTGGCAGTATGGACAAATAGAAGCTACTGGATTTCATGCTATAAACTGTTCAGGATACACAGTCCCACTAAGATAATGATTCTTTTAGAGCTGTCCAAACAAAGACAGATTCAGGGATGCTTACTGCTCAACAGCTGCTTATTTAGTTTTGCATCAATTCCCAACTGATGCACTGTGTAAGGAGCAGGGAAGCCAGAAGCATCACAAAAAGGCTGAGTTGGTATGTCAGACCATCAGGAACTGAGATGTCTCTACTTCATTTATAAAACTTGCATGTCTTCAGACACATGACAAACACAAAGCACAATCCACCATGCCTAAGAAAACTGCTGAGAACTTCAGCAGTGATGTACAGAAGAAGAGTGGAATGCTTCACTCCTCATTTCACAGGTTTTCACCACTGCTAATCTTTATTTTTAGTTGAGGCTTTGATTTTTCTTTTTTTGAAGCCAAGAAGATTTTTATCTAATGATTCTAGCTACTCCAGCCTAAGTCTGAGGCAATTTCTTTAAATATCTAATTTAATTTAAAGAGTGATTCACTCTTGAAAAATCCAATGACATTTCCTGCCTTGCTCTACATTTAGTAGAATTGGAAGAAACTGGGCACTACCAGTTGTCCATTGCTATATTTAATATAACTACAGGTGATAAACCTTTACTCTTGAAGGGTTTATGGCCCCAGGGAGCTCTCTTTTTCCTAGAAAGAACACTTTTATACTGAAATAACAGCTGTTTCTTACCTGAAAAGAGTTCATGCACTGAAGTGAAGGTGGGAGTGAGGTGGTACTCCAAGCCAGGATCAGCAGCAATTCCAAACAGGTTTCTGATGGAAACTTTAAAGAATGAACTCCAAGATCTTTTTCCCATGCATCAGCAAGGCTATAAAGTTCACAACAAAACAAAATCCTTTTTAACACACTTTTTATGCTCTTAAAATGGATCTAAAACATAAGCTTCAAGCAAATTCCAGAGCTGCCTGGACACAGTGCTGTGTGAGCTGGTCTAGGTGCTCCTGCTCTGGCAGGGGGGTTGCACTAGATGATCTTTCTAGGGCCCTTCCAACCCCTAACATTCTGTGATTCTGTGATTTTATGAAATATTATAATATGTCATGATATTGTGATAAAAGATTCTCTTCACCTTTTCCCTGGAAAAGTGACAGATGAAGTGTGTTCTACCCCAAACACAAGGCGCTTTTAGAGTACCTTATCCATGCCATCATCTTACAAAGGGATAAAGAATGTGAAAGGAAAACTCAATTCCCCATCATAGAGTGGTTTTACATACAGAGTAGCTTACACAGAACATAATGCCTCCACTTTTTATTTTGCTTCTAGACAGAAAAAATGTCCTTTTACTTCTGAACAGGCAGGAGGTCAGGCATCATTTTCAAACTTGATGTTTATGATGCTCTCCCTGGAACCTTCCTCACAGCCTACACCAAGCCAAAATTCAACCCCAGTTCATTTTATACAGCTTTCAAATCTAGTAACAGAACTAAGATTTCTAGAGCTAGTCACAAAAACAACCTCTTGAAAGCACATTTCTACAGAATCACTAAGGTTGGAAGAGACCTGTAAGCTCATCAAGTCCAAGCATCCCTATCACTCCCATACCACTAACCCATGGCTCTAAGGAGAGCAGCTCAATGATTCTTAACCCCTGCAGGGATGGTGACTCCAGCACCTCCCTGGGCCAAGAATGAACAACCCTCTCAGGGAAGAAATTTCTCCTTCTATCCAATCTAAACCTCCCCTGGTGAAACTTGAATCCATTTCCTCTCATCCTCTCACTGTTAACCCTGCAGAAGAGACCAAGCCCCAGCTCACTGCAACCTCCTTACAGGGAGTTTAGAGAGAGATAAGGTCTCTCTAGAAACTGTTCCTGCTGCTACAAGTTAAAGAACAAGATTAGTTCAACAAGATGAACTCAAAATCCAAGAACATTCCACTTCCTACTGTTCAGGGCTTGTTTCTTCCTTAATGCACAAACTGTCAGACTGATCAGTGATCCAGTTAGTTTAGCAATTTGACCTAAGCAGCTCCTATCAGATACTCCAGAGCAAGACAGATGCCAATTATTCTCAGCAGATCTGGGAGCATCACTTTAAATAACAATGCTTTCTACCCTTCCATGTCCAAGACTTCATAACTGCAGTAAATAACTTTAGCATCACCTTTCACTTCCAAATTCCTCCAGCTCTTCTGGAAATATATTACTCTGACTGAACTGCTGCTGGTGAACATATCAACTTGTCTTAATGTCCTATCCAGAAATGTTAAAATGAAGCATTGGAAACAAGTTAGAAATCAAGTGAGAGCCTGAAAGTATCTTCCCCCTTGTCCTTTCTCTAATAAACAGGTTGTTTGGAGGAGAAATTTAGAGCAGGAGATGATTGTCACATTCCCAGTCAAAGAAGACAAAGATGTAGAATTCCTATGGTAATATGTGAAAGATGGTTTTAAAAGTGGAATAGTAATGGAATAACAATGGAAATCTCTTTTTCTTAATTCCTTGATAGTTAGTACTAGCAAATGAACAGAGTCATCCATCAGGTTGTGGAACCCACCCCTGATGTCCTAGGTCTTCATAGGAAAGACAATATTCATGGCATGACAGTGAAGGAAGAGAAATCTTTCTATTTCAGAGCTAGGAGAATAAAATGATAAGGATTCTCTCAAGATTTTGAAACCCTGGAGCAGAGTTCTCACTTCCAGAAGAAGCCCTTCATCCATGCCAAGGCCATGGATCAAGAGAGATCACCTCCCACTCTGCAGGAACTTCACTTCAAAATGCAGCTGGCTCAGCAACAGACCAAAGTTGGCTGACAGGTAAGCCCTTTTTCCCTTTCCAGAGCATCCCCATCAACACCTTTGATTTACCAGGCTACCTCTACAAATACATTAACCTAGAGTAGTCTACAGAGATGCAAAGCCTCTTAGTCAGAGCACTACTCACAGCACTGGATTAAGTTGACTTGATTAGCTCTGATCTAGGTAAACTCTGCATTTAGGGCTCCAAACACTGTGGAACCCTTGAAGGAGACTGCTCTGTTAGCTCTGGCTTCAGTGTTTTGCTGAATCAAGGCTGTGTTGAAGAATCCAATCTAAAAGCTGACAGAAGCTCAGCCCTGACTCTGACTGTTAATGTTCCCTTTCCAGCAGCTACAGCCCTGAGAGAAATGACAGATGACTTTCCTGAACCAAAGGACAAACCTGCTGAATTAAATAACTATTTGTAAAAATGATTTCATCTAAAACCAACCCTAAATTATGGTTGATGATGTGTCTATATACTTAATATACCAGGAGGCTAAGTTATTTATACTTTTAATCATCCTTGCAGTGCTCTAAAAATGACATAAAAATCAATGTGTGCTCATTAGCTGCTAAACTCTTGCCAAAATTTAAATAACATGGAACACTAAGAAGTTGAGGACTTCCAGCTTACACCAAAGTCCTTTGGAAACAAAAACTTTCTTTGCAGAATCACAGCTTCCCTCCTAACCCAAACATCTGCACTCTGGGTGTAATGCTGTTCATTGTCATTCTCAAGAGCTGGCATTGGATCTTTACTAACCAGAAGTGATCCAAAGGCAACAGGGATGAAAACTTGCCTAAGAGACAACAAATAGAAGAATGGAAGTTTAATCCACTGGTGGGTGGCCCTACCCATACTAAGACCTAAAACCATCTTGTCCAGGAGCTGCTTTCTGCTGCTGATGCTGCCCTTGTTGCCCAGACACAAGTAGCTCTGCAGTGTTTAACATCCTGCTTTGCAGCCACTGCTCAGCTTTTGGGGATGGAAGTTAGTTTAAAGAAAACAGAAGTTTTACATCAACCTGCACCTAGGAAAGTTTTTCAACATCCTCATATCAACATTGGCAATTCAGAGCTTAAATCAGTCCAACAGTTTAATTCCCTAGGCAGCCTCATCTCCTCGCATGGTAAGATTGACAGAGAGATAGACAATAGGCTAGCAAAGGCATAGAGTGCTTGGGGAAAACTCTAGAAAAGAGTCTGGCCAAAGAAACACTTGNCACTCAGCAGCTCTGCACACACACTAGCTTGAATGCAGCTGATGCTTTGGAGCAGGCACACAGGATCACTCTGGAGGAGAAAAGACAGCGTAGAAAGAATCGTGTCTTGCAGCTTCTACCTCCTGAGGAGTCCTTGTGCTGTGCCTTTTGCAACTGCTCTGGTCTGTCCCAAATTGGCCTTTGCAGCCAGCAGTGCTTGGAAAAAGCACTTGGGAAGAGCGTGGATGGAGCCCTCCCTGGAGCTGTGTTCATGAAGCCTGGCCGTGATGATGAGTAGCCTTGCACAGAAACAAGCAAGAGGAACATATCAAAGCAAGTAAGAAGACAGCACAGATCTAGGCATCCAAACGGAGATGCTTTTGTAGGCTTCTTGTACTGGACTCCAGTGGCCAATACCAGAAGCTCCATCTATATTTTAAACCTTTTTTTTTTTTTTACAGTGTATCATAAGGATCATAGAATTATTCAGGTTGGAAAAGACCTTTAAGATCATTGTGTCCAACCATTAAGCTACCACTGCCAAGTCCACCACTAAACCTAACAGCTCTGTTAGTATATTGTGCCAAGACAGACAAGGTTGTTTTCAAGTAGAATACAGTTGTTTACAAGGATGTTTACAAGTAGAATATTTCTCTGAAGACCAGAAAACTATCTCCATTTTCTTTGCATGGAAATCAGTCTTGATATTTTAATCCCGTGCAGAATGAATTTTGCCTTGGAGCATGGCATTTCAAAGGAACACTCAACATATTTCTTCAGACTCAAAGATTTTTGGGTGTTCACCAACTGCTTTTCTCCATTGCCTTCCCTCCTCCAGCTGGCTGCTGTGCAATTTCAAAAGCATTAATTTTCAGTTGCAAACCCTATCATCCATAAAATAGTTTCATTTCACTGCAAACCAACAGCAACTGGACAGTCTCTGCAGAAGACAAATCAGAATTTCAGCTGCAAGAGTGACTGAGATAAAGCTTAAAGAGCACAGGGACAGATTAGCAGGTGCTCATCTATTCTGCAACCCTGAAGGTGAAGCTGTGGTATATTTAAAATGAACATAAGAAAAGCTAAATCAAGTGACAGTGTCTAGAGCAGACTTCTGTTCAATGGTGGGACCATCAGCACCTGCAGATGTGCTAAACTCAACATTCCTGACAGTCCTCAAGCCATCCACAGATGGTCAGTGAGGATAACTAAGATATTATTATCTTCATTTAGATTCAGCACCAGGTGAGCAAAACTAGACTGACTGTAGAATAAAAAGGAATTGGAATAGAAAATCCCAAGCCTGCCAGCTACTTCCCAGAAAAACCAGAGTGCACAAAGATACAGCAGCAGCAGCTAGATCCATAGAACCAATCCATAAGAGTAACTGCCTATGGAGAGAGAGATTCTTTCTTCATTCACCTGCAGGAACAGGAGTTTAGGGCAAAAGCTGAAGCTATACAAGCTGAAAATTGTAGCAAAATTTCATCAGTGAGAGTGAAGTTCTGCATGAGAGCAAGAGGGTTACAAGCTTATGGAGAAAACAACTCCTGCTGGGCTTGTGATGCTCAAACATATATAGGCATAATAGGAAGAAAACAATAAAGCTCCAGTTGCTGTAGCCAGGTCATTCCTCCTCAGCAGCACAGTGATGGCCAACAGCATCTAGACTAGCAACAGCTCTACCATGAGCCTAGACTGCAACCTACAGCTCAGAATGAAGGGAGAGCTTTGCCTGCTCCTTAAAACACTTTTCTTCCCCTTCAGCACCTCTTGATTCCCTCCTGGATACACCTTACTCTAAACTAGAACAGATGGCTCAGAATTTCCCTAAGGTATGGTAGGAACTGTAGACTACTGTGCTTGGGCTATAGAGGACACAGAGCAACATGCTACTGACCTATTGCTAAGAGCCTGCCTGGTGCCATCTTATTTACAGGCAATATCAAATCTAGCAGCAGTATCACTGACCTAAAATGTATATCAAGCATGTACTCAAAGCTTGAGGTTACATCTTTCCTCTTTGAACTTCCAGGATATAGAGGAAAAAAAGCCACTCGCTGCCCTGGTAAATGGGAGGAAACCTCCTCTAATAACTCACATTTCTGAAGGGTAGAAATGTGCTTCAGTCTTTTTTTCCATGAACCAACCTCAAGCACTTCCAGAACCTACTCAAAGCACAGCTCTTCTAGTGACCTGTATTCCCCCTCTCCCTCCAGATGCTGCTCCTTTGGAAGTGGTTCCTTGACAACTTTCTGCTAACCACACTATGGCTTCTTGTTAAAGAGTTTGCCTAAAAATACTAGCTTCCACTTTTACCATTGAATTAAATGATCTAATTCTCCATCAGATTTTTCATTCCCAAGCCCTGAGAAACAGTTTCACTTCTTAATTACTGAAAGCAAGCCAGAGGGAGTTGAACACATAGTATCCCATCAAATACATTCCATTCAATTCTCCTTCTAGAGCTTGCTAGGAGAAGGCAGCAGGAAGGTGCCAAACTGAGGTCCCAAGAGAGGTATACATGAGTGAAAATTACCTCACACAGAAAGAACAGAGCTTTGGGTGATGAAGAATGAGGTTAAGAAATCAGATTAATTGTGCAGGAGAATTAATGCTCCTGCTACAGAAGGAAGCAGAACCTTTTTAATCTGTTTTTTCTCTCTAGTGCCATGAGTAGTTTCCTTCTAACAATGATAAAAGTTTTCCACTGCTGGTTCCCAGTGCAATGGCCTTAAAATTCCAGAGCTGCTGTCACTCCATTTTTCCTTTTATATTAGTGGTTAAAAGTAATTTGGCTTTGCAATAAAGGGACAGAGAGGAAAAGATCCTTCACACTTCTCTCCAGGATTTCAGTTCTCTTGTTTCTCAAATTCTCTTCATTTTTAAAGTGCCTTGGACTGCTTTGCTTTGCATGGCTGAACATTGAGAAGGTTTTGGTCTTTAATAAGGGCTCAGATAAATAATCTCCAATCCCAGTGGGCCTTGTTAAAGCAACATCATAAATTTTTTACACTTCCTTCTAAGTTTGGACAAAAAATAAAATCATTATCTCCATATCAGTCTGAGCTGATGCTGCTTAATGTGGCCTTAGGGAAGGGACTGTTGAAATTCATGTGTCTAGCCATTAGGAATGGATTTATAGCTACAACTAGCATAAATCAGTACAGGCTTATTAAAAAAAATGATTGTTTTTTAACAAAAATTAGGAGTTACAGCTCAAAAATAGAGTCATCCAGAACCAATGCTGAAATGCTTTAAAGCTGCTGTGACCTGTTGCTTCTGTGCACTGTGAGCACAGTGGCAGGTATTAGCATCACTTAGTTTTAGGTTGTCAGTGGGAAGAGAGAGCTGAGAAAGATACTGATCCCAGATGCTGACCCTGCCTGGACATCTGAGCTGCTCATCACTCATCTCCTAAACTGCCATGGCTCATGGTGCAGTGTCTTTAAGTAAGCCCAAATTGGCAACAATTCACCTTCAACCATATGCTCCAAACTGCAGTAGTTGAGGACTTGACTGTCAAGTGGCTCAGATGTCTGTGCTGCAGGAGAGTGAGCAGTGGGTCCAGTAACCTCAGCTAAGGCACTGATGGAAAAGCAGGGTTGGCTTAAGCAACACAATCGAAGTTCCTCATCTAGGCAGTGCAGGGAGAGCAGCAGAGAGGAGCTATATGTCACAGGGAGGCAGCAAACCAGTCAGCAATGTGGTGTCTCCTTGCTTTGGGACCAGTGGTCACACCACAGTCCCCTGTAAAGGCTCTAACCACACACCAAGGGAGCACTGTGTAGAAAAAATGGTCCATAAAATCACACAATCATTCAGGTTGGAAAAGACCTCTGAGATCATCAAGTGCAACCATCAACCTATCACCACTAGACCATGGCCCTAAGAGCCACACCACATCCCCTCCAGGGCTGGTGACTCTACCACTTTACTAGGCAGCCTGTGCCAATGCTTAACAACTCTTTCACTGAAGAAGTTTTTCCTAATATCCAATCTAAACCTCCCCTGGTGCAACTTGAGGCCATTTCCTCTTGTCCTCTCTGCCTCCCTGCTGTCAGAAGCCTTAACATTACCACCTAGTACCAATGGAACTGGTGTCTTTGATACCCTCATCTAATAGGTGTGCAGTCAGGGCCCAGGACTAACAACTAATAACACTTCTTTCCTCAGCATCATCAAGCAGGCAAGAGGTGAAGCCAAATTAGGTTTAATAAAAGATCAAATGAACTGGAAGCTGAATGAACCAATGGTTGTGGGATTAGTGATGCCACAGCACTGCTCTTCCTTTGTACCTAAAGCCCTGTGTGCCCTGGATCTTCTCATGCAGGTTATTCCTTCCAGCTGTGCCACATGAAGATTTGCATATGCTCCATAAACCTTATTTCCCTTTGGAAGACCTATTATACCAAGCAGCAGGCCATTTCTGAAGTTGAAATGGTTTTTCAGAACAATATAAAGATGAAAATGTTTTCTGGCCTCTTGATTTTTAAATCTTTGGGTAGAACTAAATCACTTGCCCAGTGCTGTTGAGATTCCATACAGAAGTATTCACACACACACCAGGCACTCCAGAACATTATGCCTGAATCCAAAGGGAGAAGTTAACCTGCTGTACAAATAAAAGCTGTAAGCACTGTTCACAAAAAGCTCTCAGCTTGCTGCTTTAAAGTTGGAGGGTTTTTTCTTTTATGATGTACTGACTTCAGAAGAGAAGGAAATTCACTATTTCAAGCTGTAATGGCATGAACCTGCAGCAAAGGAACATCACAAATCACACAGCTGGTTGATTTGCTGACAGCAAAACTTACTATTTACACTCACACAATCCAAAACATTGCCATATAGAATCCTAATCACTAAAGCTAGAACTCTGTATATTTTCCCTTTCCCACTGAAACTGTTCTTTTCCTGGAATAGTTCATTTTGGTCATCATTTTCCCTATTGACTGATAGGATTGTGACAAAATTTGTACAGATGCTTCTCCTATGCAGGTATGACCTTAAAAGTCAAATTTAACAAGTAATTAAATCCTAACTAACTAACTCAATAAAACCAGCAGTCAAGAACACAGCTGCCTTTCCTAAAAACAACCTGAAGGTGACTTCAAGAACATAAACTTGTATAGCAACATTTCTGGCATAGGTCACAAATGCTCCCAACTCCCTCCTTTTACTACATCCCACAGTCCACTCTGAAAACTCTCAGCAGACTAATTGGCAGCCTGGAAAGATCAACTTCCCACTAGCCCCTTTTCCCTCTAACTCAGCCTGTATGCGTCCTCAAACATCTGTCACCTTTCCTCTGTGCAAGGAAATACTCTTCCATGAAGCAACCCCTCAAGTTGGTCCTAGTTTTAACTCCTGCTCTCCTCAGAGCTAATTCCCAAGTTTCCCTTTCAACTTACACTGAAGCTTTCCCCTTCCATTATAGCAGAGATTTAAGTGTCTGTGTAATCCATGTTTATGTTGATTTGCAGCACTTAACCCAGAAATAACCTGAAAGAAAGGAGTGAAGCATTGGTCACTCCTCAGTCTGTGAACTCTTGGCCTGTGTGCTCCCCTGTGTTTCCTACTAGCTTCTGGTCAAACCAGGACACTACTGAAATATTAGGGAAAGGTATTTTATTGCAGATATACAAAATAGGGCACAGTTTGGTGCTTTTTATGAGAGCTGAATGATTCTATACACAGAATGGAAAGTCATTTTATTGCAGACATACAAAAATCAGGGAAATAGGGCACAGTTTGGTGCTTTTTATGAGAGCTGAATGATTCTAGAGTTATACACAGAATGGAAAGTCATTCTTGGGACAAATAAGCAACAGACTGGAATACATCAGGAAAAGCTCACTATACATGGAAAGCTCCAGGTTTTCAGCCACAAACTCCATTTTCTAGCTTATTCTGCCCCTCTCAAGCCAATAAAATGAAGGCTTTCTAGAAGTCATTTCTCAGCTCTGAAATCAGAAGCAGCAAATTCTTACCTAGGAGAAAGCTTCTGCAAAAGCTGCAAACCACTGAGAGAAACTCTAGATGCAGAGCAGAAAGAAAAAGCCATCAAGGACTTCTTGACAAAGCTTTGCCTACCACCCTGCTATCAAGGGAAAAGTGTCATTTTCCTCCAACTGTAACTTCCCATCTATTTTCTGAGCTCAAGTTAGGGTCAAATTGCCATGGAACTGTCTTTTCCATTTTCTTCATCCATTTTTACAACACTCCCCACTTCAGCAAGGTTTACCATGCTCACTCCCAGCAGCCCAGGTTGTTTGCATGAGGTGATATTTGCTCAGAACTTGTTAGTTGAGAGGAAGACCTCTTCTGCCTGCACAGCACATGTGGAGGTGGAGAAAAGGAGCCTTGCTGAAAGCAGAGGGAACCAACCCAACCACATACACATCACCCATAAATATCCAAGTAAGAATAGAGTAGGAAATGCATGAGGGATCCTTCTCTAGTGGGACTCAATTACACTCAGAACATCCTTTTTTTTTTCACAGGTGGCAAGAAAAAAATGACATATAACTGCAACTAATTTATTGTAGAAGCTACTACAGCTCCCACAAAGGCTGGAAGATCAACTCACCCAGAACTCATCCTCTCACACATAAGACACACTGAAGTGTTTCTAGCCCTGTTGAACAGCTGAAGGAGTAAGATACAAATCAATACAGCACTTCAAGGCTACCTTCAGGAAGATGAGAGGCACAGAGCTCTGCAAGGAGTAATGCCAAGAGCTACACTATAAATAGCACATCTGGATATACCTAACCATGTCTGAACTTCACAAGGACTTCAAATGCAGCCTAATATACAGAGAATATCTAGAGCACAACTCAAACCTTCATTGCCAGAACAAAGGTAGATGGAGAGAGGTTCCATCCACGTGATGTGTTCATAGTTTGATCCTATTCCACATCTCAGTCAATGCCTTTTCCATTCACAGATGACATGGAATAGGTCATCAGTATGCCACATGTTGGAAATCAAAACAGCCATAGCCAACAGAGAAAAAGGTTCTGAACAAAAATTAGGATGTGATACGACAAAGGACAAGTGTAAAAACCCAGAGAAGTCTGCTTATTCGACTGCAAGCTACTGCACAGGATCTGATGCTCAACACACATCAACAAATTGAACAGGAATTAGAATGGTGTCAATAAAAAGGGAGATGTCACACAAGAGGTAATCCCCTTCCTAATGACATTCAGCCTAACTCCCAACAGTTCTGTTACAGCAGGCTTAGGGATCAGCCCCCTCCAAACAGCTATGGCTCCAAAGAGGTTAATTATCATTGTGGTTGGTATCACTCAGCAGCCAGTAATGAACTACAACCACTTTATCCTACTCAAATGTTTGTTTTCTTTGCACTAACATTTAGAGCAATACTGAATGTAATGTCCAGTGATAGATATGCCAGTGATTTACTGGAGGGAAGAGTTCTGTTGCTCACTGAAGCATGGTGTTGTTCACAGGACATAATTCCTAGCTTAAAGGGAAAAACAACCCAACCACTTCCATATCTGAGGAATAAAAACAAGCATTATGTTAATTATGAAGAATTGCAGAACTGTGCTCTGAATAAAGAAGAAAGAAAATGAATTTTGGAGTAAGACCATCAATTTCTCCTGACATCCTAGAAGTCTTGAAAAGAAAGGTCATGTCTAAGAGCTACTATGCTCTCCCCAAGAGAGAGATCAGGCTAAACTTATGCATCAGTCAGGAGTCAGCTCATGCTCTTATCTCCCCTCCATTTTTCATCCTCCCATAATGACATCACCTGGAGCTATGGCTGCAGAGCAACATCTTCTGAGGCTGTGCAGACAGACTGCCAGCTTCTGCCAACAGAGCCAGCAAAAATGACCAATCTCTCAAAGTGCAGGCAGTGAACAAGGGGAAAAAATGCAGAAACAAAAAAGCACATTGCTGTGTAATGGAGACAACTTCTCTTTGTATCATATACCTAAGTCTTCTACACCTGCCCCTAGAAACAACAGAACCCTTTGGGCTACATGCTGCAAAAATCTAACTAGCAGGTTCTCTCTGGCTGTTACAGAAAACAAATACTATTCCTCTGGCATTTAGCTTAAACATCAAATCCAAATGAATGTGATTCCAAAGACAGAGAGCTCAGAGATTAATGGGCAAGCTAGAGAACCTCAACTCTGCTCTGACATGCAAAACAAATCACAGATCACAACTTGAGGTCAGAAAAGGTTGTACTTACTCCTTATTCCTGCTTTTAATGCATGGCTGGTAAAGGACTTTGACAGCATCCCAGGCACCCACTGGTCCAGAGCTAGGCATGGAAGTATCTCCAAACAGTGTAAAAACACTGGGGGAGGAGGAACCTCCTAAAGACTCCACCAGCAATGTGTCAGAATTCAAAAGCCATATCTATAAATGAAGAAAGCATTTATTTTACTGTAGATCACATCCATTTCAATTTGTTACTCTGATCCTAAATCAGCTGAAACTAAAGCCACATTCTTACAAAGTTTCTAACAGACAGTTAACAGACATAAATGGACCTACTAGTGACCTTCCAGGACCTAAAGGGAACTTCCAAGCAGGCTGCAGAGGGCCTGTTTGCAAAGGCCTGCAGGGAAAGGACAAGGGGCAATGGTTTTAAATTGGAGAGGAGTAGATTTAAACTGGATATTAGGAAAAAGTTCCTCCCCACGAGGGTGGTGGAACACTGGCCCAGGTTGCCCAGGGAGGTGGTTGAGTTCCCATCCCTGGAGGCATTGCAGGTGAGGCTTGCCAGGGCTCTGGGCAAGCTGCTCTAGTTGGGGATGTCCCTGGCCACTGCAGGGGGGTTGGACTAGATGAGCTCCAGAGCTCCCTTCAACCCAAACCAGTCTAGGATTCTAGGATTCCAGGATTTGATTCTTCAGCAGAGTCTGCACAACCTCTGGTGGAGAGAAATGGGTTAATACAATAAACTGATGAAGGACTTGTTAGGCAGCAGTAGGACGAACAGTAGGACTAGGGGAGATTGAGGTTGGCTGTTAGGCAGAAGTTGTTCCCCAGGAGGGTGCTGAGCCACTGTGCCAGGTTGCCCAGAGAGGTGGTGGCAGCCCCAGCCCTGGCAGTGTTGGGGCTGGGAGCAAGCTGCTCTAGTGCCAGGTGTCCCTGCCCATGGCAGGGGGGTTGGACCTAGAGGATCTTTCAGGTTCCTTCCAACCCTGCAAATCTGTGATTGTATGATGTCTGATTTCTCACAGTGAACTCTCAAGATCATTATTTCTTTTTGCTAGTTGCAGCACATTCCCTTTGATAGCAACAAAAGGAACAGTCCCAGCTCATCTGTTTCGGTACCAAGTGGATTATTCCTCTAATTTCATGGTTTTTAAGGTGTAGTCAAGCATATGGTGTTGAACAACTGAGGGCTAAAGAAAGGCAACTGAAAGACTGCCCAGGAGAAGTGCCAACAATGAAGGGTTTTTAGAAAAAGCAGGATGGAGCTAAGACATGCACAGGAAAAGACAATTCCTGGAGGCTCAAAGGGAAGCTGGGATTTGCAAATGGCTCTAACAGAACCTGGCTTGGAGACAAACTCTTGATCAAATTGAATCATGGGTCTGGCTCTCTCCAGCACTACTCACTCACAGCAACTCATGGGATATTTACAGGGGAGAGTTTGGAGAAAGCTGAACTTTCTGCATCCCATTATGGATCTTACTGAATCTTTGGGTGATTGGGCAGCAAAGTTCCAACCTGGATTCAGGGCTTTCATGCTAAGCACTGTACAAAAAGATCCATGCTTTTCCTTCACTTTCAGCCTGCAGTAGGGAAGTGATCTGATTTACCAATGGAAAGCAATTTTTACAGGTCCTGAGCCTATATTAAATGTTTATATATGAAATATTTATTATAGAGAACAGGATTGATTCAATGCTGCTCACTAGAGAGCAATCCTCTGCTTCTCATGACCTAATCAGCTTCAAGTAAAACAAGTTACATGATGTTAGGGAGCAGACATAGGAGATTCCCTGTGGAGGGAGAAAGCCACTGTTAACAGGACACATAGGATATGTTCTAACTGACTGTGACAGTCAAAATTTATCAGAGCCCAAGGCCCAGGACATTACAGTGAAAGTTCCATAAAGGAGGAATGAAATATATTGATAAAGATGTCTTGGGAGGGGATGGGAGGAGAAGAATCACTTTAGCATATGCACAGAAATGATGACAAGCAACTGCACTTGGCTTAGCAAGTGACTCTTCATTAGATTTGCTCTGCTAACTCACTGCACACATTCACAGCCTAAGCTGCAAAATACACCTCATTAGCTGGGACCATTCCACAGGTTTGTTTAAGCCAAGTGTTGAAGAGGTGTTGGAGAAAATGGGGAGAAAAAGAGAATTGTCCTATACACACAGGCCACTGCCAGCATGCTTAGAATAACTAAGCACACTTCCTTCTATTTGAAGTGATTAACACTTCCCTATGAAGAAGCCTCCTGGGATGCTTTCCAGCAGGGGAATATCCTTCAAACTAGTCTAGGGAACAATGCAGCAAGAGCTGTTGTGCTCCTTTCAGAAACCATCTGCAACTTGCTTTAGAGAAAGCAACCAAACCATTTCATTGGCAACACAGTCCATCTGAAAATGACTTCCTTCTGCCACAAGTATTGCTAGATGGCATCTGACAATGTTCTGCCACTTGTTCAGAGCATCTCTTTGTCTCAACAGAATGCAACAGCTCTCTATTAATGCTTTAGCACACAACACAGAGAAAGCAAATGAATCTTTGCAGATGGAAGGACAATTGGCCATGACAAACTCAACCTCTGAACTACATTTGCTTCTTTAGGCAATCATTTCCTTCTTTTCCTCACACATGGATGATTTTTTGATCTGAATGAGCAATCCCTCACCAAGACTCAGTGTGGTGTCTCAAAGCAGTCTACACATGGTATTTCTGGCTAACAATTTCAGATTTGGATCTGTGCTTTCAACTATGAGACCAATCTTTCCTTCCTCTCTCCCCTCTGCACAGCTAAGGCCTGCATAACTGAATCCCTTTCAGACTAACTCCAGGAAGAAAAGAACCTTTACAGAAAGGCAAGTTTAACATTCATTCCTAGTGCAGATTGATGACTTTTTCTGAAATGACAGCATCTGAAGAGAGCATTTGGGGTTTTTATTGGTGTTTCTTTCCTTGGGTTTTAGGTTTGGTTTGGTTTTTAAATCACCTTGTCAACAGGCTTTGAAGATGTGCTTAGGCGAAAAGCTACAACACTTCATGGGACTAGATCCAAACAGCACTGCAGCTTACATTCTGTGATCAGTTCTCTGAAATCTCAACCTGTATCACCAGCATCAATCTGTAGACAATCAGGCATCAATCTGAATTTAACATGGCTGAAAAAAAGCTGTTCTTCCTTGCTAGTTCTTTCTCAGTTATTGCAGCCATGACCATCCTCTTCTTCACCACCCAGGCAGTCATGCAAACATCTTTCCTTACACCTTCTCTGTCCTCACATTCAGTCTGCTCAGATAAAGATGTGGTTTCCTCATAGCTAACAAAGAATAAAGCATTCTAAGAGAGCTGGCTAAGTCTTATTTACCTCTTTCAAACCTTATCCTGTCTTTTAGCACAGGAAAAAAATGACACTTATTAAGCTGCTGCTGTGCTGACCACTGATGCACCATTCTGCTTGTGTTTTCCTATCTCATTATCCATTTGCTGGCCTCATCTTACTCTTAGCTTGTAAGCCATACAACTTCAAGGCAGGGAACTCTTCAACAGTGGAGCAAAGACAGGAGGCAAGTGATTTATCTTTTAGAGAACATGAAGAAGGCAGAGAGAAATAAGGAAAACTGTATAGGGCACTTTGTTTTTCCCCAGGGTAGAGAGACTTTTATTTGTTGTCATCCTTTAAACAAACAGGTAAATAGTATATAGCTCTCAGAACTTGCATATCACCAACTTAAACTCATATTATGATATGCACAAAGAGCACAACTGGTAATGTTAAGAGATACATGCAGAGGAAATAAGGACAATGAGTATAAATTGTATTTGTGGCTTCAAAACCCCAAATAATGAAAAAGCTTTCTGAGAGACCTTAACTTTAATTATCACATACAGAGCCTAAGCTTTTTGTATCCACATTTGGAAGCACAAACACTGTGAATGAGAATCTTTGGCTCACTGTCCAAACAAACAAGTGGGACAGCTGGTCCCTGATGCCTCAGTGATGAGACCACTTGTCTAAGCTGGCTGTGTACTCACAGCCTCAAGCACCTACATCTTTGTCTCTTCAGCTGTTTGCCATCATTAATAGAAAGAGTGCTTCCATTACACTTGTGTCCACAAGGCCTCTGAGTCCTATGACTGAACTCCTGACTCCAGAACACCTCCTGGTGTGGATACAGCACCTAGGAAGCTCACCCTGGACATAAGCAAGGGCTTTCTAATGATAAACACAAACAAATGACTAATAACTCACTAATAAAAAGGAAGAGATGCCAATCAGAAGCCTGTCCCTAACTGGGGCTAATTCAGCCTGTTCTAGTAATCAATACATTGGCAAAAATGTTGATATCTTGGCAGTAAAATCTATTTCAAAGCAACAGATATGCTTTGAATCTGGATGGTCGAAAATAACAGAATTACCTCAATAAAGTGCATCTAGAAGTTTATCCAGGGCAGAAAACTTCAATGATGTATTTCTTTACCTTTGTGTCTATGGATTATTCATACAAATTGGCAAAACTACAAATTCTGTGCCTATATTTAGTTCATGAATAAAAGAAAACATCGCTGGTTACACCAGGTGTATATAGCCTTAAGATAATTCCAGATCCAAATTCCTATCCATCTTAGAAATTTGAGGAATTTAGCTGTCACTCTTTAAATATCAAGCTTCACCAAGTTTAGCAGCATTAGAACATTAAGTGTAATAGGCAATTTTGTTTGCACTTCTCTTGGCAATGCAATGCACTGACTATGTTAGTAGGCTCTGTTAACTTAGGACAATATATGTGAAAGATGAACTCCTGGGGATTAAAGATCAGAAGCACTGGAGCAAGAAGATGAGATATAGATTCTAAAGTCAAAAGATAAGCTTTCCATATTTCCTGAATCCAAACCACAGTGTTATTTCTGTGCTCCTTGTGGGGCATCTGTAGTACTTCCATTACTATATTAATAGAGCCATTTTCTATATGTACATCTACTTAGATTAAAAACCAGGAGGAAAATGTCCTCCTGGAACAGAACTCTTCAGAACTACTTCCAGACTTTGAATTTGTTCCTTTTCTTTAAGTCACCATCATCATCACAGCCAGGCTTTGTGAATGCAGCTCCAGGGAGGGCTCCATCCACGCTCTTCCCAAGTGCTTTTTCCAAGTGCTGCTGGCTGCAAAGGCCAATTTGGGACAGACAAGAGCGCTTGCAAAAGGCACAGCACAAGGACTCCTCAGGAGGTAGAAGCTGCAAGACACAATTCTTTCTACGCTGTCTTTTCTCCTCCAGAGTGATCCTGCGTGCCTGCTCCAAAGCATCAGCTGCATTCAAGCTAGTGTGTGTGCAGAGCTGCTGAGTGGAGGCCAGAGGAGAGCAGTTAAGGTCATCAACACTGTGAAACAAGGCTGCGTTCTTGCACCAACTCTATTCACACTGTTTTTCAGCATGATGCTCCAAAGGGCCATGGCAGAATTTGATGACCAGGATGGTATCTCCATTAGATATCATACTGATGGAAGCCTATTTAACCTAAGGTGTTTGAAGGCCCATACTAAGCCCATAAAGCATCTTGTCCAGGAGCTGCTTTATGCTGCTGACGCTGCCCTTGTTGCCCAGACACAAGTAGCTCTGCAGCATTTAACGTCCTGCTTTGCAGCCACTGCTCAGCTTTTGGGCATGGAAGTTAGCTTAAAGAAAACAGAAGTTTTANTTCCTTAAGTATAAATCATGAAGAACACAAATAATACACTTGAGGAGCTTGGTTGCATAGGTTAACCTTTTCTAGCAGGATAAAGATAAAAAGCCAAACTCTTACCAGAATATAGACTTTTCCATTATCCCCTTCTATGGTGAATCTAAAGGTGCTTTTAGTAGAGGACAATTCCACAAGACACTGAGCAACCATGCTCTGTAGGAACTGAGACCTGTTGGAAAATTAACCACACATTACATGTATTCAGAGCAACTCCATGGGCAAAGTCATTCCTAGGGATGCAGTACAAGTCCATGACCATCTCCTTACTGGCAGTTCCACTACCTCCTACAATCACTTTTTATTGAGAGATGAGGCTTTTTTGGCCTAAGTTGCTCGACATCCTTCATTTTGAGCAACACCAAATACTAAAGAAAAGCTTTTCCCTATTCTCTGTTACAGGTATCAACACAAAGGGCAGACTTGTGAATTATATCTGCAACATATGCATCAAAGGAAGCACTGTGACTGATGCAGAGTACATAAGTAAGCTAGGGGAAGTTCTGTTTCCTCTTAGTCTTCAAGCTGAATGAATTGAACACTCCAAAAATCTCCCAATTCAACATTTCAACCTTTACTCACTGTAACTTAGATTATGGAACCTTCCATTTCCATAATTAGACATCATGCAAGCTTAAATAGTTCAAAATAAGTAAGAATTGTATTTTATCTCCTGAATAGTAAGACACTGAGACAAATCATACACAACCTCCTGTGTCATCCCCAAACACACACAAAGACAAGCAAATAAAACTGCAGAAGTGAAGTCAGACTCCATTACCTTTACAGTGCTTAATTCTGTGAGGATTCTAGCAAATCTGACAGCACCTTGTTATTCTATGTAACTGCTCAAGAAATTATAATATTAGTGCATTTCTGGCATCCTTTCTAAACCAGAAACCTGAGCAAATGAGCTGATTGTTCTTGTTTTTAGTTGTTACCTTGGTGTTGGGCTGAAGCTTCCCTCAGCTGGATGAATGATCACCTCAGTGACATAGTATTTAATGGTATCTACAATGATAAAACAACAGACTTGGTAAGAGTAGACTATCACTAGGCTAATTAAACTTTTGTTCAGCACTCAATTAAGAGGTGCAGCAGATGGTCAAATTCTGCTTTGCTTTGTGGGGGAAGCAATCAATAACAGAAAACATAGATTACCAGAGGAAAAGTACCCTCAGCTAATTATATGATCAGCAATTTGTCATTCATATTGATCCTTGTTTAAGGCTGGGAACAATCATCTTGAAACAAAGCAAGCAAGAGCTCAAGCCAAATCTGAAAGATGAATGGAAAGAACTTTCCTAAAGCACTGAGATCAGCATAGCTTACAGAAGTATTTTATGCTGCTCAGTAATGCTGCAGTGAATCACCAGAGACACTTTTAATAACAGCACACACAGGGGAATCATTTTCTGCTTTGCTCAAAGAGCAGAGTAGAACTTCTAGCCAAAAATCACACTCACTGAAGACTAATATTGCAACACTCTGTGAGTTTCAATGTAAATGTTCCCCAAAAGCTCCACTAAGACAGCCTGTAACATGAAATGGAAGTGTTTGTGGACAGAATTTAATCCCCATCAACAAAGTCAGGTCAAAGATGATTGTACTGAAGCTCTGGCTCTGTGTTACAAAGACAGAACCTGAGCATGTGAGCAACAGTAAAGATCCACCAGCTCCATACATTTTAAGGCCAGAAGGCATTGTCTCACCTGATTACTGCCCACACACATTAAAACTGGATGAAAGCAAGCATTTCAGGAAGACAATCTGTCTTAAGGATTCCAAAGGCTTGGTAATCACACCCCTTCTCCACTTATAGTACTATACCTTTTTACTTTATCCTCACTGTCAGGAAATGATATTTTAGCTCCAGGTTTAACTTTAGTCTGCTCCACACTGTGCCCAGTGCTGGGAGACAGGAGGAAGAGAAGCCAGTTCAGCCACTCCAGCTCTCCAGCTCTTACCCTGAGTATGGAATTGGTGCTACTGCTCTGTAAGGGCACTGGGAATTCAGATGTTTGCTTGCAGAGAGACAGAAAGTGGGATTTCCCAAGAAAGAAATCATACAAGTATATTGGAAAAGAGTTGGGAGAAGGAATAGCCAACAGGGGAACTCCAAAGCCCAATCTGCTCTACACAGCTAGACCACTCTAAGCCAGCTTTATATCCAAGGCACTGAGACACAATCTGCTTTGTGGGCTTTCAGACATCTTACCTTAAATTTGGGTTTAGTAAAGCCTGTACTGTTCAGATCCCTGAAGAGGACAATCAGAACCTTCTGTCTTGCATCTCCTGATGAATGACTTCTTAAACAAGCTTTCCATTTCTGAGAAGTTTTTCTATTGTCCAGCTCTCTGAACTGAGCCAGGCTCCCCCTGACTGATGCAGAAGGAAGCCTGCTAGGAACAGTCTGATCATTGCTCCTCTCCTCTTAATAACTCCATTTAAAAAGCCACTAGAGACCCATCTTTACATTGCTTCAGGTAAAACCTGCTGATTCAATAGAATGACAGCTTTGAACCAATAATCTCATCAATGGATGATGATGAGAGCTAAGCTGTTTCTTTGACAAGGCTTCCTTCCTAGGAAACCAGGCTGGCTGTCAGCAATCCTATCTTAGCTTCTAGGTCTGTGCTGATTGAGTTCTGAAACAGCCTTTCCATTGTTCTGTAGGGCTGACAGCAAAAGAGATAAGCTGACATTTCTCAGGCCTCCTTTTTTTACTGGAATTCCCAGTAAACTGAAATCATGCATTAAGTCTTCCAAGGCTTTGGAATTAGCCAAATATGCCCCAAAGCCAATGATGAGGAAAATCCCTGTCGGAAGTCACTTTCAAGGCCTATCAGTGGAAACAACAACGTCACTTCTTCCAAAAAGGAATAAGACAAGCAGCCAGGAATCAGCCCTGCACCCTACTGATCAACTGCTTTGCTCTAGAGATTTGAACCTCCAATGCTCAGTGGTTAATGCAGCTAAGTCTGCTTTGGATTCTCCATCCCATACCTGGTGACACTGTTTCTCCCAGCGTTGTCTTGCAGCGCTTACAAATGACTCTGCTGTTCTCCTTTGAGTTCTGCAGGACAAAGAAATGGCATTGAAATGTCACTCAGTTGTTCTGAAACAGGAAGGGATCATTTGCAACATATTCTCAACTTTGGACTTGTTTCTGTTCTCTTTATCACAGAATCACAGACTGTTAGGGATTGGTTGGCAGGGACCTCTGGAGATCATCTCGTCCAACCCCCCTGCCAGAGCAGGCTCACCTAGAGCAGCTTGCACAGGATGTGTCCAGGTGGCTTTGGAATCTCTCCAGAGATGGAGACTCCAGCAGCTCCCTGGGCAGCCGGGGCCAGTGCTCTAACACCCTCAAAGGAAAAAAAGTTCCTGCTGCTGTTCAGCTGGAACTTGCTGGCTGCTAGTTTGTGCCCATTGCCTCTAGTCCTGTCCCTGGGCACCACAGCACAAAGCCTGGCCCCAGCCTCCTGCCCCCCACCCTGTAAGGTTTGCTAAGCATTGCTCAGATCTCCCCTCAGGCTGCTCTGCTCCAGCCTAACCAGCCCCAGCTCTCTCAGCCTCTCCAGGCTTTCAGATGATGCAGACTTCCAAGCACAATTATCCTAATCAAACACTGAACAATGTTTTGTTCATTGATTTATTCTAATTCAGGTGCCTTGAAGAAGAGCATGTGGTCTGGGATTAGAGCAGCGAGGAAAGAGAAATGCTGAGCCAATTTGGTTCAGTTCCTCTATGGAAAAGTGTAAACACTTCCTGCTGCAATGATAGGGAAAGGGTAAACAAGGAAGAGAGAGGAGTTAAACACACTAGTCTGGATCAATAAGTAGGTTGTGCTTAGTCTAACAACCTGCACTAAAACACAGCCATATATTCAGGAACAATAAAGCCAGTGATGATAAAAGAAAAGAATACATAGTGGAAGACAGTAAAAATCAACATCATTTAGATTATGGTAGCTAATCAAACCAGAGTTACTAATGAGATGCTACAAAAGAAAGGGTAAATATGATCTCTGAACATATGAATGACCCAAGAGTTGCTAAGGATAAACAGAAAAATAGAACATCTTCAGAATGAGTGAGATGATTACTTCAAAATGGATCTAGCAAGTATGTGAGGAATTTGGAAAATGGTTTGGAAAACTACTACAAAAATCATTTCTAGAAAATAAATACACTTTGGAGAGAAAAAAGAGATCCAGAGTTGCAGTTCTTAGGGTGCTTAACTTACTAAGAAGGCAGCAAAGCATCAGGATGATTAAGCACTGAAAGAGCTCACCAATGAATGTGATAAAGCTTTCATCACTTGAAGTATTAAATCAATACTGGATGTCTTTCTCAAAGCTACAGCTCACAGTGAATGGATTTGATGCTGGAAATACAGAACAGAGTTCTCTGACCTGTACTATGCAAATAGGAAAAGGATAAGAAAGCATCACTCTAGCTCTATGAAAAACAGAAAGCTTCCCACATGGAATCTGCTCTTATCACAAAGACCTGCTTGTCCCCCACAAAGTAGGAATCCATCCAGAAGCCCCAAGGAGAGCCCAAAAGCCTCTGTTAAATCTTCAGAGAGCTGTCTCTGATGGAAGTAGGGCCCCCTTGTTACAGAGAGCAGAAAAACCATCTGGTTCATATAGACACAGCTATCCCCTTGCCCAGTTCATACCTTGCTACTCCTCTCCAACAGTAAAATCACTTGCTTGACTTGATCACCAAGGCTAAGTGGGCAGGGCTTTGGGAAAAGCAGTACTGGAGCTTGGTACAAGGACATTTTATACAGTACTTCCTTGAAAGCTACACCTGGAATGTTTCTTTCCTGCCAGAGTTCCAGGTGCTAGCTGAGAACTGTGCAGTATGTTCCATAAAAACCCCTGCTACCTCATAGTATGCTTCAATGGCAAAATGCAATAGTTTTAGCTGGGCTAATGAAATCAATATATCTCTGTGACAACTTGCAGCTGCTGGCAATCTGCAGAGGGAAGTGGATCACCAGCCTAGGAGTTTCTGTTTCTATTTCTAAGGATCCCTGCTATTTTCCCCAAGAGATACTATTAGGATGCTGCATGAGCATGTGACATTTAAAAACTATGTTATACTGGAAGACTAATAGATGTGAAAAATCTGTTTGCAATGGATGGATGCTCTCTTGGTCCCACTGGAGGCTGGAAAGATTGTTGAAGCATCTCTAGTACATTCCTGCTACTATTTTAGTCATAGGCAAACACTTTCCAAAGAACTGCAATGTAATTAAAAAAGAACTTTCATACTGGGGCAGGCTGCAACAATATCCTCTGAAATGAGAACATTTATGCCAATAGCAATCTATCTTGTCTGTAACTTGCTATTACTTGGATTGTGAAAGAATTTTCTGTTTCAGGATGAGGAGGGTTTTTTTGCCTTATTAGTCCAGTTTCTGCTGGATCTCTCAGTTTTGCTCATCTGCTTGGTAACCAAGAGATGCTGGAAACAAGCAAACAGACATGAGAATTCATGGCAAGAGGGAAAGATGTAGAAATAGGGATTGGACACAAACAAGGGAAGAACTCTCAAATTCACTGCAAGTTGGAGGATGTAAACATGAAAATTCATCATACTCAACTACTATTGTATGCCTCTGGCAAAAAATAGCCTCTTCCCTCATTGCAAAATTCTGCTGTTATCCTGGTTTGACCCACATTTTGTCCCATATCCTTTCATCACGTTTCTGCCTCAAAAACAACCCTTTTCTGGCAAACCTTCTCTTTGATTGATTGAAGAAGTGTGTTGGGCAGACTGCTCCCCTGTCTGTGGGCTGCAATATGAACCTCATGTACCCTGTCTCTTCCCATCTTTGCTCCCATTGTTCTAAGATCTCTTTTGAGACTCCTGAAATATGAGATAATTAATTTGGGGGACCTCTGGCAGAAAGCATTGCCCTCTTGGAAATTCACAATCTTCTGCTCCATGACCTTCTTAAGGCGACTTAGAAGAACTAACTCCACTTGCCACAGAGTTAATCCAAATGAATCTGCTTCTCCCATGCTGATATCCTTTCAGAGTATCAGTTCTCATTTTCCTCTCCTCATATTCTGCCTCTCAAAGAACAATGGAACAAGAAACCAAAGGCACCACAGCTGCAAGCCTTGGAGATAGGGACTGCAGGCCAGAATTGTTCCCCAAACAGATGGCTTGCTTGGATGCCTTGCACCAGCAACCACTGAACTGGGAGAATCCTTTTGATTTACCTGGGGATAATACAAATCCCTAATGATGATAAGCAGCAGCCAGGAATCAGGGTCTCTGGTGTTACTTCTCCAAAGATTAGAAGTTTCCTGCTGGGAATCTGCACACAGCAAGTCATCAGCTGTTACAGGTACAAGTTGCTAAGGCAGCAACAGTTCCTGGACTTGCAGAAGGATTTCAGTAGTTAGGGTTTAGGATATCATAGAATTGTCAGGGTTGGAAGGGACTTGAAAGCTCCTCTAGCCCCAACCCCCCTGCCGTGGGCAGGGACACCTGGCACTAGAGCAGCTTGCTCCCAGCCCCAACACTGCCAGGGCTGGGGCTGCCACCACCTCTCTGGGCAACCTGGCACAGTGGCTCAGCACCCTCCTGGGGAACAACTTCTGCCTAGATAACAAAAAATCTCGATTTTTCTAAGGCAAATGATAGCCTTCTTCCTAGAGATCCAGCTGAGGGATATATCCCCCCTGGAACACCTCAGAAATAGCAACATAAAAAGTTATAACTTGGAATTGCAGGTCCTTTTCACTAGGCAAGTAAGGGAAACAAGCTGAATTTCCTTACTATATCCTAAAGTTTAAGAGAACATTTGAATCCCAAACATATTCTGATTTTTCAAAGTCTTTCTAAAGCTAATTCCCCCACACCTAACACATTATTACAGTTATTATCTCACTAAATGTTCATGTCCTTCACTCAGGATATTTTTTTTTTGGGGGGGGGGGTAAATATTTGGGTTTGGACTATATAATGAAATAGTTTCTAATTCAGTTTACAGGAGGAAGTTCTTCTGGCATATCTAGGTCAATATGAAGACCCTGGTGTATGCTTTAGAAAACATAAATCATAGCTTAGAATATTTTCTGGCTGCTGTACAACTGAATGTCAACAACTCCCTGTGACTTTCCTAACAGTAATATATACAAGTGAATATACTGTAATATATACAAGTGAAAGAAACAGGTGAGAAAAAAAGTGGTTTACAACAACAACAACAAATACATTCACTTAAGAATTGTTCTCCAAGTACTTTACCAGGTTGGAGCCACTCTGAGCAGCATGGTGTTCAGTCTCTGAGCAGCACAGGGAAGATTCAGGCACATGAGGTTCCTTTCCTGAATTCAACAGAAAAAAGGTGTCTCCCAGAAAACAGTCCTCATGCTGAGGATGCAAAGAGCTCCTGGCAAAGGGGTTAGGGTGACAACACCATTCTTCAACCAGAGCACTCCAGTTTGTACTTGGGAGAGGAAGAACTCTCAGAAATTTCCTAAGAGAGAAGAAGAAAAAAAAAGCATTTCAATATATATATTACATTCTTTTCTAACACACTAAAAGAGAGCTTAGATTCCTTACAAAAAGGGGCATTTTCTCCAAAGGAAGTGTTTGACTCTCCTTTCAGGCAAAGGTACTTTCTCTGGATGAATTCTAAGAAAGCAATAGCTGAGGGTTTCCTGCCAAGTTTGTGATGAAGCATTTCCCAAGGGTGAATCTCCAACAATTCTAAAGCAGAACTTGGCATAATCCTCTCTTGAAATGAATCAGATGGCAAACAGTTCTAGCCAGTCATGACAAATACAACAATAGGCTTTCAGCAATTATATTTCTTATTCCTTCTTTTAAAGTTCCCTTGAACCAGATGATATAAAACCAATAGAAACAGACTGCTGCCACAGCAAGGGAGAGTATGTCCTTTGAAGAACCTCAAAGCTGTACACCAGACACTGGAAAAACTAAATCCTGACAGAAATATCACAGTATATCTCCATTAATTAAAAAAAAAAGATAATATAATCTTAATTTAGATTCAGAGAAAACTTTAAGAAGTTATATGCAATAAAAGCCAAATCCTTTGTTTCTCCTAGGCAGCTGTATGGATCCAGGAGGCTGCTCCAGGCAATACCAGGCTTGGCTTTTGTTACCAGTGTTGTTTTTCACTTACTTGCTTTGGTGACACACAGTGCCAGAGGATTTCATAAGCCAAAGTTTGGAATCACTGCTTTAAGATGTAAAATATACTCTTCAAGCTAGAATATATATACATGTGGCCATAGAAATATCAGTGTGGTCATTATGACTGAGTGGTCAATACTTCCCTGCCTACAGTTGCTCTAGTCACTCTGTGATACCACGACCTGTGTTTTTAAGCAGGATGTGGAAGTATTGATGGATCCTGTCCACATACTTAACACTTCCTACAAAGCTACTGCACTGGGAAGAAATTCAGCCCCTTTGCTAAAACAATAGGCAATGGCTTCTACCAGTGTGCTTCTCTCCAACAGTTCTCTAGATGAACTGTTTGTTCCAGAGCTGCACTCTCTGCTCACTTCCCAGCTTCCTTGAATGTTTCCTTCCATTCCCTTATTTCCTCTGCCCTTGCCCAAAACCTTTACACAAAAGTTTCTTGCTTTTACTGCTTGCTTAAAACTTGCAAATAGCACTTTGCTTCTGGGGCTGCTGCCCAAATAAACACACAGCTGCAAAGCTAACAGTTAAATGCTCTCTCTTTCTTGTAATTCACACACTATTCTCTTCTGAAGATGCCCATTGTTCCCATAGTAGTTTCTTTTGCCTTTAGTATTGTTGCATGGGTGAAAGCAAAATCTTCTGTAACAATTCCTTCTTTCTGGATACACAACAAATACAATTTAAAATGTGCTTGCCCCACCTGCAGATGAAAGATGGAATCACTCATCTTCTGACCCAGCTTTACCTTAACTAAATACCATCACCTCTGGGCACTGTGCATCACTGTGAAATAACTTTTTCCCATGCCTTGCCAGCAGGCCTCGTGTCAGCTAGCTTAAGCCATGCTTAAGACCTCCAGATAGCAGGGACACTATCTGGGGAAGACCTCTCCAGGGTGAGGGAGGTGGGTGATCTGTCCGGTTGGGGAAGGGACCTCTAGATAGCTCACAATTGAGTAACTGTCTGGGGAAGACCTCTCGGGGTGAGGGGGGTATTCCGGGCTGCGAGGGATTGAGACGTCCTTTGGGACGCAGCGAGTGTGGACCTCCTTGTAGTGCGGTTCCCATAGCCCGCGAGGGAGTGGGCCACCAACGGAGGGAAGCGAGGGATTTATCTTTGTGGTGAAAGAAGGCACCTGAGGAAGATGGGGCAGAGGAAAAGTAGATCCTCTAACCCCATGGGGAGGAATCTACCTGAAATACCTCCAAATATTCTGTTAGGGACAATGCTTAGAAATTGAGATACCATCTCTTAAGGACAAATCTAGGCAGAAAATGCTCTATTACTATGTAACTATTTGGGGAGGAAAACAAATTAGAACAGGACCCCCTTTGCTGGCCCCTTTTCGGTTCATCCGAAGATTGGGTGTGTCGGGCACTAAACATTTCTGTGAATAGTAAAGAACCTTTTAATCCGGAAGAGAGTTGGAATCACTCACCTTCTGACCCAGCTTTACCTTAACTATATTCCATAACCTCTGGGCACTGTGCCTCCCTGTTGTCTTATAAATTCCCTGACATACAACCACAATCCTGCCTTGGTTGGACCTGAATTCTTCTGTTGACTTCCATGTTACAGTACATATTTGACCATGGAGATCTTTATCAGACTAGATACTTCCAGGATCTGCAGGGGCTCCAAGAGGGCTGGGGAAGGACTTGTTGGGATGTCAGGCAGGGATAGGACTAGGGGAATGGACACAAGCTTGAGGAGGGGAGATTGAGGTTGGCTGTTAGGCAGAAGTTGTTCCCCAGGAGGGTGCTGAGCCACTGTGCCAGGTTGCCCAGAGAGGTGGTGGCAGCCCCAGCCCTGGCAGTGTTGGGGCTGGGAGCAAGCTGCTCTAGTGCCAGGTGTCCCTGCCCACGGCAGGGGGGTTGGGGCTAGAGGAGCTTTCAGGTCCCTTCCAACTTTAACAATTCTATGATTCTGTAAGAAAAAGAAGGTCTAACAGCATTATTAACTAATAGCCAAGAATCCAGGAAGATCATCCAATCTGTTGAAAATTCTGAAAGCTGGAAGTAAAATGGACTTTTTAACTTTTAACCATATAGCCTTTGTTTCAACACAGAAAAAGAGAAAGGAAAAAGATCCTACTTGATTTCTTTAACAGAAGCCTTCCTTATTTACATCCTAAAAATTCTGCCTTAACAGCTAATTGTCACACTTAAAGCTACTGATGTAGGAAATGTGTAATTAGAAGATTTTTCCTGCCATCAGGTTTTCTACACAATGCTTATGTAGTACAAACTCCTAATGTTTTCACTAGGGAAAAGGTTTACTGCTTAACAGCCAACTTCTTTTTCACAACATTCAGCCTTTAAGAAGTTCTTCCTGGCAGAAGTAAAGCCTTAAAGAACGATTTTATATTATGAGTTCCACTTAGCCTGACAGGAAGAAGGAGGAAAAAACAAAAAAAAAGAGAGTATTCAACATTCTTTGCAGCTCTTAAATCATGAGAGAAAAGAAATAATCTAATCACTTCCTCTAATGTGGGTAATGTGAGGGCAGTGGAGAAGAAGCAGAGAGCACAACCCTCATCTCTGAAGACCTATCAGATTCAGAGATGGAAACAGATTAAGGCAGGGGATTTCAGAAACACAGAGTCCTTGAACCATTCCTAACATACTTCTTGAATCTAGGCTTTAAAAGGATGGCTTCCTGTACAATCTCAAACAGTTAATTCAACTTTAGAACAGTTACTATAAATACCAAGCACTGCAGTACTCACCTGCCTTTTACTACGATGTCACCACAGGCCTGACAGTAGAAGGTGTAATTCCTGTGGGGTTTCAGGCTTTCCCTCAAACTGAAAACCAGATCTATAGACAGAAAAAGACATGTGCAAAATTGTGTAAGATTTCCAGGCACTTGCACAGGAAAACCCTGCCAAATCTCTTCATCAACTCCAGCTGCTTTCCTTGGGGATTCGTTGATGCTG
>VWZO01009848.1:0-14470 GCA_013396975.1 Bucco capensis
ATTTAATTCCATGAGCTGTGCTGCATGTTGCATGTTGCCCCACTTCGCACTAACTCAGGTGTCCTCCCCCGCAGATTGTCACATGAAAGACTGCTGATATTATTATCCCCTTCCCCCATCATGTCTAGTTTAAAGTCCTGTTGATTAGTCCTGCAATCCCCTGAGCAAAGACCTTTGTTCCCCTTTGAGAAAGATGTCTTCTGTTAGGTGTCAATAATCCNACCTTTGTCCCCCTTTGAGAAAGATGTCTTCTGTTAGGTGTCAATAATCCTGGTGCTGTGTAGTCCAAACCGTTGTTGAGGAACCCAAATCTGTGGTGGTGGCACCAGCCACAGAGCCATGTGTTAATGGACTGGATGTGGTTGTTCTTTCCTACATCATTGCTTTAAATTGGAGAAGAGTAGATTTAAACTGGACATTAGAAAGAAGTTCCTCACCACAAGGGTGGTGGAATACTGCAACCACTTGCCCAGGGAGGTGCTTGGGACCCCATCCCTGGAGGCATTCAAGGTGAGGCTTGACAGGGCTCTGGGCAAGCTGATCTAGTTGGGGATGCCCCTGCCCACTGCAGGGGGGTTGGACTAGATGACCTCCAGAGGTCCCTTCCAATCCAAACCATTCTATGATTCTATGATTCTATAAAGTGGAGGCTTTCTTTCCTGCAGTGTTGTGCCTCAGGGCAGGTTACTGTTACCTATGAAAGGAAACTAATGACTTGTGTTATACAAAAAGTTAATTTTGCATTAAAGGAAGGTTTCTTCATTTGCTTTAAGCCCTATTTGCATATTTTGTGTTTATTGGGGTTTATATAAACATGGCCTGGTTTGTATACGTCTATACTACCTTCTAGATGCAGATCCAAACCTGAACTCAAGTCCAGGTTCATCCATGCAAGACATCAATGGAGTTTGGGCAAGATTCAACTGTTCCTGATAGGACAGGGAATCACATACTAATATTTAACGTGATCTCAAGCATGTTCCTTCCTGCTTTTAGATCAGTGTCTGCTGAAACTAAAATTGTTACCTCAGAGACACTGTGAAGAACTTAACGTGTTTCCTATGAGCCAGGTTTTGTGTCTGTAGTTCATTATCTGACAGCAATATACAAACAGCATTTTCCTCTAGGTCTAGGTAGTAAAATAAAAAAATACTATATAGTCTTAGCATTAAGGGGATGATCTATTTCTTATCTTCTCCAACAAGAAATGCAGCTGATGACTGTACTTCTTCGTTCAAATTATATTCATATGCACACACACACAAAGATGGAAAAACCTATTGCAGGCAGGGAACATCAAAAGGGCAAGAACAAATGCAGTTGATAAACATCCTCTGGCTTCTGCTGCAAGAGTGAAAAAGAAGCAAACACTGCACAAAGGCATTATCTGAATAAGATACATAAAAGTGCTACATGATAGCGCTGATGTTCTCAGTAGTAATCTTCTGGAAAAATGTTCGCTCAGTTCCCAGTGAAATTCAGTCCTGTGAGATATTTCCCTTTTGTGTTTCATTTCCTTTTTAAAAGTCCAGAAGTTTAGTTTTTCTGAACTACAGAGGAGGCCTGTTTAGGACTAAATGTGGACAGTCATACTGTGAATCAGATAAGCTGCATACTTGGCATATAGACAAAGAACTGGGTGACATTTCCAGCTTCAGCTGACTTCAGGTTGCCATTACAAGACCCCGTCTCTTTTGAAAAGATCCTTTTTAGAAAAACTCTGAGTATGGGGTTTTTTGTGTGTGTTACAAAACATTACTCGGTGTATGTTTTAGTCAAATGTAGATGGAAAAATGCCCCCCTTTCTTCTGACATCAACTTAGCACTACAAGAAAGTATGTGAAAAGAGATCAATTTTTTTGTAAAAAAAGAGTGTGAAATGAGGTAATTGAAAGGTCATCACTCAGTCTGTTATTTAGATTAACTGTTGTATGGACCGTATCATATTCCTTGTTAGAAGCCCATCTGGAAATGGCTTTTCCTTGCAAGGAACTGTTGTTTCTCCAGTACACCTATATTGCTTCGACGTGAGTCATCACAGAGCATGCTTTCAAAGTCTGCTAAAATGTGCAAAGGATTTCAAGAATGAATATGTAGCCTATAAAGGGGAAACTGCCAAAAAAGAAAGAAATGTACATCAGTTATTTTTTCCTACTTAGGAAGGAAGATTCATGGAGTTTCAGTGGGCAGAGAAACTGCTGCAGCACACAACAGCTGGAAAAAATCATGGGCTGTCATGAGAGCTGTCTTAGGATTGGGGCTTTTTACTGTTCCAGGAAAAGGCTGCAGAACAGCTGTAGAAACTGCATTGATAAAGTAAGCTGTACTAGATGATGCAGGATGTTTGTCCATACCCATATAGAATCACAGAACGGTTTGAGTTGGAAGGGTCCTTTAAAGGTTATCTAGTTCAAACCCCACCTATCAAGATTAAGTAGAACAATGACTAAGAAAGGCATGTGAAAAGAGGATCATATATTTTCTGTCCACTCTAGACACAGATTTATGGCAGTGACTTTTGCAATCCAGATTTATTCTTTTATTTTCCTACTACTAAGTTCAATTAACTTACTGCATGGAGGTTATGGTCTCTATGGGAAGTACAAACTATTTAATGATTACTTTAAAAAAATGTAATTAACACCTGTACTGCCTCTGGCTTGATGCATTGTAATACTAACACACCATCATTCTCATGGCTGTATTATCAAGAGAAGAAAAAACTTTGAAGTAATTCAGAATTAATAAGCTTTGTTTTAGCAACTTTGTGAGAAGCTTTAAATAATCTTATGACACTTTCAAGCATGTTTAAAAGAAGTGTGTGCCAATAAGAAACTGTTTTGGATATCCTAGGACAGTTCAAATGTAGAAGTGAGAACACTGTCCAGTAAAGTTGGACTGCAGTTATCTGTAAAGCCTAGAAAAGACATCTCTGTAAAGAACTTCAGAGTTATCCTAGTTGTTGTACTACATGAGCTGTACGTCAAGGAGACCTGTGAACATCAAGTTCTAGAGATCTACAGTCAATCAAATTCCTTGCAGCAGTCCTAAGGCATAATGAACCTGTTGTACAACAGCAGTTTTTCAGGTCACTTGTACTTGGAATCTAATTTTCAACGCAATGTCAATATATAAAAGCACTCAAACATTTTCTTTGCATCAAAGCCACCACGTTGACAGAGCTGTCTGCAGTCTCAGATGCCCACCTTGCAATCTGTGCTGTCTGTTAGAGGGGGTAACACAAATTCACCCAATCCAAATCCAAACAGGCAGTTTGTACAAAGGGCATGGCTTGCTCTCTTGTAAAAGAAAGATGAGCAATAAAATAGGTCATCAGGAAATGCCCCTGACTTTTTCAATGCACCGCAAGTAGCCTTTTCTATCTACTCAGCTTTACCTTGGAGAATCAAAGAGAACCTGGCATACAGCAGAAAAAGCTAGGAAAGAATAGTCAAGTATAACACTTTTCCTGGGTTATCTCAGGTGAGCCACTTAGTCGCTCACCAGAGTTAACATTACTCGCAAGGCTGATGAGAGGACAAACACATTAAATGTTGTCAAGCATGGGAATTAGGGCCACACAGAGAGATGACATTTTCCTCTGAAAGACTTGTTTTAAACACTATGAAAAGTCAGTTAGTGGAATACAAGTCATCTAAATAGTCAGAATGACTCAACAGCCTCACGGTAGACTGATTTACATTTTTCTCTGAAACTTTGTTTTCCATAAATAATTATATAACCCTCAGCAATACACTTTTTAAAGTCTTACTGATGTCAGATGCAATTTAATACTTATTCGTCTCATCAAAGTTCTTTAAAAACCAAACAAAATGCTTTTTTCTTCTAAAACTACTTATTACCATTCTTTTTCACTTTAAAATTCACATTCTACACACTAATATACTTTAGGCTACTTTCACCTAAGTATATTTTTTTTTTTCCTGGAAATACTGATAACACTGTCCAAGTTATAATATAACCATGATGAATCCTTTGTGGAAATGCCTTACAGAAAAAATCTGCTGTTAAAAAGTCACCTTCAGAAGTTCAACTTTGGACCTTTCTGGTGTGACATAAGCTTATCTGAAAAAGGCATTTTAACTCCATTATTACCAGTGTCAAATTAAATTTACTTATTGATAGGCCTAAAAAGATACATTAGATGACTGTCCCATAGCCCAATAGTTCCTCTTTCACAGAGCCCACTGGATGTGTTTCCCATGCAGAAGTAAAGACAGTGTACTGCTTTAGACACCAGAGAAACCACAGGATCGTGATGTATAATTAGACAGAAAAAGTCAACAGAGTGGTTTTGTACAAATAAGCAGATTACAAATTCTAGACAAGCAAAGTCTGACTCCTGATACTATTTCTTAATGCAGATGAGTCTCTTCATTCTGGTAGTTCTCCTTCCTTTGTCAGAACTCTGTTTACTGTATGCCCTTTCTTCTTCTCCAAGCAAAATATTTGCAGACTGGAAAACAACCAGTTTCTGAAATAAGCTACTCCAAATGAGATGAACTAGAAAAGTTTGCAGACTGTTTTGTTTCAGAATGGCGTTTTCCTTCCCACCTGAAAGAAAATATCCAAGATCACCTTTCTCTGGACCAACATACTTTTTTTTTAATTAAAGTACTAAGCTATTCAGTTCTAAGTATGCATCACTTTGGAGAGTATTTAAATAGTTCTGTACCTGTTACGTAAATGTTGTATTTGGGTGAATTAAAAGCTATGAGGGTTTTCACTGTAGAAAACCCTGAAGGTGAATTTTCCCTTTAACATGGGTAAATTCCTGTAAGCATGCAGATTGCAGGATACATTTGCTTGTGCTGTCTTAGATAGTGTGGTTCTGTCAATACACGTATGGATTCTTAAGTTTTAGGAGACTAAATATTCGCATTCACTCAGAGTCACTATGTTAAGTACTCCCAATGCATAGGAATTGAGGTCCCACCACCTCCATGGTGGTGAGGATAAGGACATCATCATGGCTAGGCTTTGTGAAGATAAGGACATATCTTGCCTGCATTCCACAAAGATGTGAACTGATCAAATGATTCTATAGTTCTTCCCACTTCAGTTCTATGTTTTTGGCTATGATGACTCTACAGTCAGAAAAAGTGTGGAAGATTTTATCACAACTTTTACAGTCCTTTTCTTCTTTCCTTTTCCTGCTTCTTCCCTGAAGTTCCAAGATTACAGAAAAACACTTTAGCTTTCATTTAAGAGAGAAAACAATTAAAAAGCAGAAGATGAATGAAAACTGTTTAAAAATTCTTCAGTCACACAGCTTTTTCCTGAGGACCTCCATTTTATTTCTAAAATAATACAAAAAGACTAAAGGGAAAACAGTGTTGAAAGTGGCAGGATGCTGTTAGACATAGAGTTTCTAAAGTTTACTGAAGTTGACTAAATATACATAGAGTAAGTGGTGATTAAATTGACTAGTAAATATATGGAGTGGTGTTTAACTTGAATGACTTGCCTCACCAGGAATATAATCAAGAAGTCTTAGGCCACTTCACTTGTTATTTATTTTACACTGTCTTATCTTCAGGATTATAGAAGTATTTCCAAATTAAAAAAAAAGTTCAGAGAAACTAGATTTGTGTCAACTACCTGAAAAAAGCAAACAAACACAGAGGAGGAAAACCATAAAACAGGTCAGTTGAATGAGACAAAGTTTGTACTCTGACCACCCTCACAAAAAAATAGAGAAGTATTATCTTGTCCAGCCCACCGATTACTTCCTCCAGAGCAGGAGCCTCGCATAGCCCAGTTTCAGTGATGTAAACAAGTTCTGTTTCAGCAGCTGACTTAGTGCTCCCACTTACTGCTGCTAATAACTGAGCAAATATACTAGGAGAATGGAGGAAACTTCCCTGTATAGTTTATTTATACAAGGCCTCTCATGATTTTTTTGTTGCAAAGGCAACAAAAGAGAAAATATCTTTAAGAGTTTGAAAGGTTGGAGAATGCAGAATTCATTAAAAAGAAAGAGTTACCAAAGGTAATCTTCCTGAGATTAAAGCAGTAAGGGAGACTGCATGCCCTCAGCCTAACTGCAATTGCAATTGCACAGAGTAATTGTTCTCAAATTGTATTCAGATCAGAGCCTGGCTTACTTTTTCGAGCTATGTTACTGTAATGAAAGACACTACCTCCCTCAAAGACTGGTCTTGCTTGAGACATTTAAAGTATTTTCTGCATGTTTTGAAGCAACAGCTTGCAAAGCAAACCCTGTTATATAGTGGCATAAATGGGTTTCACTGTGAACTTTATTTCTACATTAAACTAAAAGACTCTAGAAAATTCTTTAGATATCTGCAAACAATTTTCAATCTAATCTGCATTTGAAACAAAATACTGGGTTTCCATTCTATTCTGCATTAAAAATTATCAATTTTGTTCAGGCTATAGGATGGGTACAGGCAGAAAGGCAAAAGAACTGTTTGCCAAAACTGTTACTTGGCTGACTTGCTGGTTTCCAGTTCCTGATGATGGTGTGTTTGGGATGTGAACAAAGCCTTTTCTGAGCAGAGCCATACTGCATAAACTGTAACCCTGCACAAAATGAAATGCTGCACAGTAACAATTGATATTTTATCTTGTATGATCAGTATTGCTAATCTCAGTAATTGCTACTAGCAGCAAACTATGGTTTTTAAGAAATATGTTTAGAAAGCACTATAGTCCAAATTTTTTGTTTCATCTACAGCTCACACCTTAGAACATGCCATTAAACATTTGATAAATTGCAGAATTCTCAATAGAGATTATATACTTAATCTCGAAAACTGCCTTTGAGGATGTGACTGGAGATACTGGGATTTACAGCCACTCAGCAGGATACAGACATTACAGAGTAGGTAATTGCAGAATATGCAGATTGCATAATCTGGCCCGTAATTTTAAATCGAGCCAAGAGGTCAGTTTAGTTAAATCATTCAAAGAGAGCAAGCAAAAGATAAATGTTTGGGGAAACAATAAAATTCCATTTAGTAGTCCTGTGCTAGCATTCAACATACTACTTTGGCAAGTATGTGCATTCTGCATTGTTTTTTATTATAACCTGACTGTTAAGACTCAAAATTATAGCCTGGCCACACCTGCAAGGCATATTTTGGAAGTATTTCTATATTGTTTCTCCTATTTCTACTGTTTATTTTTATGCTTTTCCATTTAAAAATTTCACACCTATAAACAGAAGTTTTCTTATTTAAGTTCCTCAAATGTTAGAAAAATCCAGCTAGAGTCTAATAAGGTCTTGATGATTTAGTTTCATATACTTAAAGGTATGAAGCACCATTCCCGAAACATACCTAAACAGCTGCTTCAGGAGGTTTTCAGGCCCTTTTCACTGCTTCTTCCTTTTCCCAGTGTTTCTTATATGTGCAATAGTTACCTCTTCACAATTACAGTTCATTTTATAAAAATAAAACCTCCAGCCAAGGAGACTGTTAGATCAGGTATGTCCTTTGGCTATTTTAGTCTCTTAGTTACTAACAGAAATAAATGAATGTCAAAGACTGGGCTTTGAGAACATAGACTTGGTTGTTGAAGAAAAGGAGCTGTACAAGTACAAATTACCATCCAGGTATTTCTCCAGCCAATCATCAACATGTCACAGCAATTTTCAGAGATAAATTTTCTTTCTTTCTGCCACAAAAAAAAAAAAATTGGCAAAGGTATCTCAGCTGAACAAACCAGCACTGTCCCTGTTTCAGAGGCTTTATTAAATATAAACGTTTTCTTCTAAGCCAGAGAATGATTCAGCATATAAACCCCTGTTCCAAAATGCCTGTCGCATTTGACAAGTAATTGCCACATGAAAATACTTCAAAGTTTCCCTCTGGAAGTGAGAAAAGAATTAGCTCAAGAGAGGAAATTATGTTACATGTTAATAGATGGAGCTAATTAGTCTTAGTATGGAAAATTTAAATTGATATACTTATCCTGAACTTATTAATTACCCATCAGTGTTTCCAAATGCAAGCACATGACAGCTGTTCTGCTGTGTTTTTTTTTCCAAAAACATCCCCAATATTCTACTTGCTTACTGTTTGTTATCACTAATCTTGTAAATGCTGAAATCTCTCACTCCTACACTCTCAATGACCTACCAAATCCAGTAGTAGTATTGGGGAGTAATCTGATACTAACTAATTATTGTAGTAAGGCAGACTCTGGAGCACTGAAACACTTCAAGGGCTATTTAGTTCTGCTTCCTTTTTGCCTTTGCCCCTTCCATTGCTTTGTGGCTTCCATATCTCATACCATAAGTATAGGAAACAACATCTCCCTATTGAGTAGTTTAACAATTGTTTTCTTCCCATTCAGCATTAAGTGTGGAATGTACCATTAGCAGATGACAAACCCTGAAGAGCTGAGAAGGAATCTTGCAAACATGTTCATTGTGTCTCCACACTGCTTTGATGCTATACCCAGGATGACTTTGTGTGCCCACGTGTAGGGCACTGTAACTCTCCCGGGCTGTGTCTCCCAGGGCATCTGAGCCATCAAGCAGCCATTAAACTACATTTCTCCTGCTCCCTGAAAGAACGTGGGAGGGAGATTTGGGCCCGCAGATTAACAAAACTCTGGGGACTCAATCTCTCCTTAGAGCACACTGGTATTGTCTGTCACACCACACCACAGAACCGTAGGTTGCAGGGAAATTTCAAAAGTGGTGGATTTACAGCTGTACAGAAATCACTGTGCATTGACTACTCATACATCTATGACTTCCTACCCTTTGTACATGAGCTAAACAACCTTAGAGCTGGAGCACAGAAGGTTCCAACCCATTTCTCCAAGCATATGAAAGGGTTTGAATCTTTCAACAACAGAAAATGCTCCTATCTCTGTAAGGTCCCATTTTGCCAACAGAAATCCTGAGCCCCCCAGTGACACAGCAAGGGCTTAACAAAGCCATCCTATTCCCAGTCTTTTGGCATATTTAGTGGTTTTATGATGAAAAATTGTAACCTGAAGGACACTGTACTGGTAATGGAAGATATGGATGGCAGCATGAACATGTATGTATGTATGGCTAGGCTTCGCGAACGAAGATCCAGGAGGGCTCCACCCACGCTCCTCATCAGCGCCTTTTACAAGTGTGCTGATAAAAAGAGGATAGCAGATAGCACCCTCAAGCCTGCGCAACGGATTTTTTTTTAGGTGAGACACAGCATGTGCAGAGCTGGACCCACCCTTTAGTCCTTAAGGTTCATCTGCCAGGGCCTAGCAAGCTTGGACGCTGGCAGCGAAGTCCTTAGGACGTAGCTTTTATTAGAGTGTCCTTCTGTGAGATGGAAGGCCTTACAGGACTAAACAAGCTCCATCTGCCCAGGTCTGGAATTAGTTGTCCTTCTCCTAGGATGACTGCCAGAAGGCTAATGAGCTCATCCTACCCATACAAGGATTATAGGAACACGGGTATCACTCCCCACACTTTACTGTGGGCAATGAGTTTAATGCTCCCTCTGCTGTTGGCACAGTTATCGCACCAGGGGCCACAGAAGATCCCAAGTGATTTTCAGACTGTGCCTATGAACATGTGCAATGCTGGAAAAATCAACACACAGGGCACTTGACTTACTCCTGCTGTGCATAAACTCCTACAGCTCTGCCAGCATGAGAAAGCTAAGATTATGTAAAGACTTAATTGCAATGACCTTTTTGTGTTATTGATACAAACCTTATACACAATTCAACTTTTGCATTAGCTGAAGTAACCATGTATTGATAGGAATAGGGAAGCAGCAAGTACCCCATCATGGAAAGTCTCCTTCAGAGAGTAACACCCTACCAGATTTTATACTGCAAAATCCAAACCCAGTTATTTATCAGGTAACAGGTATTTATGTATATTTATATATACGAGTATTTTTATGATACATGTACATGTATATACAGATTAAAACAGTGTAAGCAATTAACTTGTGATTTTAAAGGCACAAAGCAGTAGCCAAAGTCCTAGGAAGAGTTTGTTATCAATGGTGCTTCCTGGGCACTGCTGCCCAAGCCAGGAGATTCAGAAGGAGATGTGAAAAGCCTTAGCTCTCATACAGTATAACTCAGCTGCTCTGGAGCCACTGACCCGCAAAGCTGAGCTCTCCAGATGATCACCAGCCAAAGGGCAGAGACAGGCTGTGCTCTACCCTAGGCAACCTTTTCTAGGCAAACCTTACCAGAGCCAGCTACCTTGGAGGGCTGCTCAAACCGAGGTACTCATGCAGCAACAGCTGCTTTTGACCAAATATAAAGCACGACCCAACCTCCCTACGTGCTCCTCCAGCTGTCCCCAGCGAGGCTCCGCGCCGGATCAGCTGCGAGAGCACCTCTCCAACTAGACACCCGTGCTCCCCCACGCCCTTCTTCCCGCCGCGTAAAGGCCGGCGGGGCCGCGCTGGGAACCACCACGCCAGCGGTGGTTTGTCTTCCCTGTGAGGAGGAGCGGTGCTGCCTGCATCACCTCCNCCCTTATTTTTTCTTCCTCCCCCTTTTCTTCTTCTTCTCCTCTCCTGTTGGTCGCTACCTGACGGTTGCCCTGTTCGCAGGTTTGGGGCTGCATTGTTCTATTTTTGCTCCCTGTTGCAGCTTGCAGCCACCAGCTCTCCTGGGGCTGCTTGAGCCTTCGTCAGCAGCGGCTGCCCAGGGCCGGTGAGGGGCCGAGACGAGCCAGCTGCCTGCGCGGCGCAGGGGGGAGCGGTTGTGGGAGTTCGGCGACGGCGTCTGGGACACCATGCCTGCCGCCTTCTCCGGGAAGCGCCCGGGGTTGCTGCTGTGTCTCAGCCTCAGCCTGAGTCTCCTGGCTGGGAGCTCCGCAGGTAAATGCTGCTTCGTCTCTCGGGTCGGGCCGGTCTGGCCGGGTGGCTCTCACCCTATGGCCATCCCCTGCGCTCTCAGCGTCTCGGTGGGCTAAGACGAAGGGGACGGGGGCACTGCCTGAGAGCTACGGCTGAGCAAAGGTTCTCCCTACACCTAAGCATCCTCTTTGGGGGTGTGAAGCAGTGGCCCGGCAAGACTGCTCTATCTCGGCCCTCCTACTTAAATGACTGAGGCGTTTCTTCTCCTCAGCTGCCTCGACCCTCCCCGGGGACGGAACTCCCAGCACTGCCTCCTTCCCGGCACCCGCTATGGGGGCAGCAGCTGTGCGTGTTTACTCGTGCCCTCTCTTCCTTAGCTTCAAAAAAAGTGCACTTGTTTCTAGTTGGCTTGCTGGAAAGTAAGATCCCTTCTCTCTCTCCTTTCCTCTAATAAACGTTAACGTGGTCGCCAGCGTTGTCTCCCCGCATGTGTGTGCCGGTGGGTCGCAGGTATGTTGTACCGCATCCTGTGATGGTTACTCCAGTGTTCTAACACCATGTCCTGCTTTCTGCCTCACAAGCAGGAGGGTTTGTTAGTTCACGGGGTCAGGTCTTGGAGGCTGAGGGATGGAGTTTCAGTGCTGCCTTATCCGTAACGAGTAAAGCATTAAAGTCCTAAAAAAACCAGATTAGTAAGTTAATATCGGTATGCCTATTAGGTTGTAAGTAATGTTCCTAAGAGAATTTTGTATTGCATTTCTAAATGTGACATTTCAAATCCATAAAGGAAGAGGCATGTGAGCATTTTGGGCCTGTTCTTACTTTGTGGTTTTCAGCAGTTCAGGAGCATGCCAGTCACTTCTAAGAAAACAGGAGCTTATTTCTAAAACTAGTGGGTTTATATTGTTAATTCCTGTTTTTGAAGCATGACAGAGTAGTACAGAATGGTAATGGAAGCAAATACTAGATTGCAGATACTTGCTGTGGAAGATGTGGAGTATGTCCTGCCAATAGATCAATGTGAACATTATTGCTGTGGTTTAGATGCATTTTCAGTGTACGATGTTTAAGGTACATGTTTATTCTTGCCTCTATTGGGCTTCCTGATACAGAGAGGAGGAATACTGCTCTGTGTGTGATAACTTCTGAAAAATTGTAGTAGTCTCACATAATGTGAAAGGACAGAAAATGTGTTTTTCAGTTCCCAAGATTTGTTTATAACACATGTATTTATGTGTGCTCATAGAAGAAAGTCTGCTTTGTAGTTCTTAAAACTTCTTTAAAATATATTTATATTTATGTACACCTAAAACTTGAAGTACTTTCTAACAGTTTATTTCACTGACCGAAAAGTTTTGAGATTTAAAATTGCCTGGTATTTATAGGAATGTGTGAGTCACATAATGGAAAGTTAGCTGCATGGTATTTTNATCTTCCTGAAGCAGTGGATGTGGTGTCTGGTTTTCTGCAGATGTCAGAAATGAGCCACCTGCTTTAGTATGCTTCTTCTGTACAAAGTGAGACTTATTTTTCAGATCTATTAAATGTGTTTATGTTTGTATGACCTAGGGAGGGAGACTGCATACTCTCATTTCCATGATAATTTAAGTGTGACAAAGAGTATTTTACTCTTCATTGATTATTAACAAGATGTACAAAAAGCTAGTCAAGCACTCGATCTATCTGCACAGGTGCAACAAAGGAAGTTCATTCTCACTCAGAGGAAGGAGAACTAACACCATGTTCTAGAAAAGTTCAGAAACAGTCGTGTGTTCTGGAGATGTAAAGGTTTAGCAGGTTTCTTCAGTCAAAACAAATGCTTGTGGTAAAAGTGACGAAAGTAAGTACTAGGTGCACAAGGACTGAGCTGCAGAAAGGTGGGTTGATAGCCTTCTGCAGCTAGTCAGGCAGTTACCAAAAAATACCTCTTAGATTTTATTTTAACTATCAAAATAGTAAGGACTCTCTTCAAGCTACTTTTGTTTTTTAGACTTTAATTATTTTGAAAAATTTAAACCATCACTTTTTTTCTATATTAAGTTGAGGGTAATTTTTAAGTGTTACAACATGGTTCTTCAGAGTTTGCTGCTTCATTTGGTTCTGGTTGCCTAATTTAGTTGCAGCATGTGTTACAAGAGTCTTTTTAGGAAAAGCAAAGCTACCACGTCTTATGTCCCAACTTTTGCTCTTAAAGATACCAGGGAATTGTAAGAGTAGAGGATGCACCTCATTTCTTACAGACTTTTTTTCCAGGTTGGATTTTTCTGGTTTCCCTGAGAGAAAAGCTTTTGCCAGCATATTTGGAAGTCCCTCATGTGCATCCTCTGGTGCTTCAAAAGAGCTCAGCCTGCAGATCTTACCTTTTCTAGGCGTACTAGGAGGGTCTGGTGGCTGAGCTTGGATAATACTGAATGCTTGTGTGCTTGCACAGGTTATAAAAATGATATCAAATTGGCACTAAATTAAATATGAAATATTAATATTAAATTAATTAAATAAAATTATACCGAATTTTAGCTCAACCTTTTCCTATTAAACTACTTTTCTGGCTGAAAAAGTGCAAATAGATTTTAAAACCTGAAATTGCTTTGGTGTTGGCAAGTATGGTAGAACTGCACTTTATCTCCCAAATATTGGGTGCAGCAGGGAGTAGAGGTAAGGCAGAAAAAAATCTGATGATATCATACTCCCACCTACTCCTTCCTGAATAAAGAGCAGGACAACAAGAACTTAGCAAGCCACCACATTATTGATTAAATATAATGTAAATCAACTACAGGCTAAAGCATGTAGCTGTGATTCAATAGTTTGAGAACTTATTCCACCTGACTTGCTTATATCACCACCTAGCCTGATGACACTAATCATGTAGTGCTGCGCCATCTTGATCTCTGATGCCATTCAGCAGATGCATATGAGAAGAGAAGAGTGCTGCAATGTTATCTCGCAGCTGTGTCGTTTGACATATAAGAGCCAGGATGTGTAAGCAGTGGTGGCTAGTCAGGTGATCCATGACATCCAGAGAATTCCTCAAGTTGCTGCAGATACAAAAAATCATGGACCTTTGTTCAACCTTACCATGAATATCAGAAACATAAAAACTCCCTGTTCTCAGCACTTCTGTCAAGCAAAGACCCACTCTTCTTACTGGCTGGGTCATAAGCCAGCAGGTACTTGGAGCAGATTTCTTAATTTCTTTCCTTGGGTGAAGGGGTGGGAGGGAGTGCTTGGCTGTGGGACCAGTGGGCAGGTATAAAAAAACTATGAAAAATGAAGTCTGTTGTTTAGAACCACTTATGCTTTATGGTATCATATGTTTACCTTGTTTTATTCTTGATCCAAAGTGTTTGAAATATGATGAGCACATTGAGAAAGGAGATGGTGCAAGTTGGGCATGACCATGATGTTGTCTGGAATAACTGTGTTGTGCTGGAGGTGCCAGTGGGAGAATCTGTAGGTTGGCTATGCCTATAGTGCTGAAATAGGATAGGAGTGTTAAGAGTTTTGTTCACGTGTAGGAACAGGCAGCAGGCTGACTCTGCCTTTTGATGAAGACACACAGTTCTCAGTTAGTGCTCATCTATTCTTGCAGCTGTCTTGGACGTGTAGCAGAACTTATTACCCTTCTGTCCTGGTTTAGGAGGACAAACTCAGAA
>VWZO01009859.1:0-17613 GCA_013396975.1 Bucco capensis
TCACGTGAGAATCAGCTGTTCGTTGATTTGTTCCCCCCCAGGATGTTCCAGGTCACAGCCTTTGGCCCGCCCCCCCCGGGCACAGTTCCAACTTCCATTTTTCTTATCAGTTTTTCTCAATAAATCCTTCAGGTCACAGCCTTTGGTCCCCCGCGGCACAGTTCCAGTTCTTATCTGTTTTTTTCTCCATAAATTCTTCTTGTGGGCAAAGGTGGGGGGGGGGGGGAAGAAGACTAGCCAATCAGTTCCTTTAGACAGTTGGCAACTTGGCTGGGGCTACATGCCTGATCAAGTGGCAGCTTCCAATCAATTGGGGCAGAGAGCTTTCTTAAAATCTGGCCCAACTCCTCCCACTCACCCATACAATCAGGGTGAGTTGGGTCCACAGAGGCCCTTTTTTTGTACATAGAGCAGCTGAATAGCATTATGGCTCTGAAGAAGAGAGCCAGAATAAGAACACATCAAACCACTATGTAACATGATAAACGTAAACTATGGACATTTTTCCCCTTGGAAATTGAATCATCTAATGTGTTTGTCATCAAACTACCTGGAGTTAACATACCCTGTAGGAGGAAACATGACATATGATATTGTATTGGATCTACATGGCAAGGCTTTAACAGTGGGGAAGCTGCAGGGGTGGCCTCCATGAGGAGTTGCCAGGGGCTTCCCCCACAACAGACACAGGTGGTTTCAGCCAGCTCTGAAACAGAATCACCATGGTACGTGCTGAGCCAAACAGAAAAGCAGACGGTGCCTCTGTGAAAACATATTTAAGAAAAGGTAAAAAATGCTACACAGCAGCTAAGAGAGAGAAAAACAAAAATGTGAGAGAAATAGCTTTGCAGACACCAAGGTCAGTGGGAAAGGAGAGGAGGCGATTCTTTAGGCACTATAGCAGATTCCCCTGCAGTCCACACAGAAGACCATGCTGGAGCAGACTGTCCCTTTGCAGACCATGGAGGACCACACCAGACAAGATACCCACACTGCATCCTGTGGAGAACCCCACATTGTAGTAGGTGGATGTGCCCTGAAGGAAGCTGCAGCCCATGGAGAGCACACATAGGAGCAAGTTCCTGGCAGGAACTATGGCCCATGAGGGTTCCACACTGGAGCAGCCTTTTCCAAATGGACTGTACCCAATGGAAAGGAGCCATGCTAGATCAAGTGGCATTATTGAAGAGCTGCAACCCATGAGAAGGAATCATGTTGGAACAGGTCATGAAGGACTGTATCCCATGGGAGAGACCCAATGCATGAGCAATGGAACAGTGTGAAGAGAAACAAGTAGCAGAGATGGTTATGAAGCAACTGCAACCCCCATTCCCTACCCACCCTGCACTGCTTGGGGATGGTGAAGGTAGAAGAGTCAGGAATGAAGAGGGAAAGTTGAGCCTATGAAGAACAGAGGGGTGAGGGGAAGTTGCTTTGAGTTTTGTCTTTGTTTCTTACTATCCTACTCTATTTCTGATTCACAATAAATTATTCTTCTTCAGGTTGAGTCCGGTTTTGTGACAGTAAATGATCTCCCTGTCTTTATCTTGACCCACAAGCCTTCTCATACTATTTTCTCCCTGTCTTTTTTGAGGATGTGGAGTGAAGAGAGCAGCTAAATGCTGATCTGGCAGTCGGGCAAGGTCAAACCTATCTCAAATAACCATACCAAGCCATGTTCATTATTTTGTGGCTACAAAAAAAAAAAACCAGCAACCAAAACCAAAAAACCAGGATGTGATGCTCTCCCTTTGCACTGAATCTCGTAGACAGCTAAAACATTGGACTAGGAGAAGGATTCTTTAAAATTCAATACGGGATGACCTCCAAACGTAAACTGAAGGAAAAAGGCATGAAGCTAATGACACTAGACTTCCTCACCTCCTTTTGATGCAGAAGTAACTTGGGACAGGCAATTGGGAGAGCCAGGGTGAGCCATGTGTGAACGCAGCAGTCCTGTGTAACTTCAACTCCAATGCCTTACCTTAGTTTCTGGAAAAGCTCAGGATTATGCAAGCAAAAAGATGCTTAAAAAATTGCCTGACTCTTTCCATCTCTAGAAACTTAAATCTTTGTTCAAAACTTGTAACAGTCTTGAGATCCCTGCTCATCTCTATCTCCATTTAGATAACCTTATATTGAAAGGAAAATAAGCATTCTTACATATCTCCATAAACAAAGGCATAATAATACACTGTATATAGAAACATGACTAGACAAGTGTCATGTTATTGAAAGTGGTTAAACAACCCCTTTAAGAACAAAAGGGTATCTGACTACTATATTTGTCTGACACTTAAAACCCCACTATTTTAGTACAGATTACATACTGCGAGACTGAATTAATACATATGCATATGAAACAGTATGGAAAAGAAACTGTATATATTATATTAAAGTGATAAAGATAGAAAAAAAATTCCTTGTTTGCCCACAGGACAGCTATGCTAGAGTCACAAGAACTTGCCCTGGCAATATCTTCATTACCAGCTTCCTTTGCTGCCTTCCCACACACCTAAAATGCAGTAGCAACTAATGTGCCCACTTCAGTCCTTGAAAGTCATTGTCTCCAAAGCAAAAAGATGTTTTGAAAGAGATCATCTAGAAACAAAAATCACATTCATTTTTCCATCACTAGCACACAACAGTAGGAATAGTCTCTCTGTCATAGGCTAAGAGTATACTTGCAGGTACAACAGTCCAATAGGAATGCAACTATAGAGTGAAAGGATTCACAATGAATACTCAAGAGCCAACTCACCTGTCTTCTCAGAGAGTTTCACTTCAAACCAGCTCTAGTTTAGCCCTGTGGGCTAAACATGCAGCATTGTAGAGCACAATGAAGTATTTAGAACAGAACAGTCCCAGTTAGAAGGGACCTACAATGATAAATCTAGTCCAATTATCTGAACACTCCAGGGTTGACAAAGTTAAAGTATATTAATGGCATTGTCCAAATGCCTCTTAAACACTGAGACATGGAGCATCAACCCGCTCTCTAGGAAGCCTCTTCCAGTGTCTGAGCACCCTCAAAGAAATGTTTCTTAATGTCAAATCTGAACATCATCTAATGCAGCTTTGAGCCATTCCCATGCGTCCTGTCACTGGATCCCAGAGAGAAGAGATCAGCATCTCCCTCTCCACCTCCCCTCCTCAGGAAGCTGTATAGAGCAGTGAGGTCCTCTCTGAGCCTCCTTTTCTCCAAACTAGACAAATCCAGAGTCCTTAGGCACTCCTAACAGGACATGACTTTCAGCACTATCACCAGCTTTGCTGCCCTCCTCTGGACATACTCAAAGACCTTCACATTGGATAGCTTACAGTCAGCAGGGACCTCCCCAGACTTCCCCGGACCCTTGGTAGATCATCAAGAAGGGTCCTGCTGTAAGATCTGCTAGCTCCTTCAGTACTCTGGGATAAATCCCATCAGGTGCTACAGAGTTGTGAACATTCACCAGATACAACAGGCCATTTACAACTTCAGTGTCCACAAATGGAAAGTCACTGCTCCTACATGCCCTGGAACTGACAGGACTGGGCAGCCCAAGGTCTAACTGAAGGCTGAGGAGAAAAACAAACTAACAAACATGAAATGCCTCTGCCTTTTCTTCATCTCTATTTGCCCAGTGACTAACTTCATCAAAGACTGGTCCAATATCTTCCCTCAATCTCTTCCTGCTCTTAACATACTCAAATTAGAATTTTTTACGTGACCAAACATGCCCAGTTTCACAGAATCACAGAATTACAGAATATTTATGGTTGGAAAGGACCTCACAGATCACTAAATTAAAAAAAAACAACCCAACCACCAAACAACAAAACAAAACACCAAAACAACCAAAAAACCCCCAAACCTATCACACCCACCCCTACATGCCTGTGACTACAGCATGCCCTGGAGCACCATGTCTACACATTTCTTAAATACCTTCAGGGATGGTGATTCAACCACCTCCCTGGGAAGGCTGTTCCAGTGCCTTACCACTCTTTCTGTTAAGAATTTCCTCCTACTATCCAATCTAACCTCCCTCTGCCATAACTTCAGACCATTTCCTCTAGTTCTTTCATTAGTTCCTAAGGAGAAGAGGCTAACACCCACTTCTCTACAACCTCCAGTTGACCTTTGGCCTTCTGTGTTTTATCCACGTATGTGTGAAAACTCAGCTCTAATCTTCCTGCGAAGCCTGACCTCACTTCCAGAGACCACACAATTTCTTTTCCACCTCAGGAAAGCTCTCTGTTCCATGAAACTGGTCTTTTGCTTGCTTGACTTTTGGCACAATGGAATTTCCTGCTCCTGTGCTTCTAATGATGGTTCTTAAAAACTGAACAGCTCTCGTGGATCCTTAAGCCCTCAAAAGTAGATTCCAAGGGGACACTGCTAACAATCCCCCCGAGTAGGTTAAGTTTGCTCTCTTGAAATACAAGGTAGCAGCTCTGCTGTCCTTTTTCTCATTACACATGAAAAACTTTAAACTCAACTACCTCATGATCACTGTCGCCAAGACACTCACCTACCATCACATCTCCTGCGAGTCCTTCTTTATGAATAAACAGCAAGTGCAGGAGGGTGTCTTTCTTAATTGGCTCACTGAGTACTTGTGACAAGACATGATCTTCAACATACGTCTGGAATTTCCCAGACCTGCTTATCACAGTGTTTTGGTATTCCCTGCGGATGTCTGGGAAGCTAAAATCTCCCACAGGACACAGGCTACCAAGTCAGAGATTTCTTGTAATTGCCCATAGGATAAATCATCAGTGCTATCATTGTGGCTGAATGAACAATAGTAGATACCCCAACAACATCTACTTTGTTTTTCATCCCCCTAATTCTCACCCAGAAGTGCTCAACCACATCATCCCTTAACTGTAAGAGCTGTACAAACGAACCAACCAACCAGTCATTCCTTCTGTGCTGATGTTAAATGGACTCAAAGACACAGAGAGATAAAGTGATCGCTCCCTGAAACTGCCAACTAACTGCAGTGTGGCTTTCTGTCTCCCTCAGCACAATCTGTTCCCCAGGCTCAGTGTGACCTATGCTCAGTAGTCACTTCAGAGATGGCACTGTGCCATTCCCAATCCTATCTGCCTCCTAGAGACATTCCTAGCATCCTTTTCTAATTGTTTCCCTCTCCCAGACTCTCTGTGTTCACAATCCAAGACTAAACCCTCCCTTAGGCACTGTGTGACCCCTTCACCTCAAGTGTCATGCCTATCACTTCTGAACAGCCTGAAGACCTCGTTCCCAGCACACTGAGTGTAGGACTCATTCCACCAGGTCTCACAATTTTCAATGATACTATAGCTCTGGGAACTGACCAACACTTCCAGTTCATACTGTTTGTTTCTCACACCCTGTGCACTGGTGTACAAGTATTTCAGTTATGTTCCTAAGCCCTTGAATGCTTTCTGAAGCTGCATTAGTGTTGCAACCCTCAGGTGGTGCCATGCCATCCCTTGGTTTACCTTTTCTACTTGTATCAGTACAATTCAGATGTTTATCTCCTGCTTCACTATGCAAACTAAAACACAGCATGTAGGCATTACCCAGAGATGCCCTTTTAAACAAGTCGAACTTCTCATCTGAATTAAGATGCTAATACACTTGCGAACTGGGATGAGTAAAGGTGTAAGTACATTAGAGATGACACTATTAAAGTGTGACATATTTAGCTTTGTTAGAGGATATTTAGAAGGGCACACAAATGGAAATGTCATGCACTGAGATACTGACTTAGTGATGACTGCTTTCAGGGAGACATGAGGGACCCGTGCCCAAGCAATTATACTCAGTTCATTTTTGTCTACTCTAGGGAGGAGGGCTGCAAGATAGAAAATCACTTTTAAAGGTCTGCCTTGGCAAGATTGCAAAGTGGAAAAGCTCTCTATTCCTTCAAGAAGAGAAGAGGAAGAGTATTAAATAAGGAAAATGGCAGGAACTAACATAAGATGGCAAAGGTTGAAAAGAGTTGCTGTATTGTCCCTTTTGCCTAGAGGCTGAGAGAAACCTCTCCTCGTTTGCAAATGAGGGTAAAGGAGCTTAGATCAGTTATAAGTGGAAAGAGTACTGCAACCATTCTAGAGCAGCCATTAGGATCACTGACTTATTTCAATGATCCTGATAAAGTCATTGCAAGACTGACAAGCATATCGCCCCTTTCAGAAACCCTGCTCATGTTACATACACACCTACAACATGTCACTACTGTGTGAGAGCATCGCATCATTACTAAAAAAGGGTTAAAAATAATGCTTATTTAAAGCCTGTTACCATAAAACATACTTTAGTAAACAGATTACATCCAAACAGTTTTTACAAGGTTTATTTTCCACCCATTCCAACAAAGCTTCCATGAGTCAAAGCAATATTCCACTCCAGCTTTCAAGGCTCCCAGGTGCCAGTGTGAAACAACTCAACTGAAACAAATGAATGTGTATTCTTATTTCAATCAGCAAAACCAAATGATGCTAGGCAGTTTATAGAAGAATAGCTCTCCATCAGTGAAAAACAAACTGGTGTTTTTCATCTTCTAAGTCTTTGGGAGGAGGTAAAAGGATTAAAAAATAATACCCAAATCCTTCTGATAGGAAACGTCTTTGAAATAGGTGTGTTTGATGCCTGAGTAGTAATATTATGCTTTCAAATACGAGCATTTTCTTCATTGGATAACACAGCATGCAGCTACCACCCATAAGCTCTAGTCCACACTGCTTTCTTCTTGAACTCTGCAAGAGACCTCAATGCCAGAAGTGTAACTGTGAAGACAAGGACAAATGACATTAATTTGTGCAGTCCAGACTGGAAAGGATGTGACAGTATTCTCCTTAGTCATTTTACTAACACAGGTATAGATTCAGTTGTCCTTTTATGGGTATCTGACAGTTTCTTATGCTACGTCTGCTGTTCACAAGATACGTTAGTCTCCACCTCTCTGAAATGTGGTATTGTACTATGTCTTCCACTTGCTTTACAGTGTGTTTCATACTTATATCACACACTAATTAGACAATCACTTTGAAGCAGCACATGGGTCAAAGAACACTGCAGAAAGTCTGAATTCAATAAGCAATGATATAAAAGGGAAGACAGGAGGCTCAAAGCAACGTCTTAAGTCCTCTGTGCAATTCACTGACTGGAAATGCAATTCACCAATTCCTCAATACAATTTGAAGGGATCATACATTTAGGCAAAAGCCAGTAACTAAACCAGTCACATTCTAGTTATCCAGAAGGAATTTTCATGTTCTAATATTTAAAAGAAAAAAACCACAAACAAAACCCAACAACCCAACAAAACAATGGAAAGCCCAAGGCAAACAATGACTCCTCTCAGTCATGGCATACTGAGAACATACTGTGTATAGAAGAATCCTCTGACATACAAAGGAGATTCTCCAACAAACTATAGCATTGTTTCTGGTGGAGATTATCGGACACAAGAGGGGAATTTTGAAAATTATTAGAGAGTGACTGAAGATTGCAGACCTCTGAAACGGAGCTAATTATCCTAGTAATGCAAAGAACTTATAACACGATTTCAAGAAGCCATGTTTAGGTCCAACAAATCACGTGATACAAAGGAGGTGCCTTGTGCTAATGGGATGAAGCACAAGCACACGTCACTTGAGAGAATTTGTGGTGTCCTCTTAAAATGACTCACACAGATTGTATTCAGAATCTTACATTTCTAGATAAGCAATAAAGTGCATAAAAGGGCCACAGGCCACTACTGTAATTCAAAATACCATATACTTCCCACCTTTCTTTCAGCAACCCTCATTCCTGTATCTTTTCTTGTTAAACTCTTCTACTAAGCTGTCACTGCCTGTCTCCTACCCCTTCCCATAGTTCAGTCTTCATTTGGACCTGATAAATTGTTACATGATTTCTATTCTAGTACTGGAGTGTTTCCAAATAGCGTGTTACATTTTATTTTTAAGCATAACTTAAAAAATAATTGACAAATCTATCACTGAAATTCACTTGCTTGTAGGACCAAATGCACTTCAGATTTTCAGTGTTACATTGTAAGCATCAGTATTTTAGACAGGAAATCCATGGTGTTACAGACAGGAATGTTAACTTCACAGAATCACAGAAACACAGAATGTCAGGGGTTGGAAGGGACCTAGAAAGATCATCTAGTCCAGCCTCCCTGCCAGAGCAGGATCACCTAGACGAGGTCACACAGGAATGCGTCCAGGTGGTTCTTGAATGTCTCCAGAGAAGGAGACTCCAGAGCCCCCCTGGGCAGCCTGTTCCAGTGCTCCGTCACCCTTACTGTAAAAAAGATTTTCCTCAGGTTAATACTAAACCTCCTGTGGTCCAACTTGCTCCCGTTCCCTCTTGTCCTAACATTNGTGCAGCCTTATGGTGTTCCAGCCACTCCTCCTAGCTTGGTATCATCCGCAAACTTGCTGAGGGTACACTCTATCCCTTCATCCAGATCATTGATGAATATATTGAACAGTACTGGACCCAGAACTGACCCCTGGGGGACACCACTAGTCACAGGCCTCCAGTTAGATTCTGCTCTTCCAACCACAATTCTCTGGGCTCTGTCCTTTAGCCAGTTCCCAATCCATCTCACAGCACCGTCTCCCAATCCACACTTCTTAAGTTTGGCAATGAGGATACTATAGGAGACAGTATCGAAAGCTTTGCTAAAGTCAAGAATGTTCACTTACCTGTGAACGTTTCCTTAAAGACAAAAATATAGCTATGCTACATGTGCTAGTAGTTTAGATTCATCTCACTCCTTTCAACAAGCGGATTTTGATCTGTACTGATAGTTACAGAAAAATAAGGACCTAATAAAAAACATCCTACCTTGCAGCAGGTCCATGGAAGATTTTGATAATGCTTCCTTAGGACTTTCCATCATATTGATCAGCCAGTCAATAAACTAAAGAAAGATTAGAATATAACAGAAAATCGGAATTAAGACAGCCTCTGTATCAGAACACCACAAATTATTTTCAGTTGGACAGGCAATATCTGATTGCTGCTAAACTCATAGTTATCTAATCACAGGCAGTGGCCAATCAAGCTTCTGTTCAAACTATCCAAAAGCCCTGGAGTACAACTCAGTGTCCATGCCATTCCTCCCATAGCTGGATATGAAACTCCCTTTGTTCCTTCTTTGTTTTGAAGAAGGCACCATAGCTAGTTTTCCTACATCTTGCCTGTTTAACCTATTAATACAGTCCGTTCTTATCAGTCTCTTGTCCAAATGTTTTAGCACAAATCCTTCAGAATTCCTTTGTCCGTCTTTTGACCATTCTCATTTTTCTTGGTTTTTCCGGCAGGGCAGGGTGCCTGGAGGACAATGTGGTATTTCAAACTTAGCAGGATAATTTCCAGGGCATAGTCTCAAATTCCTCAAGTCTAATTAGGGACTCCTGCATTCCACCCACATTCTGAATACTGACTTCAGTGGTAACTCTGAGCATAGGAATGTACAGAAGCCAGTCCTTAACAGATTCTGGTTTGCAAAACCCGGCTAAATATTAATCTATAAGCTTATAACAGTATTTCCACATATCTCAACCACAGGCACTCTAACGTAAGCTTGCCAAATTGGGCACATTTTTCCATACTTATTTTCAACCTATACTTACAAACAAAATGACACATACTACAAATTGCATGGATTTTTGATTGCCCTAAATTGCTACTGTGGTGATGTTCAACTGCAGAGGATCTTTCTTTCATTGTTTAGAAGACTGACTTACTACCAGCCAACTCTCATCTCCCAGCTTCACCCTCTTAAGACTTTGACCCTCAACACTGGATTGTTTTTTTCTTTGCAACTCCCACATTTTACTTGAGAAACTACATTCAGTCTTTTAAGACAAGTCATATCTGATTTCAAATAGAAAAAAACACAAGATCCCAAGTCAGATGCAACAGATAGAGAGAATCAGAGAATCACAGTATGTTAGGGGTTGGAAGGGACCTCTGGAGATCATCTAGTCCAGCCCCCCTACAAGAGCAGGAGAACCTAGAGCAGGTTGCACAGGTTGGTGTTTAGTCAGGTTTTGAATATCTCCAAGAGATGGAGACTCAAACACCTCTCTGGGCAGCCTGATCCACCACCACTTTCAAAGTAAAAAGTTCCTCCTCATGTTAAGATGGAACTTCCCGTGTGCTAGTTTTTTCCCACTGCCTCTAGTCCTGTCACTAGGTACCACAGAAAAAAGACTGGTCCCATCCTCCTGATACCCACACTTTAAGTATTTCTAAGTATTTATCAGTCTTCTGTTCTCCAGGCTAAAAAGGCCCAGCTATCTCAGCCTCTCTGCATAAGAGAGGTGCTCAAGTCCCCTAATCATTTAGTACCCCTTCTCTGTACCCTCTCCTGTAGTTCCCTATCTTTCTTAAACAGGGGAGACCAGAACCGGACACAATACTCCAGAAGTGGCCTCACCAGAGCAGAGTAAGAGGGGAAGGATAACCTCCCTTGACCTGCTGGCCACACTCCTCTCGATGCACCCCAAGACGCCTTCTTGAACACAAAGGCACATTGCCGGCTCGTGGTCATCCTGCTGTCCACCCAGACACCCAGGTCTTTTTTCACTGAGCTGCTTTCCAGCAGATCAGCCCCCAACTTGTACTGGTACATGGGGTTATTCTTCCGCAGGGGTATCACTCTGCACTTGCCCTTGCTGGACTTCATGAGGTTTTTTTTTGCCCAGCTCTCCAGCTTCTTTAAGTCATGCTGAATGGTGACACAGCCTCCTGGTGTGTCAGCCACTTCTCCCAGTTTTGTGTCATCAGCAAACCTGTTGAGAGCACACTCTATTCCTTCACCCATGTTATTGATGAATATATTAAACAGGATTGGACCCAGTACTGATCCCTGAGGAACACCACTCATTATAGACCAACTGGACTCTGCACCATTAATTTTAATTTGAAGGGCTCTGCCCTTCAGCCAGCTTTCAATCTACCCCATTGTCCATTCACTTAACCCACGCTTCCTAAGCTTGCTAATGAGAATGCTGTGGGAGATAGTATCAAAAGCCTTGCTGAAGTCAAGGTAGACAATGTCAATGCCCTCCCCTCATTTATCCATCCAGTTATGCTATAATGAAAGTTATCAGATTGGTCAGACAGGACTTCCCCTTGGTGAACCCATGCTGACTAGAGGAAATAACTGCTCCATCTAAGACCTGAGGTGACTACTATAAATCATGTGCTTTTTGAATCTTGGACAATGCTCAGCCAGGCACAGTCTGAAAATCACTTGGGNAGACAATGCTCAGCCTAACATGAATTTTACCTTCTGTGTTTGTTCTTTCCAAGGCTCTTTACCCAGCAAAAGGGAAATGCTGCTTGGAAGGAGCGTGAGAGTCTCTCGCACAGCAAACTTGTCGGTAGGGTGCTTGCCAATGTGATCCTCAGCTAATTCCAGTAATATCGTTTGGTGCGTCCATGGTGACCAGTTAGCACTGAGGCCAAGCAGTAATGGTCCATTATGGTCAGCCCAAGCCACCACAGAAGCTGCAAACAGCCACAGGAGAAAATCTATGCGCTAAACAGGAAAATGACAAAAATGCACTTTATTAAATGGATAATAAAGAGGGGAAAAAAGAAAAAACAAAAAAACCAAAAACCCAGATGGCATCTTGCTTTTCAAAATAATAATATGAAAATTCAGCTAACATTCAAAATGCAAGAACTAAGAAGTTCTTAATATTCTCTTACTTTTTGCAGCAGTGTAAGCCTTTTTCTAAATTCCAATTTAAACTAAAATGTCTACAGAAAGAAAAGTAAAACTACACTCCTCTAAAATATTCTTTAAAGGCTGATCCATATTTCATTTTAAATGTGAAATAACTTCTGAATAGCAAGCTGACTGTTGAGAGAGATTAAGAGACCATCACCCTCATAATGCTACACATGGTTGGGCAATACTGCAGCAATGCCTAACCATTAGTTTACATCCTCTATCAGAAGACTTAGACAGCTGAAGATATGCAACAATGATCAGTATTAGTTCCCTACAACTATCCAAGCCCTCTTAGAAACAGTAGCTGCACAGTTTTGACCTGCTTAGAAAGTTCTACTGGTGAATTCAAATTTTCCCTTTAATTGCTCTCTACATAGGAAGTTTGAAGAAATGATTTCCATTAGTTGCCTTTTGCTTCTATCATAATTTACATGTCATGGTTATTTTAAAATAACAGTTTTAAATACACATACATTCATAAAAAATGAGAAGAATTCTCTATGGAATATAAAAGCACAAGGAATAATAGTTATTGCTGAGGAAGAATGTGAAATACTGCAAAACCTCCTTTTTTCCTGAAAGCTGCAGATTATTTGCATAGCATGTACCTCTTTAAGGTTTATGTTTTGTAAGGGTGTTGACTCGTGTGTCAAATTTCTCATGTAGCCCATCAGGTCTAGCAGCCAATTCATTCTTTTCAGCACTCCTAGAAGAAAAATGAGAACATTGTCTCAAGTAAAAACACTAGAGTGCACCATTTTTCATTAAAAAGCAAGCATAAGAAAAGACTATAGCAACAAAGCACTGACTGTGGAAGAACAATGACCACCAGTACCACTATGACAGGTCTCTTCTCCTAAGTAACAAGTGATAGGACAAGAGGAAATGGCTTCAAGTTGTGCCAGGGGAGGTTCACATCACATATTAGGAAGAATTTCTTTACCACGAAGGTTACCAGGCGTTCAAACGCACTACCCAGGGAGGCAGTGGAATCACTGTCCCTTGGAGCATTCAAAAAAACCATGCAGATGTAGTGCTTGGGGACATGGTTTAATTGTGATCATGGCAGTATTGGGTGGACAGTTGGAGTTGATCTCAGAGGTCTTTTCCAACCACAATGGTTCTATGATTCATGGTTGCCACAGACAGAAGACATAAAGGGACTGCAAGAGCACAAAAACTTTGCTTATAATAGAGTCAAAACATTCACACAGAAAAAGGAATGCTGAGTGAGAATTATTTCACATAATGACAGGCTGTAGGTCCCACAAACCCAGTCTGCATACATGATCACTACAGAATCCTAAAGCCTCTCTGAAGGTATTGCCTTAGTATTTCATCTAAGTCTAGCACTGATATCACTGTACACTGGGCAAGAAACTGGATCAGAAAATACAGGGAAAGCATGTAAATAAAGTCAGTTCTCAACCCAAGAATGGAATATATTTCATTAATTCAGATTTTGCTGTACAAAATACATTCTGTCTCCTACAAACTAATGACCATCTTCACCTTCACGACCATGTCACTTCACAGACTACCATTTCCTTGTACTTTTATATGTATCCTTTTTCATGTTGCCTCCTCTTTTACCCCAAGGAACATCTCTTCACTCATTCAGAAGTCATGACTGAAGTTATTTGACCACAGCTAAGGCATCTAGCAATAGAATGCTTTGAAGTTGTTACGCGAATACAGGCAGCCAAAGATTTCTCTGCCATGAAAATGATGAGATGTCATTCTTGCCTCTCTCTGCTCTTGACTCTACTTCCTTTATCTTCCTGTGCGAACTTCCAGCTTCACCTGGGTCAGCTTCAGTGCTTTTGTTATGGTTATGAAGAGGCGGAAGGTCTACTTGTTTCCTCTGTAAACTCAGTGCAAGGAGTTTAAAAAAGTAAGCAATCTCCTTTGGCCCTTACCTACTGCGTCACACATGGGCAAGTCAGATACTAGAACTGAAGGTTAGCAGAACTGCACTATTATTACTGGTCTCTGATATACTATGCACATTTCTAGCACTACCTAACACTGAACATCTAAAAAGACTACAAGACATGGATCTAGTCAAAACTCTGGTCTGCACACCACCTGGCTAAGATAAATGACTTGCAGCTGATTCACAGAAACAAAGTATTGGGGAAAAGCATAATAGTAATGTTGGATACAAGTATCTGAAGAGAAGAAAAATTCTTGAGTAGCTTCTAATACAGACAAATTTAGAAACACTTGGAAAACCATCAGAATTTTCAGAAACCATCTGAAAAATATTTTAAAGGAATCAGTGTAGCTCCACTAATATCTGCTGATTTTGTAGTTAATTCTTCTTTAAGCCTCTTACCTGTGTTTTCATGTCTCACAATACGAGCATGATATAAACCATGCAAGAGCATCCATAAGATACTTTCTTTCTGGTAATATCCTGCCACAGTATCAATCATAGCACTCAAGCTCATCAGAGGCAGTCTGCCTTGAGAAATTAAATACACTTTCGTGAATGTGGCTTTCTCTATATTGTTCTGCAAATGTAATTAAAAAAAAAGTTAAAACACAACTTTCTTACAGGAACAGCAGATGTTGCATTCCTCTTTATAAAAAAAGTAGAGAAATTAATTTGATTATCTACCAGACTCACTTTTTTTATGTACAAATTATGAAACAGAAGAACGTACATATTATTTTTAAATGCTTCTAAACATTCCAAAATGCAACTCAGTACAGTTTGACTGTTTTCATACTACTTTAAAATTTTACATTGCCCTTTATATTTAAATAAGACAGCTTAACAGTTCTGGAGATTCAAGTATTCTTACAATACAAAGACAAAAAAGCGTTCCTTAAATGGTTATTTCCAGTGCGGAAATAATCTGTCAGTAAACAGAAAAAACATAGGTTTATGTCATGGATGTTTGTTTATAACAATCTGATCTGAAACAATCACGTCCACCACAGATCATTTCCTTAGCATTCCAGCAGCTAGGAATTCCACTGCTAACTGATTGCACTGGTCGGTTAGAAACGGAAAGCTTTTCTACTCCATTGTAATCTTTAGCCATCTTGTCTACCAGGAAGCATTGTGAGAGCGAATGCAAATAGAGTATGTTAAGTCAAGAATAAAAGATTGCTCAGTTGGAGTATTTCACATGTTTAACAGAAGAAGGCATGCACCAGTTCAAGTATAGTCACTGAGGTACACTGATAGTCCATTTCAAGTAGGTGACTTTATTAACTAAAGAGGACTACAGTCTGCTGTTGGCATCATTGGTGTTCTGATAACAGAGCCCTGCCTGAACTCGATCAAGTCACTTAGACTCTCTAGTTCATTGCTCCCAGGTGAAATCAGTAGTACTTCAGTTGCCCTAAGGAGGTTTTGGATTTGAGCTCTTATCTCTTTTGCCGCTCTATGCTGCCTGCAAATTAGAGCCAGGATGCTCTTACTTGCATAGAAGATAAAACGATCAATGCTCTCAATGAATTCAAACACATACTACAAGAAAAATGGTAAGACGCGCTTGTTTCACATGATTTGGTGATAGAAGACTACTACAATATCATACCTTAGAGATCTGGACAATGTGATCAATCTCTGAATCAGCCATTTCTGAGATACATTTTGCTACATCGATATACATCTCCAGTTTACTTCTCTGTAAACAGAAAGTAAATGCATTTTTAGATATATAATTTGAGGTTTCTTCATCATTAAAATTGCTGAGTTCAGAACTTTGTTAATCATTATGATGAATATTTAATCTACTCTCTAGTCTTGTTTTATTTACTCTATTTTATAAATTCTGCATTTGCTAGGGCCTTCACTGTACATAATTATTAAGGAATAATGGTATCTGAAAACTTTCAAAGAGTTTATTTTATTGTTAATGGAAAAGTGCCCTTCCTTGGAGATATTTTCCATAGCTATCTAGCTTCCTTAAATGACTGTGAGAAGCTGAATCCTCTGTGGAGAAAACACCCTCCACTCTTTTGATTGTTCTTTGCTTCTGTTTCAATAACATTTATTTCAATACTAATACTGTATTTTCCCATTACCAAATCACTTATCAGAGAAAAGTGTACATTAATTTGGTTTCACAACTTTGTCATATTCTAAAGAGTATCTGAAAGTAACTTAAAATGAAATGATGCAGGCATCTTAACTACTATCACTAAAAATTTTACATCTACTTCATGTTTCAAATCTGATAGTTTAGTGTAATATGATGGGACTTACCATCACTAAAAATATCCAGTTACAATGTTCATACACCTCATACTTACCTGAACCTCATCTGGTAGAAGCTCAAATATTTTCTCCACAGCCTGGCACAGAAAGTTCCAGCAGTACAGGGCAGGATCTGGAAGTTTCATTGCCTGCTTAAGCCCCTGTAAAATACACTGGCAAATTTCTGGGGTTTTTGTGTTGTTCTTCACTTGAAATTGTTGTATCAGAAACACTTCCATAAAAGACTGTAGCTTGTCTTCTGCAACATGTTTCATCCAGAGAGGCAGGGACGTAAAAAGGTATTTCTGGGTTTTCACCTGAAAAGCAAAAACTTCTGGCTAGTTTCAGGTTCTAGCTCTTCACTTACCTTCAACTACTGTTATGTACAATGATATTATAAAAAAGTTGCTCGAGACCACTTAAAAAAAGGCACTCCAAGTCATAAATAGTTCTCAATTCTTCTTCCCTCTTTTGATGAACTGCTTGAATTAAAAAGAGTTCAAACATGTCAATATTCTATTTTCCTTAAAAACTGAGAAACTTTCTTTCAACAAAACCTACTTATCATGTGTCTGTACTGGTAGGACAACTGTGATTTCTCTCTATGGTGCCCAACACATTCCTACATAAAACATACAGATTGACTACAGAAAGCCAAGGACAGACGTATGGTACTCCTAGCACCGTTAATATTGCTAGCTAGTGAGGAATAAGTAATCACCTTGAAGGAACCCAGAGCTTACAGACTCTGTAGTTAAGCTCAATTTGTGCCCTTATATACCTGTAGTGAGTAACTGGTGCTCAGAAAGAAAATCTTTCCTTTTTTAGTACCTTGCAAAGTATGTATCTTAAAAATGCCATCAAGCGTTTGTGTATCTGTGAAGACTTATTAATTAAAAACTACATGAGAAAAGCACTTATTGAAGAACTGGACAAAACCACAGAAATCCTTAATGGATTTTCTAAGAATTGTCATGAATGTGCTCCTTAGCTTGTATGAACTGACAGAACTGCACAGTCAAATGCACCGAGGGATTCAGAGAGTTTTACCTACTGTATTCTGGAATCCATGTTCCACCTCCATAAGAACAAATGCACTGGAAGGGAGGATAAGCCCAATTTTCATTATACTACAGGTTAGTCTATTGATTATCTACAGAATTAAGGCAAGGTTTTCAAGGAGTAACATGTTTTACTAGAAGAAAATATGTTGCATGAAGAAGCAGACAAGCTATCTGGACAGGTAGGTTGGATTTTTCTCTAAACTACCATATTAAAAGATACTTTTTCTCTGTAAATGGCATGTCTTCTTACATCTCCAGGTTATCAGAGCTACAGCACAAAACCAGAGAGAAGGAAAGGTCTTAAGCAATATAAGTATCATAGAATCATAGAATGGCCAGGTTGGAAGGGACCCTAAAGATCATCTAGTTCCAACCTCCCCACAATGAGCAGGGATGCCAATAGTGATAGACCAGGTCACCCAGGGCCGCATCCAGCCTGGCCTTGAACACTGCCAGGGATGGGGCATCCACAACCTCTCTGGGCAACCTGTTCTAGTGCCTAACCACTCTCCGGGTAAAGAACCTCCTCATAATCTCCAATCTAACTTCCCCCTTGTTCTATCACAGTCTGACCGGTTAAAAAGTCTCT
>VWZO01009861.1:0-19047 GCA_013396975.1 Bucco capensis
ATCAATTTTGCTCCAGCCCAAACCAGGACAAGCTTGAAGCCATTTCCTTTTGGCCTCTCACTAGTAACCCTGGAGAAAAGACCTACCCCCATCTCACTCCAACCTCCTTTCAGGTATACATTGCTGAGTAAACAACTGCAATATTTAAGTACAGTTGACTTAAACATTTGCCATTGCTCAGTCTGAGCATTCAAATAAAATGGGCCAAGAATAGTCATTGGGTTTGAGATCCAGGATAACTCTTCCTTGGTGTTATAGTAAACCAACCTCCTACATCCAGGGTTCAGGAGGGATGGTGTTAGTGTATAAATGAGAAGGGAGAAAGGACAAATTTCTTTCCTGAAAGGGTTGTTAAGTTAATGTTTCTCAAACACCTCCAGGGATGGTGACTCCACCACCTCCTGGGCAGCCTGGGCCAATGCCTAACCACTCCTGCAGGGAAGAAGTTTCTCATTATATCCAATCTAAACTCCCTTGGTGCTACTTGAAACTATTTCCTCTTGTCCTGTCACTGTTAACCCTGAGACTTACTTCCATGTCGCTACAACCTCCTTTCAGGGAGTTGCAGAGAGATATAAGGTCTCCTCTGAGTCTCCAGACTAACCAACCCCAGTTCCCTCAGCTGCTCCTCACAACATTTGTGCTCTCGACTGTTCACCAGCTTTGTTGCCCTTCTCTGGACACACTCCAGCACCTCAATGTCCTTCTTGTAGTGAAGGGCCCAAAACTGAACCCAGTACTTAAAGTCTGACCTCACCAGTGCCCAGTACAGGAGGAAAATCACTGCCCTAGTCCTGCATGCCACACTGTTTTGGATCCAAGCCAGGATGCTGTTGGTCTTCTTGGCCACCTGGGCACACTGCTGCCTCCTGTTCAGCTGGCTGAAAATTTTTGTCTGTTACTCCTCAAAGAATCACATGCTTTTTACCTGACAACCTTTCTTTCATCTGTGTGTCTTCATATGGCTGGGCCCTGCTCAGTCTTGCATGATATGATACTTTTTGAGGCTCCTGGACTAGGCTGCCCAGGGAGGTGGTGGAGTCACCATCCCTAGAGGGGTTTAAGAAACATTTAGATGATCTCCTTAGGGCCGTGGTTTAGTGGTATGGTAGTGCTAGGTATGGTTGGACTTGATGATCTTAGAGGTCTCTTCCAACCTTAATGATTCTGTGATGTATTTTCACAGTAGCTTCTCTATGGACTTGATCCATTTCAGTGCAATTGATGTTTGGGGCAGCGGGAGCATGCAGTACAAGAAAGGTGCCTAGATTTAATTTCTTTTAATGTCTGTCGTTTTCTGTTGGATAGTTCATTGATTCTGTGTTTCCTGCTATTAGGCACAAAAACGTAGGGAATTCCCGCTGTTTCTAATACACTTGGGTCTGTATTTAGTAAAGGAAGTGACATTTATTTTCCTTTATGAGTGCTTGCCTTTTATTCTCTCTATTTTTTTTTCTAAATAGATGGAAAAATTGGTGGATTCGTGGAATTCTCACTCTAGCTATGATTTCTGTGTTTTTTCTGATCATATACCTGGGATCCTTTATGTTGATGCTGCTGGTAAGTTTCTTTAAATACATTCTGCCATGCTAGAGTTACTTGATCTCTTCCTTCATTGTGCCTGAGAGAGCTGGAAGCTAACTGCACAAACAATTCAGAGCAATTTCTCTTGTTTGTCCAAACGTAAATACTGTTGAAACACACTGGACAGATTCACCACTGGACCTTACGGATCAAGGACTTCTTATCTACTGTCATTATTTTTTGAACTAGGAATTAAAGAACTCTAAGAAGTATTACAGGAGAGATATGGAGGTGCTGGAAGGTGTCCAGAGAAGGGCCACTGAGAGAGTTGGGTTTATTCAGTCTGGAGAAGAGAAGGCTCCNCATTGAGTCCAACTGTAAAATGAACACTGCCAATTCTATCACTGAAGCATGTGCCCAAATGCCACATCTGTACACCTTTTTAACACCTCCAGGGATGGTGACTCCACNAGGGCTACAAGAAAGCTGGTGAGGGAATTTTTAGGCTGTCAGGTAGTGCTAGGACTAGGGGGAATGGATCCAAACTAGAGGAGGGGAGATTTACATTGGATGTTAGGAAGAAGTTGTTCCCCAGGAGGGTGGTGAGACACTGGCCCGGGTTGCCCAGGGAGGTGGTGGTAGCTGCATCCCTGGCAGTGTTGCAGGCCAGGCTGGCTGGGGCTAGGAGCAAGCTGCGCAAGTGGGAGGTGTCCCTGCCCATGGCAGGGGGTTGGGACTACATGAGCTTTAAGGTCCCTTCCAACCCTGACAATTCTGTGATTCTGTGAAGTTGAACATTTGTTGTTCACTAAATTCTTGTCATCCGTTTCCTTGCCCAGGCTGTTACATACTTTCAGGTTTGTTTTAAAACTGAAAAAACAAAAAAATCACAAATAAACAAGACACAAGTGTTTCTACAACACTGAGATTGGTACTTCTGGGTAACTGCTGTGATTTTTTGGCTCTAAATTTAACTGTCAAAATGTGCTTCTATGTTTTCATGGCCACCTGTGAAACACCTACTGGGTTGGATTCATAGAATCACTTAGGTTGGAAAAGAACTTTAAGATCATTGTCGTGGCTAGGCTTCGTGAACGAAGATCCAGGGAGGGCTCCATCCGTGCTCCCCATCAGCACCTTTTCCAAGCGCACTGATAAAAAGAGGATAGCAGATAGCACCCTCGAGCCTGCACAATGGATTTTTTTTAGGTGAGACACAGCATGCCATGTGCAGAGTTGGACCCACCCTTTAGTCCTAAGGTTCATCTGCCAGGGCCTAGCAAGCTTGGATGCTGGCAGCAAAGTCCTTAGGACTGAGGTTTAACCTCTTAGCTGGAAGGCCTTACAGGCTAAACGAGCTCCATCTGCCCGGGTTTGGAATCAGAGTTGTCCCTCTCCTAGGATGACTGCCAGAATGCTAATAAGCTTATCCTACCCATGCAAGGATTATAGGAACGTGGGTATCACTCCCCACACTTTCCCGTGGGCAATGAATTTAATGCTCCCTCTGCTGTCAGCACAGTTATCGCACCAGTGGCCACAGCAGACCCCAAGTGATTTTCAGACTGTGCCTGTAAGATCATTGAGTCCAACTGTAAAATGAACACTGCCAATTCTATCACTGAAGCATGTGCCCAAATGCCACATCTGTACACCTTTTTAACACCTCCAGGGATGGTGACTCCACCACTGCCCTGGGTAGCCTGGGCCAGTGCCTAACCAACCTTGCAGGGTGTGCCCTTCCCTGGCATGTCTTGAGGCCATTTCCTCTCATCCTATCATTCTTTGCCTGGGAGAAGAGTCCATCCTCCTTTAACGGAATTGTAGAGAGCAACAAGATCTCTCCGCAGCCTCCTCTTCTCCAGACTAAACAATCCCAGTTCCCTTAGCTGCTCCTCACAACACTTGTGCTCTAGACTCTTCACCAGCTTTGTTGCCCTTCTCTGGACACACCCCAGCACCTCAATTTCCTTCTTGGAGTGAGGGTCTCAAAACCGAACCCAGGACTTGAAATGTGCCCTCACCAGTGCCCAGTACAGGAGGAGAATTATGCCCTAGTCCTGCAGGCCACATTATTTTGGATCTAAGCCAGGATGCTGTTGGCCTTCTTGGCCACCTGGGCACACTGCTGCCTCATCTTCAGCTCCTGTTGACCAGCACCTCCAGGTTGTTTACCCTCTGGCAGTTCTCCAGGCACTCTGCCCCAAGCCTGGAGTGTTCATGGGGTTGTTGTGACCCAAGTGCAGGGCCTGGCACTTGGCCTTGTTGAACCTCAGCCTGTCAATCCAGCCTGGCCAGATCCCTCTGTGGAGCCTCTCTACCCTGAAGCATATAAATATTTCCACCCAACTTAATGCCATCTGCGAACTTACTGAGGGTGCACTTGATCTCCTCATCCAGATCATTGAGAAAGCTGTTAAACAGAACTGGCTCCAGCCCTGAGCCCTGGGGAACACTGCTTGTGACCAGACACCAACTGGATTTAACTCAACTGGATTCACCACCGCTGTCTGGGCTCAGCCATCAGCCACCTTTTTACCCAAGGAAGCACACACCTATCCCAGCCGTGAGCATCCAATTTCTCCAGCAGAATGCTGTGGGAAAGGGTGTCACAGGCTTTCCTGAAGTCCACATAGATAAGATCCACACTTTTCGCTTGTCCACTAAGCAGGTCACCTTGTCATAGAAGATCAGATTGGTTAAGTAGGACCTGCCTTTTATAAACCCATGCTGGCTGCTCCTGGTCCTCTGGTTTTCCTGCATATGCTGTGTGCTGGCACTCAAGATGATGGCTCCATGACCTGAGATCAGACTGACATGCTAGTTGTTCCCCAGAGCCTCCTTCTGGCCCTTCTTGTAGGCGGAGGTCCTGTCTGCTAACTTCCAGACCACTGGGACCTCCCCACTCACCCTGAGCTGCTGAAAAATGACTGAAAGTAGTTTGGTGAGTGCTTCCACCAGGTCCCTCATTGCCCATGTGAGGATCCCATCCAGCCCCATAGACTTGTGTGGGTCTAAGTGGTGCAGCAGGTGACTAACCATTTCCTCTTGGATTATGAGGGCTTCATTCTGCTCCCTGTCTTCCAGCACACAGGTCTGACATCCTGGAGAACAATGATTTGTACTATTACAGACTGAATCAAAGAAGAAATTAAGTGCCTCAACCTTTTCCTCATCCTTCGTCACTATGTTTGCCCCCCATGTCAGGCACAGTCTGAAAATCACTTGNGCTGCTACTGCCTCCCATCTCCAATAAAGGATGGAGTTTCTCCTTATCCCCCATTTGTTGGTGGTGATGAATACTGTGAGATTACAGTCATGGGCAAAGCAATCAAGAGACGAACCAAAAAGGAATTAAAGTTAGTACAGGATTGGAGTAGAGTTCTTCCCTTGTTGCATTAAGTAGAAACTATATCTTCTCATATAAGAAACTGTTCATAAAGTTGACATTTGAGGCTATGTGAAAGGGGAATGGAGAGAAGAAAACCAGTTTTGTTCAGGAATTATTTCATTTTACAGGAATCAAATCACTTCTATTTAAACAAGAGTTTGGTTTGGCCAAAACCAAATCTTAATACTGAGATTGGAAATGCCCAGACACTTCCAGGAAAGATAATCTAGTGAATCTCGGAGGACAAGCCCTGAGACTGCTCTAAAAAATGTTGGGAGGCATGTTATAGATTTGCCTGCTACTAAGGTAAGAAGCACAAGGTGCCATGCCTCTGGAGCCCAGTGTCCTTTCTCACTGTAGGGTGCAATGTTGCCCCTGTGCCTAGCATTTAAGTTTTGTAACAGAAGAAAGACCATGAGGTAGGGTAGCTTCAAAAGGACCTCATTGAGGTGGTATGAGACTGTTTTAAGCTGTGTTCACACGTTGAGCAAGGTTAAATTGATTCATGAGTGCAGGTGGTAAGAGAAGTTGCAAAGGTCAGCGTGCCAGTGTGCATCAGCAGGGTGGGTAGCTTCTTACTCCTGACTCTGCATGGGATTACTGATGACCAGGCTTTGGCAATACTTGATATCTGGGCAGTGATGGTGAATTTATGCCCCAAAAGGCACAATGGAACTGCTCAGAGACAAGTTCTAATCTTTAAGCAGCGAGGTATTTATTTCAGTCAATGTTGGGGAACCCCGGCTCGTGCCGGACAAACAAGTTCCAAAGCAGTCAGTGAAAAGCCGGGCTGTTTATACAATTTCTACAAGAGATAACGTTATCTTTACATGCATATTCATATTATTGCAACATCTAATTATAATATTCATAGCAGGCAGAGTTAGGGCAGAGTCAGGGGCGGAGTCATCATTTTGGGGAGATTCCTGGTGGTACTTCCTGTTACTTCAGTCTCAGGGGTCGTCTTTTTGCTCCTCTTCCTCAGGTAAACTTTTGAACTTCCCTTAATTCTGCTAACTCCAACGTATATTTGGCAAGAGTTTCTGGGCTCCTGCCTTTCTCTTTCCCCTTATGTCTCCGTGTTCCTCCCTTATGTCTATTTATGTATGTGTGTTAGCAATTTTTTTGTTTGTTATTTTCCTGTGTTCTTACTTTATGTTCTTTTTGTGTCAGTGTGTTAGCATTCTTTTGCAAAGTGTTACTTACCTTCAGCTAGCCCTTGAATCTTGGTTCTTCATTTCTTAGCCCAGAGCCTGCATTCTGAGTTAACTCTTCAGGTCTTGCTCTGTTTCAGCAGGGCCATCTGCCTGCTGACCCTGCATTAGACAAAACTGGCAGAGAGCCCTTTGGAGCCCAAAGACTGACAGGATGCACTACCAGACTTGCACAGGCAAGCACTGAAGTCATGAGATCTGCAAACCAAAATGAAGGCCCTGGAGAGAGTAACATTCAGACCTGGGTTAGATGAGCTTTGCTTCTGATTATCAATGCTAATTGCCCTCAATGAGATGCTTCAAGTGGCAAAGCTGGGTGTCCAGTGTTGCACAGCTAGTTTTTTCCATTTGGTCTAGAAAATACATCTTAAACTAAATTTAAAGGTAAAACTTAGCCAAAAGCAATAGAAGAGCCTGCTTTACAGGAAATACTTCTCACCAACTGCTGCCAAACTGGTTTAATGAAGAAAAGTCAGGAGCTTTCCCTTGTTTCACAAGCATATTCTTTCAGTAAGCTCCATGTGTTTTTTTTCTCAGCATGCCTAGTGGTCTTGGGGGCTTGAAAGTGAGCTTCATTTTCCTTTGGACCTGCTTTGGATTTGTGTTTTCTGTGTGGAATTTTAATTCAGAATGATTTCTCCCCTTAAAGCAGGTTGCAGTACTACTTACTGCCTTTAAGAAACAGCTATAGCATGTTTACACCATTTATTTCTCTTATTTTAGGTCTTAAGCATCCAAGTGAAGTGTTACCACGAAATCATCACTATAGGTTACAGAGTCTACCACTCATATGATTTACCATGGTTTAGATCCCTCAGCTGGTGAGTAGCAAGCAAGGACATCAGTAAGTAGGCATGTAAAACTTAAATCTTCATGTTCTTCATATCCTTTCATGGTGGAATGATGTCTTTGTAGGTCATGTGTGGGTATATAAGTCTTACACATTTGTCTCTAATACAGGATTCTGTAGTTGTCTTCCACCTGTGAACTTGGAAAAGTGTTGAGGCATCTTCTGAAAGCCAGAAGATGAGAATTTTTCTGGCAAATCCTGGATACCTGTGACAATGTCTAGCTTATATGTGGCTGGATAGAACTGGGGAAATCAACTTTTCTTCAGAGTTCAGGAAGGAAAAATAAAGGCTTTTAATTAGATTCTGTGCTATAGGAGGATGTTGGGCACAGGTAATCTCTAAGGTGCTTGAAGACATAATTCTTCAGCCATTCTCTATGCTGTGGTGTTGTAGTTTTGTGTTGGGTTTGTTTTTTAAGGAACTGAAATATTTAAGTGATTCCCTGTCCCTTGTCATGTTGCTTCTTCACTTCCGGAAGCAACTTTACTGTGTCGCATGGTGGATTCTTGCTGTCAGCTCTTCTGTAAATGCTAATCAGTTCCCATCTGGTCACTCTGGGATCATCTAGGCTACTAATCTATTGTCTGCTTTATTCCATGGCTTCTGGATCTATGGCTAGAGCAGACTCATACATGAATGATTCTGCAGTCTGGCTAAACATTTTGGAGAAGGAGATTTGTGCTCTACCACTTGGTCTACTTTGGCATTTGACCACCATCACTTCCATATGTGGAAGTCAAAATCAGCTCCTCTGCAATGCCACACTACTGAACAGAATCACAGAATCATTAAGGTTGGAAGAGACATCTAGGATCATCAAGTCCAACCATACCTATCACTACCATACCACTAACCCATGGCCCTAAGGAGAGCATCTAAATCTTTCTTAAACACCTCCAGAGATGGTGACTCTACCACCTCCCTGGGAAGCCTTGGCCAAGACATAACAAACCTTTCAGGAAAGAAATTTCTTCTTATATCTAACCTAAACCTCTCCTGCTGCAACTTGAAGCTATTTCCTCTTGTCCTCTCACTGTTAACTCTGGAGAAGAGACTTACCCCCATCTCACTCCAACATCCTTTCAGGGAGTTGTAGAGAGAGATAAGATCTCCCCTGAGTCTCCTCTTCTCCACACTAACCAACCCCAGTTCCTTCAGCTGCTCCTCACAACGCTTGGGCTCCAGAGCCCTCCCTAGCCTCCTTGCCCTTCAGAGGAAACATTGATCTAGAAGTGTAAGACTGGATTTATACTTGAGTTTTATTTTTCTCACATCTCTTTTACCCTTATGGTGTGGTGGTTTTTGTTGTGGGTTTTTGTTTGTTTGTTTGTTTTGTATTTAAGAATGACACTTAAATCCATATTAGCTTCTGAGATTAACTGCAAGCTGTTCCATGTTGTAGGTACTTTCTGCTGTGTGTGAACTACTTCTTTTATGGGGAGACTGTAGCTGATTACTTCGCTACATTTGTTCAGAGAAGAGAACAGCTTCAGTTTCTCATTCGTTACCACAGGTTTATCTCTTTTGCACTCTATTTAACAGGTAAGTGAAAGACTTTGCAAAACTTAAAGAACTTTGTCCTGCATTTATTTCTCTGCTTACTTCTTTCAAAAAAAGGAATTACTCCTCAGCTTTATGCACGTTCAGTTTCTTTTTCCTCTTGGTGTTGGAGTAAATTAGGTGTTTTGCAGTTCCAGTTTTTCTGGGGAAATAACACAAGGTAAACCTTGTGTTCACTGACAAGGAGAAAGCAGCCTAAACGAGTAGATGATCTTGAGAAAGTTGAGCTCATAGTCCTCAAGAGAAGTTGGCATGAAGGAATGTTGATGGCTGAAGAACTGGAGCTTAGTTCATGAATATGTGAATGCTCTTTTGGGTGGTCTGTGAAGATGAATCCTATGTGTAATTGTTGTGTTGGGTTGATGCTTCACTGTGCAAGAGTTCTGCTAGGTCTACAGCAAAAAGATTTACCAATGTGTTTTGAAAGATTTACCAAAGCCTGAGGCTTTGTTTTGTCTGCAAGATACTCAGATGCTTGCCTCATGGATAGATTTTCCTCCTTGCCCAAAACCAGACTTTTTTAAAGTCTCTTCTCTAGGAAGGAGAGATATATGCTGGGAGTCTTGTGGGATATTGCTCTGTGAACAGGTAAATAGAGTCTGCAGTGAAGCTAGTGTACCTTTAAAATGAAATCAACTGAACAGTCAGGTTGGCCTAAGGGACAGGAGACTGCTTTGCTGCAAATATTTGTAAAATACATCAAGAAATCTGATCTTCATGAGGAACTGTCTATCTACTGTTGATTTTCTTCTTGATGCTTATATTTCAAACTTGAAACCAGCTTTGCAAGGCTTGACCTTTTTCAGCTGGCTTTGGTGTAAGGAAACTAACGTAACTGGTGCCTCATGACTGCTGAAGGGTAATGAGGGGAGAGAGATGGGATAAGTCAGTCATGAGAACAGCAGGAGGCAAGGCATAGCAGAGCCCCTTGGTGCCTGTCCCCAAGGTTAAGAGTCTTTTGAAGTCTCTGACCTCTGCTGGCACAGGAAGTTGCACTAGGGGAGAAAAGGTGCTCTGTTAGCCTCTCGGAACATTTCTTTCAGCCGGTTGAATTCTCCAATGCCTGCACTTCACACGTGCAGATCATGCAGCTGTGTGCCTGTCTGGGGGAAAGGGACAAGTTGGTCTTTTCCTTTCAGTTATTTCTGTTAATTATTCAAAACCAGCTTGTTGACCTAGTTTTCAAGTGGCTTTTAAAAGGTCTCGTGCCCTGAAAACTGATGTCTGCAATAACATCTTTTAAGTGATGCAATGGAGGCTCTTTCCTGATATGAAGTAAATCTTGTGCTCTAATGAGAATAATTCTATATGTACAACTTAATGAATACAAGAAAACACTCCTAGCAGCAGAGAGATTAAAAGCTACTTCGAGGGAAGAGAATGACTGGTATATCAGTGTAATTAAATGTCAAATGGTACAAACTACCCTTGCTTTGTTTTACAGGCTTCTGCATGTTTGTTTTGAGTTTAGTGAAGAAACATTATCGCCTGCAGTTTTACATGGTGTGTATTCCCTACTTTGCCATGCTCGCTCACCATATCAGTGTCCTTAGAAAGAGTATGTCCCTGTGTTCACAAAATAGCTTGGAAAAGGGGTAAGGGAAATTTGCCTGAACTGACAGTAACATGAAATCAAGTCATGTGGAGCTGTTTGGTATCTCTTCACCTTGCAGCTTATCATTACTCTTATCAAGGGATGTGGCCTTTCAGTAAATACAAGCTGTTACTGCTGAGGTTTTGTGCATACACAGCATGAGATGTTTCCCTAGCAATAAAATCTCAGAATCATTAAGGTTGGAAGAGACCTCTAAGATCATCAAGTCCAACCATACCTAGCACTACCATATCACTAAACCATGACCCTAAGGAGAGCATCTACCTGTTTCTTAAACCCCTCCAGGGATGGTGACTCCACCACCTCCCTAGGCAGCCTGGGACAAGACTTAACCACCCTTTCAGGAAAGAAATTTCTTCTGATATCTAATCTAAAGCTCCCCTGCTGCAACGTGAGGCCATTTCCTCTTGTCCTCTCACTGTTAACCCCGGAGAAGGGACCTAATAGGTTGATATAAAAGAGATTTCTGGAGAAAGAAATGTGTCTCTCCTTCCCAGGTCTGAAGCCAAACAGTTCAGCATTGTGGGAAGTGGTTCTTGTGACTCAGGTGTTATTTTGTAGAGGCCTCACTAAAGTACTATGAAGGGAAAATGATCTTAATCTCTATGTAGAAGATTTATTCTGTGACACTTCACAGCAGTTCCTAGTCTTCTGCTATGTTGTGTGTCAAGGGTTAGGGCTGGGCCAACCACCAACACCTTTGCCCCCACTCCAGGGAGGAAAAGGGGAAAATAACAGAGAGAGAGAGAGAGATACTTGGGAGTTGGAAATGAAACTTAAACTACTTAATGAAAATAATAATAAAATGAAGTGTATATATCTCTACACACACACACACACACACAAAACCAATACCAGAACAAACCCCCCTTGGTGGTAACTATGTCACCACTGATGCTGTAGCAGGAGGACTTCAGCAGCAGCCAGGACTCAGGCTCAGGAGGCTGGATCCTGGAACTCTTGAATTGAGATGGAAGGCAGAACAGGGAGAGTCCTGGAGGAACAGAGCTGGGCTTCTGATCTTCACAGAGTTGCAGTGCTTGAGCTTCTGGCAGAGTGGAGACCTAGACCTCTCCTTCTACATACTATTTGATAATTGGGTGCTAAGTTGCCTAATTAAGCAGCTGTTTTGCTTGGGTCTTAGGCCTCAGGCCTCATGCAAGAGACCTCAAGGCCCAAGCTCAGTATCACAGCCTCAAGGACTCAATATGAGCTGTATGGCATGGAATACCTTATTTTGACTCAAGCTAGGATACTGTGCCTCACTAGGTCATTCATCTACTGAAAGGAAGCAGTGTACTCATCTCTTTCCACCTGTTAAACAGATTAGAAGCAAATCAAGAGTGTGAGTCTTTTTCTTACACGTATCTTACAGGTTATAAACTCATTTTGTAACATCACAACTTAAAAAGAAAAACTAAATCCAACCAACCAAAGAAAAAACAAAAAAAATCTCCACACAAAGCAAACCCAAAAAGCCCCAGTGAATACCAATTTCATCCCCCCTCTCCTTCTCCATAGGAATGATTAGAACAAATAGTAAACCAGTAATGTAGTGCAGCTCCTCTCGTTAAAGAACTTGATGCAACTAGGGCATTGCACAACCTTGAAGACCTCCTAAAGCTCCAGGAATGCAGTTACCCTCTCTGTTTCTACAGTGCTGTAGGTAGCACTTTACCACTGAGGATCACTAATTCTAGACTAAGACTTAGCTGAGCCCTGTGTGAGCATGTAAAAAAATCTTTTACTCAAAAAAAAAATCTACCCTATTTGTGGGAGAACTTGCCTGATGGGGAGATGCAGCTTTTCTAGGAGAACTGATCTTTATCTTCTAACCTGCAAAATAGGTCCTCATCTTCAGGTTGACACAAGGTAAATATATTCACTTTCCTATCTTGCACCCCACATTTCAGCCTTCTTGAGTTGTCTTAGCTGGAAGTAGATGCTGGCTGCCATAGGAAAGCACATGTGATAATTAAAGAAGTACAACAATAGGGCAGGTGAGGGACTTTTTAGGATGTCAGGTAGTGCTAGGACTAGGGGAAATGGTTCCAAACTAGAGGAGGGGAGATTTAGATGAGATGTTAGGCAGAAGTTGTTCCCCAGGAGGGTGCTGAGCCACTGTGCCAGGTTGGCCAGAGAGGTGGTGGCAGCCCCAGCCCTGGCAGTGTTGCAGGCCAGGCTGGCTGGGGCTGGGAGCAAGCTTCTCTAGTGCCAGATGTCCCTGCCCATGGCAGGGGGGTTGGCACTAGATGAGCTTCAAGGTCCCTTCCAACCCTGACAATTCTGTGATTCTATGATTCCAAGTAGGAAATTCCAAGTGTTAAACTGCCCAGATGTTTAGAGTGGTTAAATTTAGTGTTTCATGGAAAAAACTACCAGTTTCTGATTTAAAAGTTTTTGGAAGATAAAATCTATCGTAGAATCTTTATTGGTAATGTGCCTGGAAACACTTGACTTGTATACTAACACCACAGAATAAACACCAAGTAACAGTGAAGAAAAGGAGTTTAAATGACTGTGAACATAAAAATTAACTAATACTCAGAATTTTCATGTTCAGAAGAGGGCTGGTGTTCTGTTATGAGAGACCTCACAGAATCACAGAACTGTCAGGGTTGGNTCCATATCTGTGTAACATGACTCTGTCATGAGTAGTTCATTTCCATTTGACTGTGCAGTTCTAACATGTCTGTTCTATGTATACACAGAATATCACATTGCTCACATTTCTTTGCTGCTTTCATGCTGGAGGTGCATGTCTTAAGTCAATCAGGTATTAAACTGCACGTTAACAAAGTTCTGGGTGGAGGTAAGTGATGGGGAAACCTGTTCAAGCTTCAGTACTTGCTTCAGAAAGCCAGCTAACTTGTGATATACTGTATGCACAATATCTCCTGCACTGTCACTAGAACTGGTGATCCCTGTGAGCCTCTAAGCAGCATCTCTAGCTGGCAGGCCAGTGTTGATGGAGGTGTCCAGATCGGTGTTCTCACTAACTGTTGTGTTGTTGCATTGTTAACAGTTCGCATGGACTCATGTCACTTTGCTGATCACTGTAACTCAATCTCATCTTGTCATCCAAAATCTCTTTGAAGGCATGATCTGGTAAGGGGACAATAATGAAACTGATTTGTAACTCTCTTTTACATGGATCTGCTTAGGGAATGATTGTGGGAACAGTTAAAGCAGCATGAATTGAAGGAGAATTAATGTCTAGCTGGAAGGGGATTGGGAGTGATGAGGTAAAGGATACAGGAGAGAAGCAGAAACCTCTTTTAGCTGGATTGGCAGCCACAAGTATGATGGTTTTGAATAACCACTTCATCTACTTGCAAGGAAGAGGGTTGCTTGCGTGCTTGGTGAACTAGCTTCCATAGTGTCTTGCAGGATGGATGGATATCCAGCGATTCTTCTTCAATTACTTGGGAGCTTCAATTTGCTCAGAGCTATTGAAGTTAGACCATTTCATTTGAAATCCCCAACCTGACCCCTCCCCCGCTCAGATAAATTCACGTGACTTACAATATTTTAAGAGTGTAAATCTTGGCTATTGTCGGGTCATCTTAATTTCCAGCCATATATTAAATTCTGATGATGCAGTTAAACTTGATTACTTACAAATGCTCCTCAAAGAGAGGGTGTGTGTCTGTCCCCCCCCACCTTTAGGGACAGGATAGATCACAAGTTGAGAAAGAAAGAAGTAGTACATGGAAGATGATTTGTGTTCTTCCAAGGACATAGCACTGCATGTTCTCCTTTTTAATTTTCCTGATACATATATACAACTGGAGAGATTACTTCAGAAAAGACATGCTCATAGTTAGAAAGAAAACCCAAAGCCTTGGACAAAATATGTAGAAACAAATTATTTTCATAGTGATCATGTTCATGTGCCAAAAACTGTACCTAGTTGCCTTGCTAGCCTACTGTTTCTTATTTCCACTGGTACTAGGCAATTTGGCAGATGGGTACAAAATCTGACTTTCAGCTTATAAATACAGCTCTGCTTTGTAAAGGGAAAAAAGAGATTAGCAGGCTTGAGTAACAAATGACCACTGTCAAATTCTGTCTGCATGCAAAGAACACTCAGAAAGCTAACAGTCTGCTCCAAACTGACAAGAGGAGTTACTATTTTCATTTAGGTATCATTAAAATTTACAAGGCATTTGCTTGCTTTGATGTTACCAATAACATTAATGTGTTTATATCTGTTTCTTTCTTCTTAACTATGGTACCAGTCTTCAAGCCTAGAGGAAAAAAACACCAACCTGTTAACCTTTTAAGCTCATGCACCAAAATCATATTTTAACTTCAACTGACCTGACTCTGTAATGGTCTTGGTTGGCTGAAGACTAAACTGAGAATAGCTAAATAAAGCTGTTCATGGGGGATCTAGGTGAACATGCTATGAAACATAATTCCTTCTAAATACTGCAGAAGATATTCCTAGAAAGAAATGCTGCTGTTTCAATTTATGTCCTGTTTGAGGTTCAGGCAGCTTTTCTTGTTCTCCATGAAATCTTTGCTGTCTTTCTCTAGGTTTCTGGTTCCCATTTCAAGTGTTATATGCAATGATATTACTGCTTACATTTTTGGATTCTTCTTTGGCAGAACTCCATTAATCAAGGTATGTCCTAAGGCACTGCCTCACTAACAAGCTTTGGCAATTTTTAGCATGCTTCCTGTACAGAAACTCTAATTTAAATAAGATGATAGGTCACACATACCATATATTCCTCAGCTGGTCTTTTCCATGTGGCACTGAGAAGGGCTCAAGTAGTAATCTTCCTCTTATGGTAGAATATGCAAGACCCCACAGAAAGCCATGAGTTATGATTTTCATGATGTTACTGTTACTGCTGAGGCTTTGTGCACACTCAGCGTGAGGTGTTTCTCTAGTAATAGAATCACAGAATCATTAAGGTTGGANTATTAATTTGCCAGTCTATCTGTAGGAAGCTAGCCTCCCAAGGAGCAGTCCAAGCAGTAGTTGTGTAACATCCAGGCTTCTGTCACTCTCTAAATGTGCACTTGCTAGCAGAGGTCCAACAGAGCCATAGCACACTCCTGCAAGTTTCCAAGCCTTTCAACTCTTTCTGCTTGATGCAGCTCAGCTATGGCCAGAGACAGACAGCAGCCTCCAGACTGTGGCAGCAAGATGGGATGGGAGCTATCTGTTCCCTCAAGCTGCTCAATGTCACCAACCAAACTGGCACTTTCCCTCTTTGCCTGGGACAGGTTGTAGCCACACTCCTCAATCTGTCATCTTCAGTGGTTGCAGCTGCTTACATGCAGCATTTCACATGTACCTTTGTAAAGCCAAGTAGGAGCTGAATTTTCACAAAGTCCAGAAATAGAGCATCAAAGTGTTCAGTCCTGCAACTGAGGAGGTTAACATTATGTCTTTTGTGCCTAGCTGTCTCCCAAGAAGACCTGGGAAGGGTTCATTGGAGGCTTCTTTTCCACAGTAGTGTTTGGATTTATTGTAAGTAACCACAGGACTTGCCTTGTATGGGTTCAGTCTTCAGCTTCGTTTTTTTTTACTTGAAGTAAAATTATTGACAATTTTGGTCATCTCAAAGGGCTGCAAGTGTTAAGAGTTAGGGTTTTTGTGACTAGAGAATTCTGCCAATTCATAACTAGCTGGAAAGGCTAGGCAAGGCTTGCACCTCTCCTGAATAGGTTAGATTGTCCATTACTATTACTATAACTGGAATTGTTTTCTGTATTAGCTGCATGCCTATTTTGAAATCGAAGTTACTGATAGCATGATTTCTGCTCTGTGAAGCAGTACTTTTGTATTACATACTTTATAGTGATATTTGATTCTATAATTTTTAACTGGAATAACAAATGCCTATTTCCAGAGTCCTTGTTTTGCTTTTCAGTTCTCATATTTTTTGGCTCAACATCAGTACTTTGTCTGCCCTGTGGAATACAACAGTGAAACCAATAGATTCATGACAGAATGTGAAGCTTCAGAGCTCTTCCAGATGAAGAAGTACTCTGTGCCATCATTGCTTCAGGCTGTGTTGGGATGGGTAAGGAAAAAAAAAAAGGCTTTGGTTAAAATGGAAATCATCCATCGCAGCTTTAACAGTTTTCTAGACCTTCTTAGAATGGTGTATGAATGCTGATGAGGCTTGGGAGGTAAGAACTGAGTTGATATACCTCTTGTCCTATCACTTGGGAGAAGAAACCAACCCCAATCTGGTTCTAGCCTCTTTCCAGGCAGTTCGAGAAAGCCAGAAGGTCTCCCCTGAGTCTCCTCCATGCTAACCAACCCCAGTTCCGTCAGCTGCTCCTCACAAGTACTCCGGACCTTTTTCCTCATGCTATAGACTCTTCACCACCTTCCTTGTCCTTCTCTGGATGGAGCCATTTCCAGGAGGTCTTGCAGGAGATCCTGGTCCCAACTAAGACCTCCAAACCCCAATTTGGAAGGATCTCATGGTGGTTGGAGGTCTCTGTTCTCTGGAGAAGTTTGGGAGTTACTTGGTTTGTTGTCTCTGGGTTGGTAGTAGGAGCAAAGAGAAGGTTCTGGAGCCATCAGCAAGATGGTCTCAGAGCAGTGGCCATGTTAGGTTGCTGCAGATGGATCAAGGAGACCTTCTACACTTGTTTGGGACCTGGATGGCTTCTTCCCTTGCCATAGTGCTAGAGGAACGTGTCACAGTAATAGTTCCATGCAGTGGAGTCAGACATCCTTTTCCTCACACCCAGCCTGCAAATTCCTTTCAGTGAGCTGTTGTGTGTTTGTCTGTCAGGAAACAGGTCATCAATTCTCCTCCTACACAAAGCACTGCTCCCCAAATCAGGGGCTCCAGAGGCACTCCAACGGGAAGGGAATACCAAATAGAAACCAAGCAGTCTTTCATTATCTTTCCTTCAGGGCAAAGAGGAGGTGACTGGAATAACCACAGGTGGGTTTTACAGCACAGGGAGTGAGTGCACAGCACTAGGGAAGGCGCTGGGGCTTCAGTGTGTCACACCAAAGGAGAAAAGATGATATGGTTACAAGAAGAAAGCAAAACTGGAAACTATAGCAGCCAGTTCTACGTATGTATGGCTAGGCTTCGCGAACGAAGCTCCAGGGAGGGCTCCACCCACGCTCCTCATCAGCGCCTTTTCCAAGCGCTGATAAAAAGAGGATAGCAGATAGCACCCTCGAGCCTGCCCAAAGGTTTTTTTTAGGTGAGACACAGCATGCGCAGAGCTGGACCCACCCTTTAGTCCTAAGGTTCATCTGCCAGGGCCTAGCAAGCTTGGATGCTGGCAGCAAAGTCCTTAGAATGGAGGTTTTATTAGAGTGTCCTTCTCTTAGATGGAAGGCCTTACAGGACTAAACGAGCTCCATCTGCCCAGGTTTGGAATCAGAGTTGTCCTTCTCCTAGGATGACTGCCAGAAGGCTAATGAGCTCATCCTACCCATCCAAGGATTATAGGAACATGGGTATCACTCCCCACACTTTCCCGTGGGCAATGAGTTTAATGCTCCCTCTGCTGTCGGCACAGTTATGNTCCAGATCCCTCCCTAGCCTCCTTGCCCTTCTCTGCACACACTCCAATGCCTCTGTGTCCTTCTTGCACTGAGGGGCCCAAAACTGACCCCAGGGCTCTAGATGTGGCCTCCCCAGTGCTGAGGACAGGAGGATGATCAGTTCTCTGCTCCTCCTGCTCACATTAGTTTTGCTCCAGGCCAAGATGCTGTTAGCTTTCTTGGCCACCTGGACACACTGCTGGCTCATCTTCAGTCAACTATCAACCAGCATCCCTAGGTCCTACTCAGCCAGGCACTGATGCAACCACTCTGCTTCAAGCCTGTAACATTGCATGGGGTTATTGTGACCCAAGTGTAGGACCTGGGCCTTGGCCTTCCTGAAGCTCATCCCATTGGGCTCAGCCCATGGATCCAGCCTATCCAGGTCCCTCTGCAGTGCCTCCCTACCCTCAAGCAGATCAACTCTGCATCCTATCTTGGTGTCATCTGCAAACTTACTGAGGGTGCACTGAATCTCCTCATCCAGATCATTGGTAAAGACATTGAACACTTCCAGGGACAGTGACTCCACCACTGCCCAGGGCAGCCATGAGCTGCAGCTTCTCCAGCAGAATACCTTGGGATACAGTGTCAAAGGCTTCACTGAAGTGTAGGCAAACAACATTGACAGCCTTTTCCCTCATCCTCTAGGCAGGTCACCCTGGTCGTAAAAGGAGATCAGGTTAGTTAAGCAGGACCTGCCTTTCATGAATGCATGCTGGCTGGGCCTGATCACCTGGTCATCCTGAAATTCATATCTATATTGTGAGAGCATCTGAAAGAAGTGACAATGAACTGTATGAAGGTGACAAGTGTGTGTAGAGCATTGGGGGGCTTACTAGTCCCTTCCTAGAAATTTCTAGAAAGCTCCTTTGTTACAGGAAATGGAGCTGGAAAAGCAGAGCCAGGAAAGACTGGAGAGTCCCATCAAGTGTTGTGGAATGAGTAGTTGTATTTCTTACGATCAGCCAAGGGACTGGCTGTAAAGCACGTCACTTGTTACAGTTAACTGCTCTAGCAACCTCCAATAGTTCATCCTGTTCACAGGACCAGACCTTTCAGCAGCTTTCTACAGTGGGTTTGGCTTCCCTTCCTTTATGTCAAGGGTTGGGGCTTGACCAACCATCAACACAGTGACAGATATTCTCTATTATCCCGTTTTCCTCACTCCAGGGAGGAAATGGGGAAATTAACAGCGAGAGAGAGAAACTTGGGAATTGGAAATGAAACTTAAACTACTTTAATGAAAATAATAACAGGAAAATTAAGTGTATATATACGCACACACAAAACCAATACCAGAACCAAACTCCCTCGTTGGTAACTATGTCACCGCTGATGCTGTAGCA
>VWZO01009867.1:1740-15768 GCA_013396975.1 Bucco capensis
TGAAAGGAGTGGAGCATGTGCCCTAGGAGGACAGGCTGAGAGAGCTGGGTCTCTTCAGCCTGGACAAGAGGAGACTGAGAGGAGACCTCAGCAATGCTTAGAAATATGGGAAGGGTGAGTGTGAGGAGGAGAGAGCCAGGCTCTGCTCCATGGCATCCAATGGTAGGACAAGAGGGAATGGGAGCAAGTTGGAGCACAGGAGGTTTAGTGTAAGCACAAGGAAAAACTTTTTCACAGTGAGGATGACAGAAACACTGGCCCAGGCTGCCCAGGAGGCTGTGGAGTCTCCTTGTCTGGAGCCATTGCAGAGCTGCCTGGACACATTGCTGTGTGAGCTGGTCTAGGTGCTCCTGCTCTGGCAGGGGGGTTGCACTAGATGACTTTTCTAGCTCCCTTCCAACCCCTGACATTCTATGATTCTATGATTCTGTGCCCACTAAAACGTGTTAGTGAGTACAACATCTATGTTACCTCTTCTCAATTTTGTTGAATTACATGGGTACACAGTACCCCAAAAGAAGGCACAGATCACTCACAAGGAAGCCACATATTTGGGGTTTACAATTGCACAAGGCCAGCAGAGCCTTGGAACTGAGAGAAGGGGGGGGCTCTTTGTCAAGTCCTGAAACCTAGATCAGAACAGGAGCTTGGAGCCCTTCTGAGAATGGCCAGATGGTGTCGCCTATGGATAGCGGATTTTGGCTAAACAAGAACCCTCCCTAACCTGAGGAAAGCTTCTGCAAACCCTCGGGAACCACAAAGACTCCCTTCATGCTGTTGTTTTAATATCTGCGTGGCCAAAGCCTTAGTACCTATTGTTTCCCTGTTTTAACCAGCACCCCCTTTCATTTGCTCCACTGCCTTTAATCCTTTCCAGTTCCTCTGAGGGAAAAGACATTTTCTGTGGTCCTCAGCCTACCCTGCTTGGTGTCCTTTAACAAGCATGATAGCTTGGTAAATATCCAACTTCAAGAAAGTGGATTATTAAACTTTTATATGCCAACATCGTTCGCTGACAGGTCAACAACCCTCTTTCTTCCCACCATTTCCCAAACACATGGGCTACTCCATATGCATATTCTGAATCTGCATAGTTCACAGGCTCTTGTGAGGGCATAAAGCTCAGCTGTCTGAGCTAATCAAGTGGGAGGCAGTGATAGCATGTGCTCTGAACCATTTGCCTTCTTCTATCCTGGAGGACCCATCAATAAACACATTCTCCCCTTCTTGCCAGGGAACACCTCGTAATTCTTTCCCAACTCATGTTTGTAGTTGCAGTGTCCACATTTCTGGAGCTGGCACCACTTTCACCTGTGTGTGGTGTGTCTACCCTTGTTCAGCTGTCTTGACACCCATCTCAGTAGTTATTAATACTTGAAATGTCCTGTATAATTGGAGATTAAAGCTGATTCACTCCTTTCCTTCACCAGGACCCAGCTTCCAGGCTGAATATTATGTACAACGAGGTCCAATGGCAGGGATTTTGTCAGCTGGGCTTCCAATCAAAGAGATTTCCAAAAAGACAATACTCTGGGAACTGGAGCTGTTCAGATTGGAGAAGAGGAGACTCAGGAGGGACCTTGTCACTCTCTACAACTACCTGAAAGGAAGTTGTAGTCAGGTAGGGGTTGGGCTCTTCTCTCTGGCAGCTAGTGACAGGACAAGAGGCCATGGCTTGAAGCTGCAGCAGGGGAGGGTTAGACTGGACATTAGGAAGCACTTCCTGACGCAGAGGGTGATTGGGCTCTGGAATAGGCTGCCCAGGGAGGTGGTGGAGTCACTGTCCCTGGAGCTGTTTGAGATTGGATGTGTTTTTGAATGCAGGACTGGCAGGTAATCAATCCATCACAGCACGAGTGGCTTATTGGGCAGGAAATGTTCATTATAAAGAGTGAGAAGAACCTGTTGTTATTAGAGTAGGGGGATTATCAAAATTGGGGATGGGCAGAAAGCAGCATGAATGTAGGCTTTGGTCGATTGAGGAATGCATGGAATCCAGCTGTAAGCACCAGTGAGTCCAGAGCATCTTCAGCATCTTTTCAAGGAAGTGTCAGATGCTTTAAAATGCATGTCCAAGCTCTGAAAGAAAGGATTCAGAGGGACAAGGATTATAACCAACAAAACCCTGGGAATCCTCCTGCACAGATAAATGACCTGGGCTGAGATGTTCAGTAACATCACCATGTATGGACACGAGGAATGGGAAGACAGGTGGTTACACTAGGTAGATTGCACATTTTATTGTTGTTTTACTTGGCCAGATTATTTATCACTGCAAGGTTTAAGGTGGCCAGAGTTTGGAATGTATGTTGCAAATCTTATCCTGCTATCGTGTTTATATCTTTGTAGTACTGGAAAAGAGGTTATAGAGCAAAAAAAAAAAAAAATGTGGGCAGGTGTGGCTAGAACAGGCATTTTCTGTAAAATTGTTTCCAGTAATTACAGGGAAAGAAAAAGAGAAAAGGGGGCAGGAGAGCGAAAATGAAGATTGAGAATGGGTTAGTTTGCAAAAGCTGCCACCAAATCAGCAGCAGGCAGCAAAAGGGAACAAGGTGGCTGGATCAGGGGAGAGTGAGGGCTTCACCACTGCAGTACTTCAGATGGCTTGAAGAGAAGTTCTTTTCGGGAGGACAGAGTTGTGGACTTGAGTTTGTAATTGTTCCTCCCACTACACAAGATTTAAGGGAGCTCCAGAAGGAGTTACCACCCTATCTGGAAGAGCCTAAAACTGGGGGAGAGGTCCAGAGACCCAAATTGAGAAAAGATCAGTGTGCTATATGCAAACAGAGGGGACACTGCAAAAGGGAATGTCCACAAGGGCTGATGGATTGATTCCCAAGAGAAGAGGGTATATATGAAGATGGACTGTTAGGAGTGTCAGGATTTCCCTCCATAACAGAGGGGAAGTTACTCAGCCCAGCTTTCACTTCACCTCAGGAGTCACAGACTTGTTGCAGTTACTGGGCCTTTCAACTTCTCCACCAGCATGAGGTGGTTCTGGCTTCAGGTGGTCCTGCATCTCAACACAGCAAGGTGTGGCACTTTTCCACTGGCACCATCAGGCAGGCCTCTCCTTCAGCTGCCAGTCCTCTCCTGAAGACTCTGCTACAGCCACAGCCTCAGGGTTTCCACAGCTCCTCTGCACTTCTCCTTGGAGCCTAACCATTACCCTCTACGCTGGTTATGGGAAAGAACAGCTAGGGGACAGCTTGGAATAAATGATACTCTCATCAGCAGACACTCAAATGGGCACCTTGCTCAGATTAAGAGTAGGATTTCAGATTCCTTTGAGCAACAGGAGCCACTTTCACAGAGGACAGAAGTGGGTAGGCATATCTGAACATCACTGAGGTCTAACCCAGCCCTGTCAGCCATAAATCTGGGCCCCTCAGTTACTTTGTCTTCTCGTAGGAACTCATTGCTTGAGGAATACTTGGTCAATCTTTCACTCATTATCCTGCTATAAGCATCACAAGCTGGTACTTTGGCAGAACCTCTCCCATTGCCATGGCTGCAGCAGGATTTCCTGAGGGAGGAGAGGTGCTGCCAAGGTGGCCCTAGGCCTCTGACAGCCCATGGCTACTGGTGTGGCACAGGGTCAGAGAAAGGCATCAGGAGGAGCTCAAAGGAACGCTCAGAGCCCATGTCAGTGAAATAGGAATTTATTTCCTTTTTCGTGACTGACATGTTGCTGAAGCCCTGAGTCACAACCCGGATGGGGAAACTCGGGGGGATCATAGCAGTTTTGTGATTCCCTTGTGCTAAATTAAGGTGAAATAACACAAAACGATGGAGTAAACATTTTATTGGAGGTATAAACTACTTGAAGTAGGAAAGCATGATAGTAGGCATTGGGGGGCTGTGCAGCAATGTTTGAGACATTGACTCTTTCAGTCTCTTACAGTCTGATGGTGCTGCTGGCGTGCTGGCCTCTTGCAGGGCTGGGGACAGTCCTGTGTGCCGGAGGCACTTCTCCTTACAGGACGCTGGAGTTCCGCAGGCGAGCGATTCCTGCCCTGGCCACGAGTAGAGGTGCAGCTACTACAGGCTTGGGCAGAGGGACCTGATGCTGCCATTGCCTGTCCTCACTCCTCTTGGGGCTGCTCCTGCTCTGCAGGGACTGGTGTGGGTGGGGAGTGAGTGGGAATGTTGTGGAGAGCAGCCTCTGACGCGCCAGGCTTTTCCTCCTCCCCGCTGGAGCCCACAGTGCTGCTGGAGGAGGACAGGCTGGAGGCAGGAATCCCTCTGCTAGAGATGGTGGAGGGGTAGCTGGTGGAACTGGAGCTGGACGTAGTGGAGCTGGATGAGCTGGAGCTGGCCACAGGCCTGTCCTCATCCTGCACAGCAGCAAGGGAGTGCAGTAGCCCCTGGGCATCCTCACTGCACCGCTGCACAATGGTGTTGACAACATCACGAACCAACTGTGCTGTATGTTCCCCAAGGCTAGGCTGTAGCACCTGCACCATGGCCTCCTCATCCGGACCACAGACACACAGCACATGCGTGATGCTGCTCATGGCATAGTTTACCTTCCACCACCTGGCCTCATGTATTGCCTCCAGCCACTGGCCAAGCAAAGGCAGCACAGGATCAAGGAGGTTCTCATGTGCACTGCCAGGTGATGTCATCCTTCAGCACACAGTGTTGTCTCAATGGCCTCGCTCCACGTTCTGCCCTCTTGTGTCTGTACAGTATCAGCACTTCCAGGAGCTGGAGCCACTTTTGTGCCCTCTCAGTGCAGTTGGAGCTCATTCCCTGGATGGAGCTCACACACACCACACGTACAGCATTAGTCTCCTCGGGCTTGGGCAGGTTGGGAGGGCTGGGACGGTGTGCAGCTCTTGCTGCCTCTTCTGCCCCAGCCTGAGCTCAAGACGTGAAGCAGAGCTGGCAAATCCCTAGGGTGCACTCTTCCTGCAGACTTCACAAAACACGCAGGGGGTTGGATGTCTGGGCTGCTTCAGCTCCCTCTGAGGACTTCTGGATTCCTGGCAGGGATCTAAAGAGGCATACCAGGCTGAGCTTGAGGCAGCCCAGTCTGAGCTGCTTGCTCTGGGATGGGCTTGCAACCTGCCCCTCAGCTCCACTGCCACATGGTAGTTCAGCAGGAGGGCCATGTGTCCNAATTAGTAAGGGTAGGGAGCTGATAAGGGTGTAGAGTAGTCTGTAGATGCTGGCACTAAGGCGTTCTGGCTGGTTACCTCATCGTGTGATGAGGATTAGGGTGGGGATTAAAGTTACTTCAAAGGTGATGTAAAATAGGGTTAGTGGTTGAGAAGGTGGCAATGAGGAAGGGTTGGACTGTGGTAAGGGTTAGGATGAATATTCGCCATGTGTCTTGAGGGCCTTTCAGGCTCATCACAGGCACATCAAGCAAGGGAAACATCTCCCTTGCACTACAAGGGCATGGCGTGCCCTTGTGTCCCCAGCCACACTGCTGCTCAAGGAGTCTCCCCACTGCACTCTGCTGGGACACTACCTCTGAAAGCACCAANTGAGCTCAAGACGTGAAGCAGAGCTGGCAAATCCCTAGGGTGCACTCTTCCTGCAGACTTCACAAAACACGCAGGGGGTTGGATGTCTGGGCTGCTTCAGCTCCCTCTGAGGACTTCTGGATTCCTGGCAGGGATCTAAAGAGGCATACCAGGCTGAGCTTGAGGCAGCCCAGTCTGAGCTGCTTGCTCTGGGATGGGCTTGCAACCTGCCCCTCAGCTCCACTGCCACATGGTAGTTCAGCAGGAGGGCCATGTGTCCAGCAGTGCTTTGTGGGATCTTTAGTAGCAGGGGGAGGAAGGTTGGTGTGATGATGCTTGTTAGGGTGAGGAGAGTGAGGGTGTTTAGGGCGAGTGATGGTTCCGCTACTTTTACTTGCAGTTGCACCAAGATGGGTGGTTCCTAAGACCAGTGGATTACTGTTATCCTTTAAAAGCAAGGGGACTGAGGGTTTAGGCTCAGATGCAAGAGTCAGCAGCTCCTGTTGGTAAGACCTCCCCTCAGCAGGTAAGAAGAGTTTAACTTCTATTTTTAGGATCACAGTCTAATGTTTGGGTTAAACTATGCCTGCATGAGGGGATTCCTGAGATTAGTTTGGGCTTTAGGATTAGGACGAGTATGGGGATAATGTGGAGAGTTATGAGGAGGTGCTTTTACTACGAAGGCTATTAGGAGGGCTAGGCCACATAAGAGGCCAGTCCAGGAGGAGGCTGATAGGGATTGGTGGTTTAGTTTGAGTAGTGCAAGGTGTAGGGTGCCAGTTTGTGTGTGTAGGCAGAGGATGGCAATTAGTAAGGGTAGGGAGCTGATAAGGGTGTAGAGTAGTCTGTAGATGCTGGCACTAAGGCGTTCTGGCTGGTTACCTCATCGTGTGATGAGGATTAGGGTGGGGATTAAGGTTACTTCAAAGGTGATGTAAAATAGGGTTAGTGGTTGAGAAGGTGGCAATGAGGAAGGGTTGGACTGTGGTAAGGGTTAGGATGAATATTCACCATGTGTCTTGAGGGCCTTTCAGGCTCATCACAGGCACATCAAGCAAGGGAAACATCTCCCTTGCACTACAAGGGCATGGCGTGCCCTTGTGTCCCCAGCCACACTGCTGCTCAAGGAGTCTCCCCACTGCACTCTGCTGGGACACTACCTCTGAAAGCACCAACTCTTTCCTGGCCTTCAGAGAAATCTCAGGGGGCAATGCTCACTGTGGGGTCTCAGCTGCAAGCCTGAGCAGGTGGCAGCACCAGCTGGGCAAAAGGGCACCGCATCCCTTGGGGTCTGATGTTAATAAACTGTTGGCAGGCATTTTGGGGAGCCATGCCCACACACTTGGAGAACGTTGATCTTGCCTAAGTTTGGCAGGAGAGGAGACTCAGCAAGGGGATGCCCCCCCCAACAGGGATAAGCAGCTTCTCCCTTGAACACCTAGTGCCTGCAGAAGCCATGCTGCTCGCCTTGGCAGCATGATGACCCCATCTCAACTGAGTTGAGGAAATTCTGCTTTGCCCACAAAGGCCACCATCCTCAGCATCTTGGAGTGCTGCAAGGGGACAGGGACATATCAGCAGATGCCTAAGGCATGTGCTGGTTGCATGCAAAGGCAGCAAACCATCTTGCTGTTCNACTTCAAAGGTGATGTAAAATAGGGTTAGTGGTTGAGAAGGTGGCAATGAGGAAGGGTTGGACTGTGGTAAGGGTTAGGATGAATATTCACCATGTGTCTTGAGGGCCTTTCAGGCTCATCACAGGCACATCAAGCAAGGGAAACATCTCCCTTGCACTACAAGGGCATGGCGTGCCCTTGTGTCCCCAGCCACACTGCTGCTCAAGGAGTCTCCCCACTGCACTCTGCTGGGACACTACCTCTGAAAGCACCAACTCTTTCCTGGCCTTCAGAGAAATCTCAGGGGGCAATGCTCACTGTGGGGTCTCAGCTGCAAGCCTGAGCAGGTGGCAGCACCAGCTGGGCAAAAGGGCACCGCATCCCTTGGGGTCTGATGTTAATAAACTGTTGGCAGGCATTTTGGGGAGCCATGCCCACACACTTGGAGAACGTTGATCTTGCCTAAGTTTGGCAGGAGAGGAGACTCAGCAAGGGGATGCCCCCCCCAACAGGGATAAGCAGCTTCTCCCTTGAACACCTAGTGCCTGCAGAAGCCATGCTGCTCGCCTTGGCAGCATGATGACCCCATCTCAACTGAGTTGAGGAAATTCTGCTTTGCCCACAAAGGCCACCATCCTCAGCATCTTGGAGTGCTGCAAGGGGACAGGGACATATCAGCAGATGCCTAAGGCATGTGCTGGTTGCATGCAAAGGCAGCAAACCATCTTGCTGTTCAAAGATGCAAGGCAGGTGACAGCAGCCATGAGAAAGTAGCTAGAAAGAGCCTTGCCAGCATTGGGTTGGGAAAAGCCTGCAGAGGACTGCCTCCAGCATACTGGCTTCCTTCTTTACCATGGAGCCCTCAGGGCTGTTGGAGAAGACTAAGTTGGGGGAGGAATCTATCCAGCAGGAACTGGTGGGGCTGGGACTCGAATAGATGGAGCTTCAGCCCTATTTGCTCCCACTGGCACTCAGTGACAGGTTGCTCTCTGCTGATCAAGTTTGCCATGCCTCTGGTATCTGGCCCAAGAGAGCTGGTTAATATTCAAGCACCAATTCCTCCGAGCTCAGAATTGGTGCATTCCTATGCATTTCCTATCAAGAAAAGGAAGCAGGAGACCTGCATGGATGTGCAGAGCTTCTAAAAAATCAAATGGAAGAAGGAACTTTACAGTTTGTGGGAAAAGGGGCTGGCAACTTGGGAGGAATAGGACAGAGTATGTAGGAATGCAACATGGTCTAAGGCTCTCTTGGAATTAAATCTGTCAAGGACAAAGAGAAGGGCTTCTTCAAGTACATCAATAAGAAAGGGAGGACTAGGGAAAATGTGAGTCTAGTTGGAGTTGTGTAGCTTGTGGTGTTCCCCTGGGGTCCAGTCTCATTCAACATCTTTATCATGACCTGCAAGAAGACACAGCGTGTACTCTCAGCAAGTTTGCTGATTATACAAGACTGGGAGGAGTAGCTGATAACACCACAAGACTGTGCTGTTATTCCTTGAGGCCTGGATAGGCCAGAGAGTTGGGAAGAGATAAATCTGATGAAATTTAACAAGGGCAAGTGCAGAGTCCTGCACCTCAGGAGGAATAACCCCATGTAGTCGTACAGGTTAGGGGTTGACCTGTTGGAAAGCAGCTCTGTGGCAAAGGGACAAGTTAACCATGAGCCAGTCATACACCCTTGTGGCCAAAAGGCCAATGGTATCCTGAGATGCATTAAGCAGTGCGTGGCCAGCAAGTCAAAGGAGGTTCTGCTCCACCTCTGTTTCGCTCTAGTGACCCTATTATTACCTGATAGTACTGTAAGGAAAGCTGAAAAGGTAGAACGATGTAGCTTGGTGTTTTTTGCTTGCAGAGCAAAAAAAATCAGTATTTCACCTCTTATTGTCATTTGCATGAGAAGCTAGCCCAGGGGCACAGAAGAGCTCATACAGCACTTGAGGGATATACAACTGCAGGAGGCCTAAGAGAAGGGAGCTGGCACCCAAAGTCCTCCTGGAGAAGGGGAAAAACATTAACATGCATCAACAGCCAAAAAACATTTTGACTTTGCTGTAATGAATACAGCTGTAAGAGAATTTAAGAATTAAGGGAGAAATTTCCCTCTTCAAAATCAAACAATAGGTATAGATGAAGGGACTACCTCTCTCCCTTAAGAGAGCACTTTTTAATAGCAGCATTAAATCCAAGGTTATGGTGGTTGGAGATGTATTTTCTTCTGCTAAGCTTTGGATGTAAGCAATACAGAAATGCAAATATAAGTACACATTCAAAGTTGTTTGTTTGGGTTTATTCCTTATTCCTGTAGTATTAGTAACCACAGCAACATGTTAAGATTGGTTTGCGTGGACCAATAATACCAGTTACAGAGAAATAGGTATTAAACAACCACAAACACACTTCTCACATGTCAGTAACCAAACACAGGATTATTCTTTCCCCGAGCACAACTGCAGTTGAAGGAGAAACACTGCACACTACATTAACTTCCTACAGAATACAAAGCCCAAGAAGGACTTTGGCTTGATTGTTAAACTTTCCTCTCTGTCAGTTGTGAAAATATCTTTCAAACAGGAAACCAAAAGGATCTGTTGTACAAGTTCAACTTTCAAAGACAAAAAACTGTGTACAAAACAGTATTAATGCAGTAGTTTTATTGACATCATCAGGATGGGCGTATCAAAATTTTTACATGTACATTTCAGACTTTTCTTTCAGAATGACCAAGCTCCTGAATAGCAATTTTTTTTTTTGAAGGTTTGAGTTTTAATTAAACCTTGAAATGCTGACAACTTCTCAACTATGTAGTCAGGAAATACACTGTACAATTGCAAACTAAATTAAAATGTGTAAAAAAAATAAAAATAACTTAATAGTGACACTGTTTATTTACAGTCTCTTTCAAATTATTTTCAGTAATCCTTTATTATCTTTTTATTGAGATAGGGCATTGAATGGCTCAGGAGAGGCAGTGAATAGCTTGTACTTTTGTATTCAGCTCAGTCCTGACCCTGCCTAGTTAAATGGAAGCTGAGCTGTCTCAATGCTGACACAGCATGTTCAGATTTGGCCTACTAGCTCCCTCAAGCAGCTAAAGCAGTACTTTTGTGCAGACCATACTCTTTTTTAGCAAAGGCCTTTTGCAGCATATTGATCTATTCAGGCAAGCTAGCCATTGGTATTTTGCTGCACTCAGTCACTATCATATTCCTCTATTTCTAATTCATCCTCCTCCATGATTGCTTGAGCTGCAACAGGTTGAGGCTGACTGCAAGGCACTTCACTTCCACTGCTCTGGCTAGAAGGAAAAGGGAATGTATCTGCTTCCTTCTCGTTCGTTGTGTTTTCCTCCATCTGTGCAGCCATCTCCACAGCATGCACATCAGCGTCGTCTCCCTCGGAGCTAACAAATAAGTCTGGGATCCCAGGATCTTTACCAGTAAGTGTTTCCAGCTTTAACCTGTAAGATTATCATTGCAACAGTGAGTTAGCATCAAAAGCATCTGCTCTGTCACACAGAAAAGACTGCCATGGATCATATGGGTCACCCTTCTTCACTAGTGCATTCACATTATCTGGCAGTAATACCCTCCAAGAGTCACACTTAATTCCAGTTACATACATTCTGCACTTGCATCACTACCTTCAGCATTGCATTTTTACAGCCCTGCACACATCTTACAAGTATCGATACTTGTGCCCATAGCTTTCCTGACAGCCTGCAGAAGACATGGCAAAGGACAGCCCTACAGAGCCTCAAAGTACAGCAACAGTAAAATCCCAAACCATGTTTGTGCTCTGTCATTCTCCAGCATCCCCAGTTGCTGGAAGTTTCTTCCTTTTGGGGACACTGGTTTTGCTGAGCTTTCTCAAGACACATGAACTGCTAGCAAAACTTAAGTTACTGAAAGCTCTTCCCAAGCAAAACCTTTCCCATCTTTTAGGATGGGAAACAATGTAACTTAAAACAGGCAAATTTGACAATACAGAAAGTGGAAATCTTTTTGTATTTTATAATTTATTTTACTCTGTAGACTTCTCAATCTTCCTGTGTCACCATGTTATCAAAGTTCCTTTATTATTCTTCCCGCTTTACACAGGAATAATAAAAATATACAGTTATTGACAAAAACTCATTCTGACACCAATTCCAGCTAATTAAATACCATGTACTCCTCAGTGCCAATTTTTTACTAGGGTACCATTCCCATGCCATTAATAAATAGAAGAGAAAATAAAATATTCTTATTTCCATTGAAACAGCTGCATACAAGTTATTTTAAGGACTGTTTAATAACACAAAAGGAATTAGCTCCACTTACAGTTCCTGAAAGAAGCAAAAGCTTGGTTCATTTCCAAGAGAGTGAACACATGAAAAACAACAGAAAGTCACCCCTCAGATCAAACTCTAAATGACACATTTATTATACAGATACCAAAGGAATCATTACAGGCATACTGCAGACAAGGTTAATGGCATAAGGAAGGCTGCAATTAATTTCTCAAGCCACAAACATTTTGTCTTGGACAAGGGAGACTGCAAAGAAATACACTCCTTAGGAACAACTGCCTTTCTTCCTGACTAGCAACTAAAATGACTTAATACAACTGCTGGTTGACCAACAGGGTAGAGGAATTTACTCTAAGTAGTTTGACAAGCAAAAATTCCACAAAATAAAAACCATGCTGTTATCTAATTTCAGAGGGAGCACTTTTTGAAGTATTTCCTAATTCCATAGATATACAGCTGCTTCAAAGGAAGTAAGAATAATTTCCCATTCTGCTTTTTCTTACATCACTGACACGTGGGTGAGCACAGAATATTCCCCAGGATCAATGGTTTATGTCATGTAAACAATAGGCAAAGCACACTATACTCTTTGCAGCAATTCAGTTTTATTCTCACATAAATGTTTTTCATTGTAAAAAGACTATTTTATTCAAATCACACACTGAAGAAACAGAGATATGTCTAGGAGAGAGCTAATATTTGATACAGTGGAAAAGAAAGATAAACAAGGATTAAAAGCAGGACTACAGCAAAAATGCTGCTACTAACATGGTAAATAGATTTGAATTGGGAAAAGTTTTAACAGACCAAATATAAAATTACCATGCTGCAAGTGAAGGAAAATGTCACATCACAGATGTACACTGAAGATGATTCTCTATGAAAGGTTCTTTGCCTCATGATAGTAGGAAAGAAAGGAAGCCTTACTTTCTTTAACAATAAGACAGAAGTCAAGTTTACCTCCCAAAATGTCTTTTCAGTGGTAGCCTCCCAACGTCTTGGATAAAAGCAATCTGAGCTAAGAATAAAGAATCACCAGTATCATACTAAGAAGATCAAAATGCACACACATTTAAACATACTGGAAAGGAAATAATTCATACATTTAGTCTCCTCAATTACTCCTATATATACTTGCAAAAGTTTGCATAATAAGCTTGAAGCCTAGGAGAATAACTTAATTAGTAAAGTTTGGTAAATAATGAATGAATATGAAGTGGAGAGGAGGCTGTGAGGTAACAGTTAACTCTTGCAATGGAAAAAAAAAAGTCACCAATACAGTTCTGCAGACTTGTGCTAGGACATGTGCTACCCAAGACATTCTTAAATGTAGCTCTGTGAAACAAGGAGATGAAGTGGAGCATGTGCCCTAGGAGGACAGGCTGAGAGAGCTGGGTCTCTTCAGCCTGGACAAGAGGAGACTGAGAGGAGACCTCAGCAATGCTTAGAAATATGGGAAGGGTGAGTGTGAGGAGGAGAGAGCCAGGCTCTGCTCAATGGCATCCAATGGTAGCACAAGAGGGAATGGGAGCAAGCTGGAGCACAGGAGGTTTAGTATTAAGCTGAGGAGGAACTTGTTTGCAGTTCAGGTGCCAGAGCACTGGCCCAGGCTGCCCAGGAGCCTGTGGAGTCTCCTTGTCTGGAGCCATTGCAGAGCTGCCTGGACACATTGCTGTGTGAGCTGGTCTAGGTGCTCCTGCTCTGGCAGGGGGGTTGCACTAGATGAGCTTTCTAGGGCCCTGCCAACCCCTAACATACTGGGATACTGTGAAGAGTGAGATGAGCAGATGAGAAAGCCTGCCAACATCACCCAGTCAGACAAGCTAGTCAAGATGTGAGCAGATAGAAAAACTCCCCAAACACCTTCAAAAGAGTGAGAGGGCAACACAATGAAAATCACAAGTACACAGTTACCTGAAATCCATGCAGTAAAAGAAAAATATTCGAAAAATTCTTTCAAACACTCCTACACAAGGACCCCCACCTTACACGTTTATAAAGCATTACATGTGTCTCCATTCTGCCAAGAGATGTAATTGTTTTCACTCTTTCAGTTATCTAAGTTTTAAAAATGTTCTTCATGTTGTTTTAAATCTAACAGAACAGCTTTCATTTTGGCTATGTTACTAGAAATATTGTAGGGTATCAGCTATATGCATTTACCAAATTTATTTGTTTTTACTGAGGCAAAAACATGGGTGGCATTGACATGTTGGGTTAGAAGATTTTTCAGTATGCCTTAACTACAAAAAAAGAGAGTCCAGGATCAAGAGATAGAGCCATCTTACCTTGGTTTCTCATTGGATTTGCTAACATAGCAAGATAAGGTAATAGCTCTGTCTGAAGACACTCAGGTGGCAAACAGAAGCTTGAAAAGAGAGATTTTGCAGCAAGGCAATTTTCTTGATACTGCAACAGTGGAGTGAAAAAGAAACACAAGTAGAAAGCTGGTAAATCATTATTAAAAGACAAACCTTCTTCTTGTCTGCTGGAATGCCTACACTCAAGCTACTGAAAAAATGAGACCAGTTTAAAAGATAACCATTTAGAGTTAACATTTATAGATCATAAAAATGGTAAATTCCTTCATTTTTGCCTTTTGCTGGTCATTACAATTTCCAGACAGGCACAGTCTGAAAATCACTTGT
>VWZO01009877.1:5430-23258 GCA_013396975.1 Bucco capensis
CTCCCCAGGTCACTTGTCCCTGCTTCCACTGCCTGTGCATTTCAGTCTTACACCTCAGCCCGAGAAGCAGGTCGTTGCTCAGCCACACCCATCTTCCTCCTGGCCTGCATGATTTTTTGCATAGAGGGATGGAAGTGTCTTGTGCATTAAGAAGGGTATCTTTGAAGAACTGCTAGCTCTGATGAGTTCCTTTGTCCCTAAGGACAGTATCCCAGGGGACCTCACCCAGCAAATCTCTCAGATCTTCCTGAAAAGTTTTCTTTGGTCTTGCTCCTACCACTGACTCTAAGCTGGACCCTGAAGCCACTTGGCCACCATTTCACAGGTCTTTCTGCAATGCAGAGACCTCCTGCAGGAGGGGGCTGTGCTGCTACTCAGGCTACTACAAGATGCCTGGAGTTATAGAATAATAGAATCCCCTGAGTTGGAAGGGACTGACAAGGATCATTAAGTCCAACTCCTGTCTATGCATAGGACAACTGATGTGCTTGAGGGTGTTGTCCAAATGCTGCTTTAATTCTGTCAGGCTTGCTACTGCAACTGCTTACCTGGGAAGCCTGTTCCATTGCTGCACCACCCTCTGGGTGAAGAACTTTTTCCTGATATCTAACCTAAACCTGCCCTGGCACAGCTTTATGCTATTTCCTTGGGTCCTATTGCTGGTCACCAGAGAGAAGAGATCAGCTCCTGCCCCTCTGCTTCCCTTTGTGAGGAAGCTGTAGACCCTGTTGAGATCCGTCCTCCTCTTCTCTTACCTGGGGTGAACAAACCAGGTGATTTCAGCTGTTCTTCATATTGCTTCCACTCTAGACCCTTCACCATCTTCATGGCCCTCCTTTGGATGCTCTTTAGTAGCTTCATAGCCTTTCTATTGTGGCATCCCAAACTGCACACAGTACTTGAGGTGAGGCTGCACTAATGGAGTAGTGTAGGACTATCACCTCCCTTGACTGACTAGCAATGCAGTACTTGATGCACCCCAGGACACGGTTGACCCATTTGGCTGCCAGGGCACACTGCTGACTCATATTCAACTTGCTGTTGACCAGAACCACCAGATCCCTATCCATAAAGTATTTACTGAGGTATACTTAACTTCAACATCAGTTGTAGAACTCCAGTCGGAAGAAAGTCTTGTGGCCTTTGAACAGTTGGGTGTTGAAATCTTCTGTCCTTAGGAGGAGGAATTCCAACAACCTCCAGTGATCCCTGCATGACGAAAGATTTAGATAGTTCTTTTTCTGTGCATTTAGAGTCTGTCTCTGATTTCCCTCGGATAGGGCTAGCATTACCATTCCCAGAGCTGGTGTTACTGTTGCACCAGGCACTTCTCAGGTCCAGAGAGTAAAACTGGTCCCTGCTGCACGAGGTGGAATTGCCACTCCAGGTGTGCAGATGAGTGAGGGAGATGAATAACCAGGGCCCCCAGGATGCTGGGCAGCAACAGCTGGGTGGGGGCAATGGCAGTGACATCCAGGTGCTAAATAAGTCATTTTTTTATTGCTGCAAAAGCAAGAGAGAGGCTGGAAGGAAAGATACAAAAAAGGGTGAGGAGCAACCTGTAAATACTCATAAAACTATCTCTTCTCAAGCCTGCAGAGCAGAATGGCAGAAATAGAAATGCATGCTTGAAAATTCCAGTGGCCAACAAAAGATGACAGTGCTTGCTTGCGCAGTGAAGACGGCACATCTCCCTGTCCTCTCTAAACCCTTTTTGCCCGTTGCTGTGACAGATGAAGCTGTCCTGTTGTGTAGGAAAGCTGAATAAAAGCTGCAGGTCAGATTAGGGAAAATAAACAAAAAAAATAGTTACATGCAACTTTGGTGCTGATTGTGGCCCAAGACCACCTTTCTGATGTTTCTGGGCCCTGGAATTTGGGAGAGGTCAGAAATTCAAACAGTCTGCTTTCTGCCAGTGTTGGAATGACTACCTAAATTGATGCTAGTCAAATAAATCAGGTTCCTTTGTAGTTTGAATTGTCATCCATTAAGCATCATGGGGACAGCAGGATCAAGAACACTGAGCCATGTTCTGGTTTGTTGCTTTTTTTTCTCTGAATATTTTTCTCTGAATATGACTGGACATGTCAACCAGGTAGCTGGTTCAGGTCAAACACGGATTTCTTGCAGCTTCTGTGCACAGAAATCCAAATTGTAGTTTTTTCCAGTTTTTATACAGTGGCAGCAGTCTGAAAATCACTTGGGGTCTTCTGTGGCCCCTGGTGCGATAACTGTGCCGACAGCAGAGGGAGCATTAAACTCATTGCCCATGGTAAAGTGTGGGGAGTGAAACCCATGTTCCTATAATCCTTGTATGGGTAGGATGTGCTCATTAGCCTTCTGGCAGTCATCCTAGGAGAAGGACAACTCTGATTCCAAACCTGGGCAGATGGAGCTAGTTTAGCCCTGTAAGGCCTTCCATCTAAGAGAGGGACACTCTAATAAAACCTCCGTCCTAAGGACTTGGCTGCCAGCATCCAAGCTTGCTAGGCCCTGGCAGATGACCCTTAGGACTAAAGGGTGGGTCCAGCTCTGCGCATGCTGTGTCTCACCTAAAAAAAATCCATAGCGCAGGCTCGAGGGTGCTATCTGCTATCCTCTTTTTATCAGCGCACTTGGAAAAGGCGCTGATGAGGAGCATGGGTGGAGCCCTCCCTGGATCTTCGTTCACAAAGCCTAGCCATACATACAGTGGCAGTGTGTACAATGTCTAGTATCCCATGGAAGTGCGCAGCCTTATTCCCCAGCTTGCACATTTGTGCAATCCTTAAAGCAGTCCAAGCTCACTCACCGGGCTGCCTAAATCATTCTCACAGGACAACAGAGGTATGTGTGTGGGAGGGTTCATGTGTATGTAGTTATTAGTGGTAAAAAGCACGGTTTGCTTTAACCAGTGCTAACTTGTGTTCAACAACAAAGCTTTATGCATTCTATGATTCATTGGTGTGGCTGCCAAATTTGTAAACTGATTCAATAATTTTTTTGTATTCTAATACTTGCTGTGAAAAAAGATAATGTGAGAAAACTACAGACTTCTTTCAATGTTGAATTGTAGATGTGGAATAATTGACTTAATAGATTCATTAAGTTGAAGTTAAAATCACAACTTGGACTAACACAATTTTAGTCAAGAATACCACGAACTATATTATCATATCAGAATATTCTTGCACTTATTAAAAAATAGGTAAATCAGAAAGAGGAACCTTCTGAATAGATTCTTCTGCTCTGTATAGCCCACTATGAAAAGCTTTGCATAAGGGTTTTCTTTTTGCCTAGGTTTGTCTTTCGAAGTTCTAAAATGCTTTCAGTATTATACGAAAGGCTCCTCAGCAGTGGGAGGGTGAACCCTAAGTTGCCATGTGAAATTGTTGCAAAGCAGCATGGATATGATAGAGTCAAAGAAAATAACTTCACTGTTCTGGGTAACTTAAACTGACTACATAATCAGCTTTGTCCTCATGCTACCTGCTCACAGCATATTCAATTGCATGGCAAACTGTGATCTCTGCCTGGTCTGGTTCACCTGGGAGTCTGTCCTGCCTCCACAGTCTTGATCCCCAAATCCAAAACCAGCTTCTTCCTTCAGCTCTGAGCCCCTCTCCTTTGCTCATTTAGATTAAAAACACCTGAAATTCAAGTTTACCCAAGCACCGTGGCCTGTGCCAAACTGCATAAGGTCTTCTAAACACAAGACTGAGTAAGAGGTTTTAACCCATGGTTTAGAGTTGTAAACCCATAGTACAAATCTTATCTCTTTCTAGACCAGCCCTTCACAGCCCCCTAGTTTTATGAAATAATAGTCCCTGGGCTCCTCTTATTAGAGAATTGTATTACAAATTGTTGCCACCCAATCTGTTTTCCTTTCTGCTTAGCAGTAGGAAACAAAATTTAAGTTACTTTGCACCTGATGGAACACAAGGGAGTTCCAAGGCAGAGGATTACATGAGATGCATTCTCTGCTGTAGGCAGCAAAAACAAAATGTGTATTTTCAGACTATTAAGTTATGATCTTAAAAAAAAAAAAAAAAGGGTGCCCTGAAAGTATCAACTGTAAGGAGAAGGAGAGGGTGTTTTTTGTTCTCCTGTATGTTTAAGGGAAGAAAAACCTGGCAACCAACTACTATACTGAACAACTTATCTTGTAAAAAGATGCAACAACTATAATCAAAAGTTGGGGAGATGATATCAACTTCTCTTTGACCACAATAACGGGTGATGAGAAATATCCTTCACAGGCAGGGAAGACAGATTACTAGTATCATGAAGATCAGCCTGCTACATCACTGCTATTTTCCCTCTAGGGAACAACAGAAGATTCCTTTGGAAACAGATTGTAATGACACTCTGTAAGTACATGAGGTCTCCTAGATGCTTGCTGCCCTGCTCAACAAAGAAACATTTTGTTTCATGATTCTGGCTGTGAAAGAGGAGGCAGAAATGGTGAAGGAACATGCAGAACGTGTTCCTCAACCTTTTACTATTGATGTGCTTACATTAAATGGAAATACCATGTTAACATTGCAACTATCTGCGTTGGGTTTGGTAACAAAATAATTAAAATGCGCTATCCTTGTTAGAAGAAGGGTTTGTTGTACAAAAGACTAATTAGACTACTTACACCCTCAGCGTCAAGAGCTTATGAAATCAAACCAATAACTACATATAATTTATGAAAGGCTTGTTTTTCTTCCACATGTAATTACTAATCCAGAACACCACCACAAAATGAATTGGGATTTGCCTTTCATGAGCCTATAGCTCCTCACCTGTGGATTAATGGAATAAATTGGGCCTTATCCACAGGGGAAAAAACAAACAAAAATCCCCACCAAACAAACAAAAAACAAAACCCACAACTGAGGTAAAATGGATGACAGGGAATCTGGACCACTTTTCCTCCATGAAGCAGGAGACTACATACTTAAACCCTATGGATGATGTACTTGCTGGTACTTGCATTCTCCCTCTTTCTTCCTGTCCTTTTGGAAATCCCAGGTGATGTATACCCCTTTGTGGTGTCTACAGAACTTACTGCAGAGCTTTACTAAAAGGATAATTTCTTCTTTCTTGGACTGTAAGTTGCCAGCTCTTCTGGGGCATTTTGAGATGAACAAACCTTTTCCCATCTATTATGCTTCTAGTTTAGTGATCAGATATAGCCTTGATGACATTACCAGCACCCTGTAAACAGCCCACACAGTAAGGGTTTATTTAGCTGGAGAAAAGAAAAATAATCCAACCTGAATGGAAGAGCGATGTAGTTGAGGTATATCTTAAGAAAAACACTACCTTAGACTGTTTGCTATTGACAGTATGGAAGATTTCCGTCCTGATTTTAATTGCATAATTATAAAATTTGATTCAGCTATTGAGTTTTATGGAAGCTCAATCTGACAAAGCTAACAAAAAATTGAGCTCCTACCTTAAGTGTTCAGTGATCACACAGTAACTGGTGTTGATGGCAGTGTATGTCAGGAGAGAATTTAATCCTCTGTGTTCAGATCACATTGCTTTGGAAAAGTACTTCTGGATGAAAGTGTTTCTTTCCTCCCTCCCTACCTTTAAACAGTAATAAGAAGGAAATGGCAGTGTTAGTTGGCTTCCCCACCCCCCCTCCCCCCCTCCCCTGGAATTTAATGTACATTAGAACTCTCTTTTAACTGCCTCTGCGATGCATAGTTCTTCCCACTTGCCCGTGGGATGGCTAGAGAATATGCTCCCGTTGAAATGTTCCTGTTCTCCTGGCCAGTGTGGAAATAATCATTCATTGGGATTGGGTGGAAACATAGTGTTACAGCAGAGAGCTGAGGCTTGGGGGGTTCTCTAAGTCAGAGGCAAAAATAAGACTATGGAATGTTAATGTTTTCAGATAGATGCAATATGTCATACATTTGCTTCCCAAATCTGACCATCTTTCTGAACACCCAAGTAGAGCCATACAGCCACTAGTTCTGTTGCACAGGGAGACCCACACTATACATCCTGGAGCGTAACTAATAGGAGCTTTTCAGGGCCAGGGAAAGAAGGGTAGGATACTGCAGATAAAAAATCATGCTTGTCATTGCAGTAGAGAAAAAACAGGTCTGAGAGTTATTAGAGATGCAGTTATTGAATTGTTCAGAGCAAAGTGGCTCTGTTGTTCTGAACTTTTAGGGAGGAAAAAACCTCTCCTGTTGATTTTCTTGGTGTATGTCCTGCTTATGCAGGCTGTGTGCTAGGGGGTCAGGATTTGAGCCAGTGTTTGGCAACTCCAGAAATGAAAGACTTAGCACTTCAGCTCATTTGCAAGTACTGTATAATAAGCTTTGAGAATTCCTCTTTAGTCTGAGTTTGCTCTCAGAAGGAGCTCTGTAGTTCATGTATATTAGGGCAGCATAAATGACAGATGAGTCAAAGCCTTTTTCAGTCTCTTCTCTTTTGAACCTGAAGAAGGATTATCTGACTTCACTGTCTATGCTCTCCTGAAATTAATTATTAGAGCTTTACTGCCACTACTTTAAGTCTCATGGAAAGTTTGTTTCCTACTCATCACTATGACAGTGAAAAGCAAGCTCAACACTTTCTGGTTCCCCCAAAAAAGTCAAAGGTGGCAGTTTGTGTTCCTTCTCCTCTGTTTTCAGATTCTTGGGGAGGTAACTAAAATATTGAAGCTAGCAAAAAAATTCTGTACAGAACTGTGATTCATATTTAAGTGAAGAGGGGACACATTCATTAAGCTAAAGACTACAAAACCAAGTGAGATTGTAACTGAAGCATGCTTCAAAGCTCTCCTTGTGAGCCTTCTAAGTACATGGAATAGGCATTGATATGGTTTTGCTCTCATTTACCTTATTTTGAAAACTTCTTTGTTTTTTAAAGTGCATTTCAGACATTGGTTTTAAAAAGTATCTCATATTTGCCTAACTTCCATTAGAGTCAGCAGGAACTTCAAGTCATGAAGTAGCCATAAACCAAACTCACCAAAGGGACCAGTTGTGCTGGAAAAGAAAGGAGAATGGTCCTACTGGGAAATAAGGCAATTAATTGGCACCCAGAAAAGGTGCTTTGTTAGCAGACTTCTAGTGTGATATCAACAATTCTCCAGTGCTTCAGTTGCCCTTGTTCCTCAGAGAGGATATTTCCTTACCCAGCAGAAAATTATCTGAGATACCTGGCAAGTAAATGGCCTTATGAACACTGAGTCTTAGTCTGGACTAAAGTCACCCTTCTCTTTAGTATAGCTGTGACTGCATGTCTCTGGAGTAGTAATGTCATTTTCTGGCATTACCTTGAAATCAGGGCCACAAGTGACAGTGTGTCTGTGTACTTACAGAGAGGTTCTGGCACTGTAGCTGTATCACACCTTGATATTCCTGCAGATGGCAGTGGTACATACTCTGGACATAAGATATCTCCAAAAGTTACTGTTTGCCTTCTGAAAAATAGTGAAGTAACAGCTCTTGCTGCAGTAAGAAGTATTTTATTGGAGTTCTGCATTAGGATTTGCAGCAGATCGTATGACTGTCTGCCTAACACCAGCCAAAATAATCCCTTCTTTAAGTCCCCTTCAAATTAAATGTAGGAACTCTGATATGAGCAAGGACTGTCTGAAAGGTGAGGAGGAATGAGAACCAAATCAGAGCAAGATATTTGGGACAGTAAAATTTAGCGTGCTTCTTGCTATGTTGTTATTCGGAGTTATCTACCCTCAAATAGTGGAAGAGGTCACAAAAACAACTGCTTCTTTGTGTCCATTTTCTTTAACAATTGACAAACTAAGAGAAACACAGTTTCCAAAGTTGTGCTGTTCATAATGCCAAATACCAGCTGCTTCCTCGTACTGTTTTTGATAAGGACAGATAAATAAGGGCAGGGGAAAGTGTAAGGCTGTTTTAACTACCATTTTTTTATGTATATATTTATCTAGATGTATTTTTTGCATTTTAATTTTTCTGTATATAATTGTACATGTATAACTTTCATGGCTACATTTGAGCTTTCAACTGGACACGCCATTTTAGATTTGATTTTGTTCAGTGGGTAGATCTTCTCAGTGAGCAAACCCCACTGTTAAAGACCTTCTCAGTCCCGCCTGACAATCTCGGCTTTTGGTGAGAGCAGCAGGAACTAATATTGTTGCCTTATCTGCTCTGACTCTGGTTTAAAATAAAATAGATTGAAACATTAATTTCTTATAATTAGAAATTAGGTTCTGCTATCCTAAAATAGTTGCATACCTGACTGGTTTTGATGATATACCCCTGCTAAAGTGAAATAGAGGAACCAACACTTAAATACATATTATAAGATCTATTCCTGCAGAAATCTTATTTTGCATGGTTCCTATCTCTCTCGCCTGTCACCCTCTTAGCTCCATTACAGTAAGCAGTATAAACTACATTTTCTTCTGCATGTCCCCTAAATACTTCTTGCTACAAAGGCAGAATCAAGAGGAACACTTGATACAGATTACAGTGTGAGCTTTGCTGCTCTATAGTGAAGGAAGAAAATGGGTAAAGGAAAGATTTGAATCCTGATTGGGGATGCTGAATGGAAACAGGAAAATGTTGCTGGGAGAAATTTTTCCAGAGTGGAATCTTGAGCTGGAAGTAAGGCCTTTGCCCTATGAAGTTTTTGAACTATGAAGTATAAATGAATGAGCCTTTTTTATTTTTAAGATATGTGGATATGTATCCTCCCATCTCAAAGGAGATCCAAGTGCCAAATCTGAATATTTTGTTGTAGGATAATGGTAGACAACTATTTATATGTGAACTTGAGTTCTGTGCAGAGATATTAAATATCTCGTATTAAGAAAAAAAGGGGGAAATTCCAATCAACGCTCATCTAAATCTGCAAAGAGGCATGTGACAAAGAACTTTTCTACATTTAGATCTTATAAAAATCTTTTCACTTCTCACCAAGAAAAATGTGATTCTGATCATCACCAACCTCTGTTAAATTCTGGGTTTGTGCTATCATATTTGTCATTTTATGAGCTGGTGCTCAGTGAAAAAATAGAAATATTAATGCATGCTGGTGCTTGTATTGGATCTAGCATACAAAGGAGCATTTCAAGAGACAAACAACTGGCAGACTGCCATTTAGAGATGAGAAAATAATTCAAGTGTGGTGAGAAAGTTACAAACACCCTGCATGAGAGAGCAGTAAAACTCTTGTCTGCATTAATACCTTTCTATGTTTGGGTTACTCAAAGTCCAGTATGCATATTTTGAAAAATGTACGTGTTCAGTTGAATGAAAGCTTGGTTTTTGACCACAGTGTAATTGACAGAGATGGATTCAGCACCTTGATGGTGGGAAGGCACTGAAACAATTTCAACTACTCAGGTTTCAGAATTGTCTGGTGTCTTTTAGGCTTCCATGTAATTGATGCAAAGCACAGATAACAAACCAGGGGCAAAGAGAGTAAAGGTGATTAGTAGATCAGTCCTCAGCGTGCACGCATTTCTGCTTTCAGCAGTTATAGAAGCCATTGCTGCTTGCTGGGGACTTTGTTTCCCTGGGAGAGAAGGCCATCCAAAATTCCAAACCTCTGGCAATTAGTACAGCCTGTCTGCTGAAAACACAAAGCATGATTGTTGCGAGAAATGTTACCTTCCTAATCAGCACTGACCTTACTCTTGGAACTTGGTGCTTCAGTAGCTCTTCTCTGAGCACACAAGCTCCACAACTGACTACTTACATGTACATGGACAGTTGGTGAGAAAAATTGTGCTGTTACCACCCCCAGAAAACAGCAAGGCTCCAAATATATTTGTTAGAGAAGGTCTGTATTGCTTGTAAGGTGTAAATCCTTTAAGTGACAATACAGATCACTTAAACTTTGGGTTTATAGTCTTTTCCCCCAGTAGCAAATCTAATCTATCTACCAACTTAACTATTCACAAATGTGCAGATTAATAAACAGGAGGTAGTGCTAGCCTCCTGAAACTGAGCCCCTCATGCAGTCCTGCCCCAAGCTGAATGGTGCTTGTGCAGCAGAGGTGGTCATGTCATCAGCTGAAGTGGAAAAAGCTGTAACAGCTGTCAGGGATGGGCTCCACAGCTGAAGACTTGTTTACCCTGAGCATCACCCACCTCAGCTCACTTCAGTGAGGACAGCAAGATTTTTTTTTTTTTCAGCCTATGCAAAATCCTGGCATGTATGCAAATGCTGAGTGTCACTTTTTCTGCAGATACACAGTAGCTCAGATCACACTGCACTGCTGTCTCAGTGCAGGGATCACAGAGGATGTGCGCCAGCTGCTGCGTAGTTTGAATGTGCTCTGCCAATGAGTTGTCATTCCACTTCACAGTGGTGTCTGAGGAGATGGTGAAGAAAAGAGATGCAGGGAGAGATGAACAAGAACTCCAGCTAGGAGGTTACACAAAAGAAAGTATGGGAGATGAATGTGTAAACATGGGGGAGGACTAAGTGTTGCTGTCATGCTATAATTAGCATTATAGATCTTAATTTAGGGCAAATATACCTTCCTGGTGCCATACAACCCTGTCCTCTGTCACCTGTGTAAATGTTGTTAGAATAACATAAAGTTATTTTGTGGAAGAGGTGCCATTGGGAGTTCTCATCAGAAATACAATTTGTTCAAAAATATTATCAAATTTTTGGTTCAAAGTAAGTTGTGTCAGCATACCTATGGTTCTGTGATTCATGTGTCATTCATATCATAGAACTATTTGGAGAGAACCTCATCTGTGACTTGTTTCACCTTCATTGTACAGCTAATAACCCTCTAGGTTTGGTAACTTGTTTTGATTAAAAACTGGTTGGAAATACTGAAAATGGCTCAGGGGGGAGGCAAAATGAAGGGAATCAATGGAGATAATTTTCCAAACGAGAACTTCTGCAGAACCAACAAGATGTTTACTAAAAGTTTGATTTGATCCTGTTTCTAGTGAAATATACTGTGTAAAACAAAACTGTATGGCTTACAAGAGACCAGAAAAAAAAATCTTTGAAGAGATTGAATCCTCATTCTCCTATTTGAACACAAATACTTGTGTCTGACTTAGTTCTCTGAAAAAAACCTTAGAAATTATGTATGTATGTATGGCTAGGGTTCACGAATGAAGATCCAGGGAGGGCTCCACCTACACTCCTCATCAGCGCCTTTTACAAGGGTGCTGATAAAAAGAGGATAGTGGATAGCACCNATTAAGATGGGTATCTATTGATGTCTTTTTTTTTTTTTTGCTTCTACAATAAGAACTGTTATTCACTAGATAACATCTCTTTAAGACAGTGTATTGCCTTTTTGATATTATGATTAACCATGTCCTTTGGTAGCTCAGTTGTGTTTATGTATGAAAAAGTGAAACTATTGTGGTAAATAAAAGTCGTTATAATGTATTTAATCTGTGAATAATATTTGCCTCAAGAACGAACTTTCATGTGTGTAAATTTGCTGTGGATAGGAGCAGAAAGTGCTTTTTAGCTGTTGTCAACATATTGTTTAAATTGATCTTTCTCTGTAATTTCCTTTTTGTAGATCTGGGAATTCTTGGTCTGGTTTTATAAGGAAACAAGACTTATGCGATCGTGTGATCTGGATGTGGTTGTGCATCGGTCTGTCCTGCTGCAGCAACTTGGTAACCCACCAGCAAAATTTAACCAAATTAGAAAGCAGCAGGAGTCTCCAAAAATTTATATTGTTATAAATTCATGAAAATCAAATGCCCATTGCAGAGGGGAGAGAGAAAGGCATTAACAGTGCCCCTAACAAGCAAAAGGACTCAGCTCTTACATGACGTTAGAGAAGCTCTAAGTATCCCAAATCCAGGACCAACTTCACTTAAAATTCACACTCTTTGCTACCAGTGAATTCAGCTTCCAGATAAAATCCTTAGCAAACCAGGCTCCAAGAGCTCCTCTGCTCATAGAACTATGTTTGGTGTATGTGGCCTTGGTCCAGGAGAAGCAAGATCCAAATGCTGACTGTGCATTACTAATACTCTGTTTATTTAGACCTGTCTGGATTAGGTGTGAATAAATAATCATAAAAATGCTGCATTTTATGATTCATTAAGCCTTTGGTCAACATGTTATGACATAACAAATAGAAGTGCACAAAAAGCATTTCTAGGGCCCTTAACAGTTCTTTTTCCAGGAAATCTGTTTGGAAAGTGGCCTCTTCGTTCTGCCTCTGCCTCTACCTCTCCCTTGCAAAAGCATGCAGCTTTTTCACTTCTAATGAAGTTTAATCAACACTAAAAATAAGTGGTAACTGTTCCAGGTCACAGGCAGTGTGGTGACTCAAACACTTTTAAGTGAGTGCTTTTGACAGACCAGAATGCACTTTGCAAATCTTCCCTTGGTCTTCTTAGATGAACAAAGGCATAAATACAGGCTTCTTGCTGCACTCTGTGCATCAGTCTTGTCTTCATGGATGTAATTTGTTGATTCATTTTTGTACAAACAAAACTGTGAATGAAATCATTCTTTTGGCATGTTGTTGCTTTTTGAATTCTCATTCTGTTATTCAGAACTTCACAGAATCACAGAAGGTTAGGGGTTGGAAGGGACCTCTGGAGATCACCTAGTCCAACCCCCCTGCCAGAGCAAGACAATCCAGAGCAGGTTGCATAGGATGGTATCCAGTTGGGTTTTGAATATCTCCAGAGATGGAGACTCAACCACCTCCCTGGGCAGCTGTTAATAATTCTAGACAAAATTAACCAATGATTCACCAGTTAGTTTATATTGAGTTATTGGGTTTTGTTTTCTCAAGATGCTAAATGTGTTTTTGTGACCTAAGTCAAAGAAAAGATGGTATTTCTTATAAAACATTGGCTAATGTCTTACAGTGTTAGAGAGCTGATAATTGTGAAGTTTTCCTATTTTCTAAATGAAATCAGTGTTTCTAATATTACTTCCTTGTCGAGGAAAAATGTTGAAAAGGACAACTGAAAACATTCAGTTTTATACCTATGATATTTTATACTTAAAACACAACTGTTGTTCTCACCTACCACTGTAAGAAAGCTTGCACACAGAAAGCACTTCCCTTTTATGTTGCTCAGCTCCCAGTTACAGTACTGATGGAAGGTGAGAACATTAAGCTAGCAATCACTTTGGTTCTTTTGGTTTTCTTTAGCAGGCGGTGACTCTTTGTATGTCTCTTGCTTGATTTAAATATCTGAGTGTTGATGAAAGTTGAGCTGAGTCTGGTTTTTGTTTTGTGTATAGTTACTTTGTGTTCACAAAGGACTGGAGATGTCACAGCTTGCATTCCACCAACAATACTGCTACTGTGCTGAAGGTAAATGGAGGTAAAAGAACTGAAGCAGACCACTCTTCAGAGGTGCATTATTAGCTTTGTTACCAGCTGCAGGTAACTGTCAGGATCCAATGACAAGTTGTAATCCGACAGCTTCATGATGGTATTGCAATATGAATACTTCATCAGTGTTGTTTCCACATGCCTGCCCCCTGCCCCCCTCCCCCCTCCCTTCATGATTGCAGATTTCTATTTTTTTGCTATTAAGGAACCCACACTGTCTGGAAATATGTCTATGTTAAGATGACATATGCTGTGTTTCTTCAAATGACTTTTCTTATGTTTAATGTACAACTTGAAAAGGAAGGTTCTGCTAAGAGCTGTCTTTAAAGATGCTTAAAAACATTCACAGGAATTGAATACAGGTAGAGAATGATTCCTGACCTCCAAATGCTCTTATAAAATGGAGTACTATGTGTAAAAAGGGATTGTTCTGGCTCCTGTAGGTCATTAAGTTCTGTTTGCAAGAATGTCCCGTCTGGGCTCAGAAGACCCAGCTGCCAATGGAAATAGTGGTGCAACAGGAGGGAGAACAACTTGGAAGACCCAACATGTTCTCCTGCAATTCCAAGGATGTTCTTTAGTCAGGGAGAGGGGTCTGCATTCTGCAGCCTTCAGCATAGTCTGCTGAAAGCAGCTGAACTGTGATAGGCAAAAAAACAAATAAAATCTATTAAGGCCTTTTAAAAGAAGTGGATAGGAATAAGTTTCCACTGCCATCTTCAGCCCCAGACAAAAAAAAGGAGGTCTTTCATGTAGTAGACAGAGCAGATGGCTATAGGGGCTATCTCACGGCCTGGTTACAGCAGCCAGGGCAGAAACTCAGGCATGGGGACACCAAAGGATCCTCACAGGAAAAGCGCTGCTATTCCTTTTCAAGCTACACTAAACCCCTCACCAGTCACACGGGAAGAGATGGAGGAATTTCCTCCATGCAGCCACTACAAGGGCTATGGGAGGAAGATGTATAATTCCTCCAAGGTATTGCAGGACAACAGAACTATAGGAGGAAAGTAACTGACAACAACTTAAGACTGGTGTTAGGGAGAGAGAAATCTGAGGGGAAAAAAGAAAAAGTGTGGGGTCCTTAGAGCTCTAAAAGAGAAAGTGAACAAAGAGCAGAGGGAGAACCTGGAAAGGCAGAAGGAAATTTGGGGCAACATTTTCAAGTCTGCATTTGAAGTTTGAAAAACTGTTTGTAGTTTTCCCCTCTAAGAGAAATACCTTTTTCCTTATTGCAGCAACATAGCTTCACTAGTGGTCAGAAGATATGTGGTCTGGTAATTAAGTGCTTAAACTGCATTTAAGATTTCTTCATTAGGTAGAAATACATATCCACCAAAGAAATATATCATTATTATTGATTTAAATTGCTGTGGTTTTTTTTCATCTTCAAAAATCTTAGTGACTTCTTAGCAAACATGGAGCACAAGGTACTCTGTTGAGGTTAGTGGCATATTTGCATTAGTAACCCCACCTGTTGCAATATCTGGAAGAAACTTTGTAAACTTTTAAGTTTAGAAAGGGCTCTACTGGAAATCCAAAAGTATCTTAAAAATACAGTAATACTGCTTTACGTAAAGTCACACATCTCTGGAAATCTAGCTGCAGAACGAACAGTCACATTACTGTAAAGCTGAATAGCTTTAAATACAAAATGTTGAATTTCCAAAAGCTGCTATCAGTAGCCTGTTTTACGTACTATTAAACTGGGGTGCAACAGGCTGTCACTGAACATTTGTTCCACATTTTGCTGAATGAAGAATGAATGCAAGGCAGCTAAGGTACCTTCCCTGCAGAGAGTAAAGATGAATAAAGCAGGAGCTGCTGCAGTAACTGGAAAGGATATGTGTGGGCTACCAGCAGTGTGTGCTGCAGTGATGCTTATTTGGGGACTGTGGGAGAAGGAAGCAAGATGCTGGAGCTTACTGAAATTACCAGAGCTGTTACATAAGTCATTTTGGGGAAAAAAAAATAAATAAAAAAATAACCCAAACAAACAAAAACCCCAACCCCAACTCTATGCTGTTAGCTATGTGGACTATACCGTTAATAGAAGAGGGTGGGGGGAGGGGGGGGCGGAGTCCAAATTGTGTCTCTTTTGCAACTGGGAAAAGTTTGGTAGTGGCTGGATGTTCTCAGAAGACAAATCACCAGTAACAGCTACCAGGAGTTACCATCAGCCTAAAGAGTCCAACTACGCATAAGCATGTATGAACTGCATCACCTAATCACACTAGTCATGAAGCCACTCCTCATGACTAGTGAGACTTGCATAAAATCTTCTGGATAAAGAAATCTGACCTCTCTTGCTAACAGTCCAGCATCCTTTACACCATTAGGTCTACTTGTCTAGGAACTGTGGTAAAAGTTGTTGAGGATAGATGGGTGAAATTTCCTGAAAAGGAAGTAGATATTAAAGTAGTCTGTCAGGAAGGATTAAACTTGGGCTTCTGAAATGTACCTAAAATCTGTTCTGGAGACATGTGTCTTCTAGCTACCAAACAGGCTTTAACATAGCTCATGGTAGTGTAAGTGTATCCTGTCACATCAGTATGTCTGTTTCTTTACCTCACTGAGTGAGGCAGCTATGATACTGCAGCAAGGACACACCTGGTTCTAGCTGTCATTCTTAAGTGGCTTTGCAGTCCAACCAGCCTCCTGAATCAGTGATAAATAGAAGATCAGTGCTTGTCTTTTCTAAGAAAGGTGTATTTTGTCTTCAAAGCCTTCAGTGTGGTGCAACAGGGGTCATACTGGAGGCATCTTCTGTACATCACTGAGGGGCTCATTCAGGCAGAGAGAAGAAAAGAGGTTCCAGCTAATGGTTTAAGAACTGTTCCAAATGAAAAAAAAAATGAGGGGCTTCAGCCCAGCCTTGCTCAGTTTTCTGAGCTTTGGAGATATAAAATGATGAAGATGAAATGATAAGCAGTCAGATGTCACAAAAGGCTACCATTGCTCATAGTGTGTTCTCATCTAGACAGCCATCATGTTTCATTATTTATTTTTCAAAATACTGTGAGTCATTTTTGAGCCTGGTACTTAACAAATGAAAGAATTAATCTCAAATACAAATTAAAATTTGCTTGTATCATACAGGATTTTCATTTTGAATGGGAGTCCAGCTAGTTATGTCTGGTCATTTGAGGTCTAAAGCTGGAAGTGTGGCAGTCACAGCAAAATTAAATTTACTCATCTCCATCTGTCAAAGTAAATCTTAAAATATTAGTAAAATTCTTTGAAAGTGAAAAATATCAACATTCAAAAATATCCATGCCTTTGGATAATTAAAAGTCTGATTTTATTGTCTTTCTGCATATACATAGATAGAATTGATCAATTTTCATACTGTATGTCAGTTACTAAACCAGCTCTGACCAGCTTATTTTAGAGTATGAAAATTACATAGTTCCAAGTAGGAAATAAAATTGATCAGGGCCCAGATATTTCCCATCTCAGCTCTAATGTATGAGGGCTTTTTAAATAGGTTTTAAAGGTATTTGGTAAGCTCCCTTCTATTTTACCGCAACAGTGTCATGTTGACCTCATAGGACTCCTTTATCCACCTAGTAGGCCAGCTTTGTGGATCCCATTTGCAAAGATAAATATTTCTTGGTTGTGACCATCTCAACCTTTCTCACAAAACACACTAAATCAGCCTGCATGTCTTTCACACAGCAAACCAGGCCATAATGCTGCACATAGTTAGGTTAACATAGCGTTTTAAATGAAGAAAGCCTTGTGCAAAACATGGATTAATACTTAACTGGTGCCCTTTCTTGTCTTTCTAAAATGCCTCCTTAAATTACAGCATCACAGTAGGGGTATAAGGCTGTAAATAAGGGTATCATCCTAGGTAGGCAGAACCTACTGTCCTGGTTTGGGCTAGAGCAGAATTAATTNCACCCGCTGTTTTGTGCATCCATGTTCTTATTTACTCTTCCACCATTGTCTATCTAAGCAATTATGAAGGCTTTTCTTTCCCTCTGGTTGATCTACATGATGCTCTATAAAGTACTGTCATAGGGTGACTAAAATTGAAGAGAAAGGGGTCCTTTGATATTTGTACATCTTTTTCCCTTTAAGAGGGAGGGAGGAACTTATTGGCTAGTCTTCCCCCCCCCCCCCCTTCCCTTGCCTGCAAGAAGAATCTATGGAGGAAAAGAAAAAAAAACCATGATCATAAGGACCGATGTTGTGCCCCAGAGGACCAACGGCTGTGACCTGAAGGATTTATTGAGAAAATTGATAAGAAAAGCGAAAGGTTGGAGCTGCGTCCCGGAGGATCAAGGGCTGTGACCCGAGACATCATTCAAGGAGACAAATCAGTGAAACGGCTGGACTGTCATGTGAGGAGTGACGTATTTTTGTTTATATAAGGATCTTCCTTCCGGTTTTCTTCCCTTTTTCTAACCAACCCTACAAAGCGTTGGCTACCATCCATGAGTCGGTGTAAAGATAAAGCTTTGGCCACCCTTCCCTCTCAGCTATATCTAAGGCTAACTGGACTGCTTTGAGCTCTGCCATCTGACTAGATCCTCCT
>VWZO01009884.1:0-26820 GCA_013396975.1 Bucco capensis
TGGTACAATTTCAGACTGTTAGGTTGTGTCCAATAGTCATAAGTCTATATGCAATATTTTGTAGTGATAATTTCACATGAATTACATAAGCATTCTTGAACTAATCATTTTACATACTATGCTTCCTGGCAGATTTCAAGTTCAATAGTAAAAGCAATAGTTAATGGAAGAATGCCAATGTTTTGAGGTGCACTTCTAAAATTAGCCCTTCATCTAGTATGTTTAGCTGTAGATTCATAGAAGCATTTGTCACTTATGTTTTGTATTCTCTTGAGTATTATGTCTTTAAAATTACCCTACTGCAAGTCACAGAGTATTTGCTTCTTGGTGGATCTGCAATTGTCTGTAACCAGATCATTATCACTGGTCTCTTTCCTTCTTTTTCATCATTTACTATTGAGAAATCTGATTACTTCACTGTCTCTAAACTGATTTTTCATTCAAAATTTGACATAAAGTAAGAATAAGTGATGAAAAAATAGCCAACATAAATGCTCCAGAATTACTGGGGAATGTTGTTTGTGATAAGCTACAAATGCATTACTTTTTCTTTAGTCTATTTATCCTTACTAGAATTGCCTTCTAATACTTGTTATGTAGGAAACCTAATGTCCTCATGTACCTTAAAAGATTATTTTGGTCTTCAGTTGCTGACAAGGCTGCCTATCTGATGGGTCTGAACTCAGCAGACCTGCTCAAAGCCCTCTGCTACCCCCGAGTCAAAGTTGGGAATGAATATGTGACCAAGGGGCAAACGGTGCAGCAGGTAACCAAAATCCCTGTTTGGTTGACAAATACTCTCTTGCTATTTTACTCTGCATAACTACAAACCTTCTGATTATTTTAGGTATACAATTCAGTAGGTGCTCTAGCAAAAGCTGTCTTTGAGAAGATGTTCCTGTGGATGGTTATTCGTATCAACCAACAGCTGGACACCAAGCAGCCCAGACAGTACTTCATTGGAGTGCTGGACATTGCTGGCTTTGAGATCTTTGATGTAAGAATATTGTTTTATTACCATGCTTTTAAAAGTAGTTCTATTGTGTGCCTAAGTACTTAAGAAGGAATGTTGTTTTTTTCAGTTTGGGAGGCTTTTTTTTTTTCCAGACATTTTTTTACCCTTTCAGGTCACACGTAAGGCATTATGATTCCTACAGGTTTTTAATTGGGATTTTTGTGTTTCACATATACCAACAGAAATCTCCAAATGCAGTTTTTGACTAATTACAAAGAGCAGACTAAACAGCATTTGGTAACAACTGCAGAGACACCAGCTCCATAGAAACAACGCTTTGAAATCAGTATTTGGAAACATTGGATAAATAGTTTTGTCATGCACTCTCCCATAACTGAATTAGCCCAGTCTAGTAAATATCAAAACTGACAATGTTGATATATTGAACTGGCCCAAGGTTCTAGGTATCATAAACACATGGATAAAGTTTAGCTTGACAAAAAAGACACACTGACAGAGCTTAAAAGCTCCTATCTGAGCAAAGAAGAAGCACTTGTAGAGCCTCCTATAATTTGGTAGGAAAAGCCAGCCCTAGAGTCTATATTTACATTAATAGTAATCTCCTTTTGTAACTGTGCAGTTCAACAGCCTGGAGCAGCTGTGTATCAACTTCACCAATGAGAAACTGCAACAGTTCTTCAACCACCACATGTTTGTGCTGGAGCAGGAGGAGTACAAGAAGGAAGGAATTGAATGGGAGTTCATTGACTTTGGGATGGACCTGGCTGCCTGCATTGAGCTCATTGAGAAGGTATTTGTGTGATTCACAGTGTCTAGTATTTTCAGAAACGCATTAGTTTTTTATGTATTTATAAATGTAGCTTGAAAGCATGAATGTGATGTAAATACAGAAGTAAAGATTATTTAACATTTTGTTCTGTTGAGCAGAAGAACAATACCTGAAATCATTAACGTTGTTCCACTCAGGAAATGATTTCTTTATCTGTGATTCTTTCTGCCTTTTTACCTCTTCCTCTTTCCTTCTGCCTCTTCCAGCCCATGGGCATCTTCTCCATCCTGGAAGAGGAGTGCATGTTCCCCAAGGCAACTGACACCTCTTTCAAGAACAAGCTCTATGACCAGCATCTGGGCAAATCCAACAACTTCCAGAAACCTAAGCCTGCCAAAGGCAAGGCTGAGGCTCACTTCTCCCTGGTGCACTATGCTGGCACAGTGGACTACAACATCTCTGGCTGGCTGGACAAGAACAAGGATCCCTTGAATGAAACTGTTGTGGGGCTGTACCAGAAATCATCTCTGAAGACACTGGCCTTACTTTTTGCCGCTGCTGCAGGAGAGGCAGGTCAGTTCTGTGAAATTCATATTTTCATTTTTATTTAATGACTTACCAGGGCCATAATATCAGTGAGAATGCTCTAAAGAAACTGCATGTCATGCAGCATCTCCTATGGCTTGAATTTATTAATAAAGAAAAGATCAAATGTATTTCAGGCCTTCTACTCACCCATTATAACCCCTTGGATTATCACACAGCTTTGATCATGTGTTCCTTTAGATTGACTCTTGATTCTGTTTCCCACTGCACTTTATGTTCCCTTTATAGCACAACTGCTACATATGAACGAACTTCTTGCAGTCTCATGGAGGAAAATTTTACAGAAGTTGTAAAATTCTGTAAACTTTTTTTCATGTTCTTCAGAAAGTGGTGGTGGCAAGAAGGGAGGCAAGAAGAAGGGTTCTTCTTTCCAGACTGTATCTGCTCTTTTCAGGGTAAGTAAAGTCCTCTTTTATTTTTAGTTGAAGTGTAAAACCTTACACTAATGACAACAAGGCCATTTTACTGCACTTATTAACACTTTTCTTCATCAAGAACATCAATTATTCTTAAAAGAGGTGACTGCAAGTCAGCTAAGGCCAGCTCACAAAGGTATATATTGACCAAGCCTTTCTTTGAATGTTGGAAAAAGTACTTAGGCTAGGCTACAGTTTTATTCTCTCATGAGTACTCAAGTTGGTAAGATCAAGCTCTTTCTTTTCTTACTCCATCTTGAGAGAACAATGGTGGATCTGAGTACATGCCTCAGGGAATCTCAAGTCTGAATTGGCTTATACAAATGTACCTGCATTTACGTATTATAATACATAATACATAATTTTTTGCACATCATTATACATATGAAGATTAGGCAGTAGGGGAATGCCAAGGCCTGTTACCTATTCACCAATGGACAGAGCTTAAGACAGATAGAAACACTCTTGTTTCAGCACCTGAGACATCTAGCTGCTATCAGCCATCCTGAACAGTTAGCACTGAGAAAGATGTATTTTGCCTGAGTAGCTTTGCCCCTGCTCCAAACCAGGGCTAAGCTGAGAACTCTTAGAACCTAGCTAGTAAAAATTATTGCTAAAATCAGAGCTACTTCACGGATTTGCTTTAAAAAACACATCTAGAAAGGGGTGCTATAGGACCTGCCACTGATGCCTTTTCTCTACAGCTTGCGATCCCCATCCTCACATGAGCAGGGAGTCATTCTTGTCTTTCTCTGCTCAAACTTTGTCAAGTGTATCTTCACAAGTAGCATCAAATGCCATTAACGTACCCTTTCCCAGTCTTCTCTTCAAACTTGGTCTTTGCCCCTTTTCTCATTTGCCCCGTTTTTGGTCTTGTTTCTGTTGCCATCAACAGTCAGTGCCTTACACAGAGTGAGAATCTGATGGTTGCAAAGAATTATCTTTCACTCAGAATTATACCTTTTGTCAGACACTTCTGGTCACCACTCCTAGCAGGTGTTCTATCTGAGTGGCTGTAGTTCTCAGTCTCATCAAAACACATTACCCAGTTTTGTGACATTCACACATGATCAAAACTCAAATTAGGATGGCTATAGGTGGAAATAATAAATCCGTTATTGCTTTCCAACACTTTGGTACCATTTGTTAATGAAAAGTATTTGCTTATGAACCCATAGGAGAACCTAAACAAGCTGATGACCAATCTACGGAGCACCCACCCCCATTTTGTGCGCTGCATCATCCCAAATGAAACAAAAACACCTGGTAAGAACTTTGAGTAGAGAAAAATCATAGTGTGATGCAGCCATTATTCTCTATGCTTTATCATGAGCCACTAAATAATTGCATTACTTGCTTAGGTGCCATGGAGCATGAACTGGTGCTACACCAGCTGCGCTGTAATGGTGTGCTGGAAGGTATCAGAATTTGCAGAAAGGGATTCCCCAGCAGAATCCTCTATGCAGACTTCAAGCAGAGGTCAGTCTCCTTTCTCTTCTCCATTCTGTCTTTACTCATAAGTTGGACTTCTTAACTATTTTAAAATTTGTGGCTAAAAATGCCAAATCTATCTGAATATAACTGAAAGAAGGGAAAAACATTGGAACTTATAACATAAGGCAGCACATGTGCTTAGCAAAAGAGAAATTGTTGAGAAATAATAAATGCCGTTATTAATTAAATTAATAAATTAATTTATTACATTAAATCAGTGACTGATCACCCAAAGACAGTAAAGGTTTCCTTAGTTTTGTTACCGGATAAGAACTTCATTATAACCCCATCTCTAAGCAAGGGATGAAATTCCAACTTCTCGGCCTCATTCTGCTGCAAAAACTGCAGTTAGTGTCAATAAACTATATAACCTTATGACCTGAGTTTGCCTTCATTCATATTTGCTCTCAACCCACAGATACAAGGTGCTTAATGCCAGTGCCATCCCAGAGGGACAGTTCATTGATAGCAAGAAGGCTTCTGAGAAGCTGCTTGGATCCATCGATGTGGACCATACTCAGTACAAATTTGGCCACACCAAGGTACAAACTGTCCTTGACTCACTCACTATGTGCCTCTGCTTTGCTTTGCCTGACAGTGATGTGTGGCAATGTTTCCTTTCTCAAGGTGTTCTTCAAAGCTGGGCTGCTGGGACTCCTCGAGGAGATGAGGGATGAGAAGCTGGCCCAGCTCATCACCCGCACCCAGGCCAGGTGCAGGGGCTTCCTGATGAGAGTGGAGTACCAGAGAATGGTGGAGAGGAGGTAGACATTCCTCATCTTCAGTTAAAGTCATTGTACTTGAGGGAAAGCCTTGGCACTTGTCATACTGAAAATATTCAATGTGCATTTTAATTGTGCTCCAGGGAATCCATCTTCTGCATCCAGTACAATGTTCGGTCCTTCATGAATGTGAAACACTGGCCCTGGATGAAGCTGTTCTTCAAGATCAAGCCCTTGCTGAAGAGTGCAGAATCTGAGAAGGAGATGGCCAACATGAAGGAGGAGTTTGAGAAAACCAAGGAAGAGCTAGCAAAGTCTGAAGCAAAGAGGAAGGAGCTGGAGGAGAAGATGGTTTCTTTGCTGCAGGAGAAAAATGACCTGCAGCTCCAAGTGCAGGCTGTGAGTATTTTTAGTATATTACTTCCAGAGGAAAGTAAGTCAGGTCTAAATCTTCTGTCATAGTACTTAACTCTCACACTGCCCACTAAAGTGCCTTAGAAAATATTTCAGTATGAATCACTAATGGTAAAACTCAAAGCAATCACTGTCAACATTATAATATGAGGTTCTAAATTGGTAATGACTTTTGTCTCTATGTCTACAGGCAAGCTCACAATACAAAGCCCAGCTGTAGTAACTAGAGATTTAGAATACACAGCTAACAGAGCCTAGAGAGCAATTTGCCTCACTAGTAGTCAGTCAGTCATGGCAAAAATAGATTTTAGAGAGATAAAACAAAAAGATCTGTGCACAACTACGTTCATTTATCAACTTAACGAAAAAGTGAACAGAATCCTTAATAAAAGTTTAATTTCAGTTGCATAAACAACTAGAAATACAGCAAGAAAGAACATGAGAATAAATAAATCAAATAGAACAAAAAAAAAAAAGACTGTGTTTTTTTTCCTAAAAGGTAACATTAAATAGTAACTACATGGTATTTTTCTCAGAAGAACTTACATTTTCCTATTTAGCTTTTACTAAAAAATGAGATTAGCAAACAAAACTATCTCTCTAATTAGGAAGCTGATGCTTTAACTGATGCTGAGGAAAGATGTGATCAGCTCATCAAAACCAAAATCCAGTTGGAAGCCAAAATTAAGGAGGTGACTGAAAGGGCTGAGGATGAGGAAGAAATTAATGCTGAGCTGACAGCCAAGAAGAGGAAACTGGAGGATGAATGTTCAGAGCTGAAGAAAGATATTGATGATCTTGAGTTAACACTGGCCAAGGTTGAGAAGGAAAAGCATGCCACAGAAAACAAGGTATGAGGCAGAAGGTGTCACTTACCCCCCAGAAAAGAGCACTGTGCTGGTACAGGACTTCTCTATCTACTTCCTTTATCTGCACTTGCTCCCTTCTTCTCAAAGGTGAAAAACCTGACAGAGGAGATGGCAGCCCTGGATGAGGCCATTGCCAAGCTGACAAAAGAGAAGAAAGCTCTCCAAGAGGCCCATCAGCAGACACTGGATGACCTGCAGGCAGAAGAGGACAAAGTCAACACGCTGACCAAAGCTAAAACCAAGCTGGAGCAACAAGTCGATGATGTAAGCACACAGGCACACAGCAAGAGCAGGACAGGTATGGAGTTAGGTCTGGCTGGCGGAGCACTGATGGCCTTGTTCTCTTTAGCTGGAAGGGTCCCTGGAGCAAGAGAAGAAACTGCGCATGGACCTTGAGAGAGCTAAGAGGAAACTGGAAGGAGACCTGAAACTGGCCCATGATAGCATCATGGATTTGGAAAATGATAAGCAGCAGTTGGATGAGAAACTGAAGAAGTGAGTGTGGGTGTGGGGCACCTGAGCACTGGGCTGGTGCACTTGTGTGTTTCCTTTGAGCTCTAACATGATTTGCTTTGTGGAAAGGAAAGACTTTGAAATCAGCCAGATCCAGAGCAAAATTGAGGATGAGCAAGCCCTGGGCATGCAATTTCAGAAGAAGATCAAGGAGCTGCAGGCAAGTCTCTGCTCCTTCCTCTCTTTCAGCCAGACACAGGTCAGGTGGGAGGAGGACATGGGTGTGAATGGTCCCTAATGTTTGCCCAGGCTCGTATTGAGGAACTGGAGGAGGAAATTGAAGCAGAGCGAACCTCTCGGGCAAAAGCAGAGAAGCACAGGGCTGACCTGTCGAGGGAGCTAGAGGAGATCAGCGAGCGCCTGGAAGAAGCAGGAGGAGCTACTGCAGCTCAGATTGAGATGAACAAGAAGCGTGAGGCAGAGTTCCAGAAGATGCGTCGTGACCTGGAAGAGGCCACGCTGCAGCACGAAGCCACGGCTGCTGCCCTGCGGAAGAAGCATGCAGACAGCACTGCTGAGCTTGGGGAGCAGATCGACAACCTGCAACGAGTGAAGCAGAAGCTGGAGAAGGAGAAGAGTGAGCTGAAGATGGAGATTGATGACTTGGCCAGTAACATGGACTCCGTCTCCAAAGCCAAGGTATTGACAAAATCTTGTAGGCTCACTGACCCAATATAATACTACATGATTCCTTCCACATGCCATTATTAAGAGTGTGGATTGTGAACCCCTCCCATTCTGTATGTTGACACAAGGCAAACCTGGAAAAGATGTGTCGCACACTGGAAGACCAACTGAGTGAGATTAAGACAAAAGAAGAAGAGCATCAGCGCACGATCAATGACCTCAGTGCTCAAAGAGCTCGTCTGCAGACAGAATCAGGTAAGACTTACACATCTCTGACATGCAAAAGAATAATATCAGAGAGCCGATGCAGAAATGACATGGTCTGTCCAACATGCTTTGTTTTCCCCTGCAATGACAAACGCATGGAATGGGATCATAAGCTTCTTCAAAGTCTGCTATCTAGTTTTAGAGCCCTAAATGGTCACAATACTGTGATTAATGGCAATAGAATGTTTGTGTATCTGCAAACTTTCTCAGGTGAATATTCACGTCAGGCGGAGGAAAAAGATGCTCTCATTTCTCAGCTGTCAAGGGGCAAGCAGGCATTCACGCAACAGATAGAGGAAATTAAGAGGCACCTAGAGGAAGAGATAAAGGTGAGAAGGCTTTAATGTAAGCATATGAAATCATCAAATCAACAAGATGGGAAGGGTCTTCCCATATTAGGTCCCAGTCTATCCATTAATTCTTTTGCAAATTCCCAAGTCTTCCTTTCTCATTCAGCAGCTTGCACTCAACCTCACAGCAAAATCATCCTGTGTCCATCAACATTCCCATCAGGACACTTTGCATGATATTTCCATTCATTGTCACACTACTGTTCTTCCCCAGGCCAAGAATGCCCTGGCCCATGCCTTGCAGTCTGCTCGCCATGACTGTGACTTGCTCCGGGAACAATACGAGGAGGAGCAGGAAGCCAAGGGGGAGCTGCAGCGAGCCCTGTCCAAGGCCAACAGCGAAGTGGCTCAGTGGAGAACCAAATATGAGACGGACGCGATTCAGCGCACGGAGGAGCTGGAGGAGGCCAAGTATGTGAGAAATGGGGGGAAGACTGACAGAATCTAAGAATGGAAACTTGAGGAGACCATTGCAATACTGTCAGGAAGAAGTCGATGTCCTGTTCTAGGGCAGGGTGCCAGGTAGAGAGAAAATGTAACTGAGAGCAGAAATGCTTTGGAGAAGAGCAGAAGCAGCAAAGCTCTTCAGACACAGAACAGCAAAGACATAACTAGTGTGAACAGCAGAGAGTGTCTGGCTAGAAGTCCTACATCTCTGTGTAAATAGGGATAATACACTACCCAGTGGTTAAGTGTACTCTTGTGAAAAACATACTGGCTGCACACCACAGGCTCCCTTTTGCTTCCTCACCTGGGCCTGTTCTTACCTCCTCCCAGGAAGAAGCTGGCCCAGCGCCTCCAGGATGCAGAGGAACATGTTGAGGCTGTCAATGCCAAATGTGCTTCCCTGGAAAAGACAAAGCAGAGGCTGCAGAATGAAGTTGAGGACCTGATGATTGACGTGGAGCGATCAAATGCTGCCTGTGCAGCTCTGGATAAGAAGCAGAAGAACTTTGACAAGGTCTTTTGGGCTCCAGCCCTGGAGATCATGGGCCCCTCATCACCACATCCATACTCATGACCTGTTTCTCTTCAGATCCTGGCAGAATGGAAACAGAAGTATGAGGAAACGCAGGCTGAGCTGGAAGCCTCCCAGAAGGAGTCTCGCTCTCTCAGCACAGAGTTGTTTAAGATGAAGAATGCCTATGAGGAGTCCTTGGACCACCTGGAAACGCTGAAGCGGGAGAACAAGAACTTGCAGCGTAAGTCCCTGGCCCTCTGCTCCTGCCTGGGCTTTCTCACAAGCTTGTCTACTGAGCATTCCACATGGGTCTGTGCCTGCAGGTGGGCAAAGACGCCTACTGCCTTGGTTTAGCAGGGCCCTTCCCATTCTTCTCTATGCCATTCTGCTGGTCTTTGTTCCCACAGAGGAGATTTCTGACCTCACGGAGCAGATTGCTGAGGGAGGAAAGGCAATTCATGAGCTGGAGAAAGTCAAGAAGCAGATTGAGCAGGAGAAATCTGAACTCCAAGCCTCCCTGGAGGAAGCTGAGGTACAGTCTTCTGTTCTTAACTGTTTACTTACAGTTTAACAATCCTCGGATACCATTGATGAAATTGTATTTATTCAGAATGTCTCCAGGCACAGGAAGCTGGGAATTTCAGATGCCATTAACGTTTTTGGATACACAGCAATACTTTCTTTCTTTTCCTGTAATCTTTGGCCTCATATAGGACATTATTGATCAAAAGAGTAGTTTATTCAAAAGTACTAACTTTACTATTTATATAATTAACTTATTTTTATTTTTTCAGGCTTCCCTAGAACATGAAGAGGGGAAGATCCTGCGCCTCCAGCTTGAGCTCAACCAGGTGAAGTCTGAGATTGACAGGAAGATAGCAGAGAAAGATGAGGAGATTGACCAACTGAAAAGAAACCACCTCCGAGTGGTGGAGTCCATGCAGAGCACCCTGGATGCTGAGATCAGGAGCAGGAATGAAGCCCTGAGACTGAAGAAGAAGATGGAGGGAGACCTGAATGAAATGGAGATCCAGCTGAGCCATGCCAACCGCCAGGCTGCAGAGGCACAGAAGAACCTGAGAAACGCACAGGGAGTGCTCAAGGTATGGCACTACTAAACATATGCTTTGAATGGTTTCTGACACAGGTGCATTTTTTTCCATTTTTGCAATTCTACCATTTCTATATTCATGTGAAAGCAAGAAATAGGAAACTATAAAAATAAACCTCACATTCTGTCTTGTCTGTCTTTCCAGGATACCCAGATACACTTGGATGATGCTCTCAGGACACAGGAGGATCTGAAGGAGCAGGTGGCCATGGTGGAGCGTAGAGCAAACTTGCTGCAGGCTGAAATTGAGGAACTAAGGGCAGCATTGGAACAGACAGAACGGTCAAGGAAAATGGCTGAGCAAGAGCTTCTGGATGCAAGTGAGAGAGTTCAGCTCCTCCATACGCAGGTTAGTGTATAAATATATTTAATATTTTTACTTTTGGCCCCTACATATAAAATAACTGAAGGCTAACTTAACAGCAACACAATTTTCTAAAATGCCTTGTAATTTTCTCACTATGGATAACAAATATTAAAAGTGACTGTATTATAAATTTCACTAAACTACATTGCTTTAAAATAACAAATTCAGAGAGAGAATTGAGCTTCTCACTCATACAAGTTAATTGATTTCAACAGCCTGTGAAGTCAAACAGCAACTGATCATTAACAAAGCAGGAACACACTGATGGTGTCATGAATATTATTTAAGTGTCATACACATTCTATAGCACATTTTTTAGTTTTTACTGACACTTTATTCAAAAAGATAAGGAAAGATTATGTCTTTTTTTGTTTATAAGTCTAAATTCCTTCTCTATTGGCTGCGAAACTGTAAGGAAACAAATTATGTAGGATGCTTTTGAAATACTGAAACACATCAGAGCTGAAAAACTAGCAACTCCTTTAGAACATAATCCCATAAGACATGATGATAGAATTCATATTAAAAAAACATTTATGCAATGTTCTTGACATGATATTGCAATCTAACAAAACCAAAACTGTGATGTTGATGCTTTTCAACAGAACACCAGCTTGATCAACACTAAGAAGAAGCTGGAAACAGACATTGCTCAAATTCAGAGTGAAATGGAAGAAACAGTCCAGGAAGCCCGCAATGCTGAAGAGAAGGCCAAGAAGGCTATCACAGATGTGAGTTGGGGGATCCTTTCCCTGCTGATGGTGGATGGAATCTCCTCCCACAAACTGTTTTGAGCCCCAAAATGGCTTTGTTCCTTTACTCTCATTAGGCAGCCATGATGGCAGAAGAGCTGAAGAAGGAGCAGGACACCAGTGCTCACCTGGAGAGGATGAAGAAGAACCTGGACCAGACAGTGAAGGACCTGCAGCACCGTCTGGATGAGGCTGAGCAGTTGGCCCTGAAGGGAGGCAAGAAGCAAATCCAGAAGCTGGAGGCCAGAGTGTGTTGGGTTTTGATTTATGCCTGAGTCAATATATCACTTAAGTAGCCATCAGGAAGCTCCAAAGATGGGCATCTCTTTGCAGGTGCGTGAGCTGGAAGGGGAGGTTGATGCTGAGCAGAAGCGCAGCGCTGAAGCCGTGAAGGGCGTGCGCAAGTACGAGAGGAGGGTGAAGGAGCTGACCTACCAGGTAAGGCAGGAAGCTTCTTTCTGTTGACACACTCTTTGTCCATGTCAAAATGCTGGCACATTTTCCTCCAGATGGATTTCTTTCTATAGCCCAAACAGTTAAACAGTTAACAGGATTTTTACCTCTGTCCTTCTGGGTAGCAATGCTCCATAATGAATTCTTCAGATTTATGTAATGTAGAGAAAGGGGCAGTCAAAGGTTTCTATTATTTGCCATTCTCTACAGTCTGAGGAAGATCGGAAGAATGTTCTCAGGCTCCAAGACCTAGTGGACAAGCTGCAAATGAAAGTGAAGTCCTACAAGAGGCAAGCTGAGGAGGCTGTAAGTACCACTCTGAGAAGGGTCAAACTTCTTTGTGTTGAAACTGGATTTCTGTGTTGGTGTTTTCTTCCATCCAACTTTTTCAAAATGACTGTTTTGACGCATACGACACTATCAGACAATGGGGTATGTAAGAGTAAGAATTGCTGGTTTGGGAAGGAGTTGACTTTGCCATGAACACTGCCTAGACCATTCTGTGTGTAATGTGGCCATGATATTTTTGATACATTGATGTTGTTTTCTTTTATGGAACAATTAACACCCTTAGCAGCTTCTTAAATTGCTTTTGAACCTGACTTGCTTGCCCAGCTATGGCATCTAAATTTGTGTTCGCCCAATTTTCAGATAGTGAATGTCCACCCATTGCCTATTTTTTTCTTGACTCTCTCTCCCCACTCAGGAGGAGTTGTCCAATGTTAACCTCTCCAAGTTCCGCAAGATCCAGCATGAGCTGGAGGAAGCTGAGGAGCGGGCTGACATTGCAGAGTCACAGGTCAACAAACTCCGAGCCAAGAGTCGGGAATTTCATAAGAAGGCAGAAGAGGAGGAATAAAGATCCCAAGGCTAAAAAGTGACCTGAGGCTTGCATAAAATGTAAATCTCTGTGTTGCTTTCTTCTGTAATTATCATTTTTGTCTAGGTAATAAAGACAGTAGAGACCTTTGCATATGAACAATGATTAGCATACTTCGTTTATTCTAGTGTTCATTATTTTAGAGCACTGGTACACTGTTGTTATTCACATTTAAAAGCATATTAAGTGTCGGGGAGTGACTGGGTCCCCACTCCAAGTTCCCCAGAGAGATGCTCACTCCCGAGGGTTCCAGGATGAACATCCTTTTATTCAAATTCCTCAGGGGTTCTTAAAGCCTTGGTGAGGGACGGAAATGGCCCGACTAGCGAATGGGGGAAACCAGGAGACAGGAGCCAATAGTAAGCCAGGGAACAGAGAAGGACAGGGGAAAGAACCAATAGGGTTAGGACAGAGGCGGGCCTGGTTTAGTGGGTTGTACAATATGGTGCCACCCATAGAAGCCATGTGGCCGGCCACATGGGGGGGGATAACAATAGAACCAGTGAACCAGTACAAACAGGAAATCATACAAATAACAGCAAAACCCCAAACTCAAACTGCAGTGTCCCTAGGCTATCTCCCACAATTAAGCAGCAATATCTTTTTACATTCACATTTTTAAAGGAATATTAACAACTATATGGAATCACTATTCATCTTGCAATAAGAAACATGCCTTTTTTTTTGATAAATTAAGACCACATTGTTTGAAGTATATTGATGAATCCTCAGCAATTCTGCAGCACTTTAAAAAATATATATTACTTTTATTAACTTTTTTATTGCTTTTATTAATTGACTATTTTTCTCATTTGGTTTGGCTTAAGGTTGGGTGAAACTGATACTGAAGTTCAGTCATTGACAATCAGTCAGAACAATGTGGCGAGATAGTGGCATGAAAAGATATTCTCACTCTCTCTCTCTCTGAAGCTATTTTGTTTCATACATAGCACAGAAAAACAGCCAGCTTCCAGATGGAGTGAGTGACAAGAATCCAGAGTTAAAAGAGTACAGAAAACAGAATAGCTAAGGTTGTAGACTCCAGAGCATAGGTAAAACAGAGTACTTTAAGGACAACCAAAAGATAATTGAACATATATTAAGATAGACAAAGATGATGGAGGGTTTTTTCCTTTTTATCATGATAGATAAAACATAATATAAAGAAGTAATGTCATAGGGAAAAAAAACAACAAACAAACAAAAAAACCCCCAACAACTTAAAGTGAAGTTCATTTTCAAGAATGGTTACAGTTTCTACTTAGGTAGTAGTGTGGTAATCACGAAAGTCTGCTACACATATCAAAGATTGGATTTGAACATGGGCAGCTATTTCTATACAATAAAAAACGAGAAATGATTCTAGACATTGTGTTCTCATATATCTTCACTCTCATATAGACTGAAGATCAAATATAATTACAGGGTTTTTATTTCTCTGGCAAGCTGTTTGTGAAACCTGAGGAGGTCACAATATACCAGTAGTTTTGCTAAGTAGCAGTATTAGAAGCAAATATTTAAGCACCAAATAATCTCATAAATGATAATGAGTTGATTCAGTTTAGAAAAGGATACACAGAGTATACGTGAACAACCTTTTTAGAAGGTAAAGAAACTTTTCAACATAAAAATTGATGGACATAAAATTTTAGAATGTAAGAGGGGCAACAACTGTCAGCAGAGGATGAAGATCTTATACGTCTGTTGATGTACTTACATTTAAAAACTGCATTCTATAGAAACCAAACATTGTTTCATAATGAAATTAATTTCTGGATGAGATTCCCCTGTCGTGTTCTGATGCAGAGTAGACATTTATTGAAGAGTTTTTCATCTCACTGCTTCATTTCACTATTCCCTGCACACATACTTGTTGCAGGGAGACATGCAAAAGTCTGTGTGAAATGCAAAAGGTTTTCTATACTGTCTGAATTCTGATGTGCGCATACAATTTGTCTATGCTTGAACATCAAGGGGGATGAAAGAGTATCTGCTTCTCTTGGAGGGGCAGGACCAAGAGAAGGAAGTTGTGTATTAGAAACAGTTTCTGATGCCCTATAGAAATGGGAGGAAGATAAAACAGGTCTTCACTGACAGATCAAGCACAGCCAGTCGGTGTTGCATGAAGTAGGCCCTGGGGAGAAGATGGACTGTTAGGTACAGAATACTGCTTTCCACCTGATAGTAAAGGAGAGAGATCAGTCATGCATCCATACTAATCTTTACAGGCCTAAAACTTGGGAAGGGCCCTGTGGTCAAGAACACTATAAGAGATACTCCTCAGCAAGACCCCCAAATGCATTTACAACCCGCCAACACAATAACATGAGGAAATGGAACGAAGCTACATCAGGGGATGTTCAGATTAGACATAGGAAAAAGTTTTTCACTGAGAGGGTGGTCAGTCACTGAAACAGGCTCCTCAGGGAAGTGGTCACAGCACCAAGCCAGTCAGAGTTTGGAACTCTGAGTGTCTGGATGATGCTCTTAATCATATTTTTTAGTTTTAGGTAGCAAAGATTTAGACTCAGTGATCCTAATGGATCTCTTCCAACTTAAAATTATGATTATGTGATTGAAAATGTTGTGCATCTCATGGCTCAGGAATTGCACTGATCATCTTGAATAACCTTACTAACCCAAACCCTGATGGTAAACAGAGGGCAAAGACAGCCCGGTTGGGGCATTGAAAAATAAGATAAGGTACAAGTAAGCTGGAAGATGACGAGAGCCTACACTGGCATATTTCTTCATTGCAACAGGAAATTTCTAAGGCAGTAAAAAATGTCTCTTCTCATAGAGAATACACTCTTTCCCTATGTGCTTGCCCTCCTGCTCCACAACCAGTTCTCAACATAGGCCGAGTCCCAGTCAACTTCACATATACTCCTAGCAATCCCAGGCAAAGGTCAAGGAGTCTCATGCAAAGGCCTAAAAATACCAATCTTTTCTTCAAGCTTTTACATCACAGTAATGTCCTGTAATGTTATACAGTGAAATTGGACAGAAGCACAGCTGGATGGTCAGCTACTGTGACAACTGAGTGAGGACTATCAAATATACACAGTACATATCTCACATATTGTAGCATACCTGTACCACCAAAGGAGGAAAAAGGCGCTCAGTGGAGAACTCTCTCGAGCTGTTCAATAGTGAGACATAATCACCATGGCTTATATCCAAAAATCATAAAGGCAGTCAGGCAATCATCATGTCAATATGTTTTGGCAGAAATCAACACTGTCTTAGAAGAATGTGGTAGAGGAGGAAAGTACCAAGGGGAACTCCTGGGAACACATCTGTACTCTGAATTGTTTCTACAAGATGAATAGTCACTTTCATAGAATCATAGAATCATAGAATGGTTAGGGACCTCTGGAGGTCATCTAGTCCAACCCCCCTGCACTGGGCAGGGACATCCCCAACTAGATCAGGTTGCCCAGAGCCCTGGCAAGCCTCACCTTCAATGCCTCCAGGGATGGGAACTGAACCACCTCCCTGGGCAACCTGTTCCAGTGTTCCACCATCCTTGTGGTGAGGAACTTTTTCCTAATGTCCAATTTAAATCTACTCCTCTCCAATTTAAAACCATTGCCCCTTGTCCTTTCACTCCAGGCCTTTGCAAACAGGCCCTCTGCAGCCTCCTTGAAAGTTCCCTTTAAGTACTGGAAAGTCACTTGTAGGTCCCCCCAAAGTCTTCTCTTCTCCAGGCTGAACAATCCCAGCTCCCTCAGCCTGTCCTCATAGGAGAGGTGTTCCAGACCCCTGATCATTTTTGTGGCCCTCATCTGGACCCGCTCCATCAGATCCATGTCCTTTCTGTGTTGAGGGCTCCAGAACTGGGCACAGTATTCCAGATGAGGTCTCACCAGAGCAGAGTGCAGTGGCAAAATCACCTCTCTGGATCTGCTGGCCACGCTTCTTTTGATGCAGCCCAGGATGCGATTAGCCTTCTGGGCTGCCAGTGTGCACTGTTTGCTCATGTCCAGCTTCTTGTCCACCAGCACTCCCAAGTCCTTTTCTGCAGGGCTGCTCTCCATCATCTCATCCCCTAGCCTGTATTGATAGTGGGGATTGTTCCGACCCAGGTGTAGGACCCTGCACTTGGTCTTGTTGAAGCTCATGAGGTTCACCTGGGCCCACCTCTCCAGCTTGTCTAGGTCCTTCTGGATGACATCTTGCCCCTCCAACTTATCAACAGCACCCCATAGCTTGGTGTCATCTGCAAACTTGCTGATGGTGCACTCAATGCTGCTGTCGATATCATTTATAAAAATATTAAACAGTACAGGCCCCAGTACAGAGCCCTGAGGGACACCACTTGTCACTGATCTCCAGCTGGACTTTGAGCCATTAACCACTACCCTCTGGATGCGGTCAGCCAGCCAGTTCCTTATCCACTGAACAGTCCACCCATCAAATCCATAGCTCTCTAACTTGGCCAGTAGAATGTTGTGGGGGACCGTGTCAAAGGCCTTGCACAAGTCCAGATAGATCACATCCACAGGTTGTCCCTTGTCCACTGAGGTAGTCACAGTATCGTAGAAAGCCACTAGTTTTGTCAGACAGGATCTGCCCTTAGTGAAGCCATGCTGACTGTCTCTGATCACCTCTCTTTCCTCCATGTGCCTTATCAGACCTTCTAGGAGAATCTGCTCCATGATATTCCCAGGCACAGAGGTGAGGCTAAAAGGTCAGTAGTTCCCAGGCTCCTCCTTTACACCCTTTTTGAAAATGGGTGTGACATGCCCCTTCTTCCAGTCACTAGGGACTTCACCTGACTGCCAGGACTTCTCAAATATTATTGAGAGTGGCTTGGTGACTACATCAGCCAATTCTTTTAGGACTCTGGGGTGCATCTCATCAGGTCCCATAGACTTATGTATGTTCAGGTTCCTCAGGAGGTCACAAACCTGACTTTCACATACAGCAGGAGGGACTTCACTACCCTGGTCCACATCTTGTGGTTTTTTAACTTGGGAGGTGTTGGGAGAGAGGTTCCCAGTGAAGACAGAAGAAATAAAGTCATTTCTTGATCACTTTAAGGAGATCTCTGTTCAGGCCAGTCTCCTAAAGTTCTTCTGGTCTCAAAAACCAATGTATTTTCTTTGAAATGTCCTGTGTTGTCCAGAATACAGGAGACTAACAGAAGCTGGGTTCTCTGAAGAATATAAGGAACATAGTGACTATAGCTGGAGGCTTTTTCTATCATGGACTGTGTGAGAACACAGCAGAACCAGGTTGCATAAAGGAGTGCTACTTGCCACAGCCTCTGGGTTCAGAGCCCTTTCACCACAGGGAAGACTCATTAGGGGCAGAAACCACAGAGTGATTTTCCTTAAGCCCCACATTTGTTTTTGTCCCGGTTTGGGAGGACAAACTCAGAAGGAAGCCCCTTTAGAGCCTCCCTCTTCCACAAAAGGAAAGAAAATCACTGAACACGGAGGTTGAGTTATAAAGAATAACTATTTAACATAGAGATATATATATATAACAGTGGAAGAGCACAGGGTGTTACATACCCTCCTGGTTCCCACCCCCCTCACGCCACTGGCCGCCCCCCCCTCACTCGNGGAGACCACCCCGCCAGCTCATCGGCCCCTGCTCCTACCCGCACAACCATGCAACTTAACCGATGGAAAAGGGCTACCACTCACCAAGTTTGCAAGTAAACACATTAACGGTCGGGGGGGTGAAGGGACAAAAGATGGATACCTTGGGCAATTTTTACATATAACTATAACAGTTTTTCATACTACATTACCATTTATTTCGCAGGCTTCTTAGAGGGATGATGGGTGTCCTAGAACTGGTAGGCATTTGGTTTAGGCATCATAGTATATTTAATCTATTTATAATTTGAGTCAAATCCTCCCCTACCTGTCTAGGAGTCCTTAATCTCTCTCTCTATGTCCAGGGAATGTCTATTGCAGAGTCATTTGAGAATGGGCCTAGAAAGCAGTGGGTTTACCCGTGTCCAGATCCAGATAGCAAAGGTATAGGTGCCTTCTCATACAAGAAGAGTGACATGATGGTAACTGTTGCTGGTGTTCATTTACTTCTAGATGAGTACACCATCCAAGTAAGCTTGTCCTGTCTGTCAGATACAGTGCCTTTGCCTTATCACAGAGGTCAATCTTTGTCATCCTGCCTACAACAAGCTCCAGGGCAGGGAAGCCTCCAGTTTGGGCAGTTACTTAAAAAATTTCAATTCTTTTCCCTGAATCATAGAATCCTAGAATGGTTTGGGTTGGAAGGGACCTCTGGAGGTCATCTAGTCCAATCCCCCTGCAGTGGGCAGGGACATCTCCAACTAGATCAGGTTGCTCAGAGCCCTGTCAAGCCTCACCCTGAATGCCACCAGGGATGGGAACTGAACCACCTCCCTGGGCAACCTGTTCCAGTGTTCCACCACCCTTGTGGTGAATGATTAAGGCAAAGCCTTGACACCACATGTGCTCATTACCACAACCTGGCAGCTAAGGGCAGCTAAGGGCACTGTGGCCAGGCTTGCCATGCTGTAAGAAATGTTAGAAAGAACATCCACAAGAAATCAAGCAGTGGGAAGGAAGTGAAGCATTCATTACCCTCATAGCAAGCAGAGGAGGCTGCTGCAGTATGCCGAGATCCTCTATGAGCAAAATGAGCTGACCCTTTACTCAGCCCATGGGCTTTAATGGCTTTGCCTGTCCTACTCATATCCACCAACTCCCCTGCCTTCTCTCTCCCCTCCTCTCCTCACTCCTTCTGCTCTGTCTCTCTTGCCTGTTTATTGCCATTTTGAATATATTGATTTGTTCATTTTCCTAAGAACAGATTATTAGCCCAAAACATAATGTTTTGCATTAAGCTCCATTAAGTTCCATGGAACAGGCTGCCCAGGGAGCTGCAAGGGCTCTGGTAAATTAGAAGTGAAGCTGCAGAGGGACTCTTGTTACTGCTAAATACATTTGGTTTTGCCAAGCCACAGAGAAAGTGTGAATTTTACTTGGTTGGTTTTGGCATATGTGTCAAGCTTTAGCAACTACCTCAAACGTGTTTATTTAAAGGAAGTGCTAAACATCATTGGCCATCCCATCAGAATTGTCAATCCCTACCTGACCTTCATGTGTCCTTTTTGGGTATCTTTTCTAATCCTCCAGCCAACTTTAAAGTGCTGTAAAAAACCCAATAGTTTCAAATGCTAAGGGTTCTTAATAAAATATATACATTACACTTGCTCAGGAGAAGACAGAAGGACTTAGGAAGGGACACTGTCCATTTTAGAAATGATAGTTCAGGATCCACCATAGCAGAGCATCTCTGGTACTCTTAGTGACCCCCTGAACTCTTCAGATTACTGTAGCACCCTTTGTATGAGCAGCACATGTTTACCCTGGGACAATGGTAATGCCAAACACAACCTATTTACAGGAGAATAAACATTACCCCTCACAGGATTTGTGGGTGTAATAACATAGATCCTGCTATTCTAAAGAGTCAACAGAGATTTACATTAATATAGCACAGGTTTTGCTACCAGCCGCACTTCAGAAATGGTGGCAGGAGGTGAACAAGCTGTTCTGCTAATGCACTTACTCACTTGGCCATGCACCAGAAGAAAGATTGTTTTTATCTCTCCTTGAGCTGCTCACCTACATCCAGCTTCTCTTACTACTAAAGCAGGGCATGGGAGAAGAGCAGTGGGAGGCAGGCAGCTGGTGAAATGAAATTTCAAAAAATACTTTCAGAACTTACTGTTCAAAAAATGTCTTCAAAAACTTATGGATTATTCTTTTTCTCTTTGAAGAAAACCTTGCAAATAATGGAATTTAGGCAGTTGTCAGCTTTATGCCAGTATGACTGTGGGAAAACCATGAACTTTTCTCCTTTTTTTTTTTTTGTAGCCAATTTAAATTCAGGTCAAAACTACTTGGCACCAGCAAAATGAAACAAGATGAAAAGTTACTGAAATATCTGAAATTCATGGTGAATTTCAGTTCTCAGACAATATAATTGTATTAAAGACATGAAAGAAGTACTGTTTTATACTCAGGTGAGGAACTAGCTGTAAGTGTTAAATCAGGCCTCAGTCCTATTCTTCAGTATGAGTTTACTCCAAATGTGAAGCTGACCTCTGCAAATTTCCTCCCCACCCCCAGGATTACAGTAACACCACAGAGACACCATCAGCTGAGAGAAGAGGAGGAAAGAATTTCCTCACTTTCTTATCCAGACCTCTGTGTAGGTGATGCCAAGAGGGAGTGAAGCACAACAGGTGCTGTATGTGGGGAGGCAGCATGTTATGAGGTCAGGTGAACTTGCTGAGATGTGATTCAATTCAGATTGCCTTGTTTGTTGTAGGAACTGTAATTTGGCAAGTGAAGCCCAACACATGAAAAAGAAAAACTTAAGATCTTTTGCATGAGGATGAAATTGTTTCTTAGTAAAGTGAAGGGCTATACTGCCCTTTACGCAACTCCCCTCTGTACTGTTGCAGAACATGTGTAACCCCCTTCTTAATCTGTGTGTGGAACATTCCAGAGGTCAGAACAGTACATTGATGGGGTTTTGTTTTGTTTTGTTTTGTTTTCACAAACTAACATGTGGTTCAGCTCCTGCTAAAAATAATTGCCTCTTTTCCAGTCTAGCATAGGACATGACTGTTTCTCTTCTAGACAATGTAAGTATATTAATCCTCTTCCCCCATCTAGCACACTTATCCTGCAAAAATATTGCTGAATGATACCCCTGTGTTGAGACAGCACCTACTTCTTCTACTTCCAGTGATATATATATCTTCAGTACAGTACAATAGCTACATAGTCCTGTTCATATAATCTTTGAAACCCTTCAGCCCCAGAAATGAGAGCTGGATTTCTATGCCTTTCCTCTGGGATTGAAATCCATGACTTCAGTCTTAGAGGCTTCTATCTTCATTGTGGTTTATAGCTTATTCACCAGAGAGGGAGGGGTGTGTGCTGAACTCTTCTCTCTGGTGGCCAGTGACAGGACCTGGGGCAATGGCCTGAAGCTGTGCCAGGGGAAGTTCAGGCTGGATGTTAGGAAGAGATTCTTTGCCCAGAGAGTGGTGGAGCACTGGAAGAGGCTCCCCAGGGAGGCAGTCACAGCACCAACTCTCGTGGAGTTTAAGAAGCACTTGGACAATGCTCTTAGTCACATGGTGTGGCTTGGGCTTGTCCTGTGCCTAAATAGGAGTTGGACTTGATGATCCTGGTGGGTTCCTTCAAATTTGGGATATTCTGTGATACAATTCAAGACGTAACTTGTTTTGCCCTTTCATTGTTCTTTGTGTCCACAGTGACTTTCTGTTAGCCCCTTGAAATCACACTCCTATTTACTTACCCTTCCTTAATCACATATCCTTCCTTATCACCACCTTAAGACTCATCCTCCCTCCCCTCCCCCCTTCTCTTGGTGTTGTCCATTTCACTGCTTGGTCATTCATATCACACCTTGATTCTCACTCCTGCAATTTCTGTTCCTATTCAGATGCTTATTCTGCATTGAGATTTCTCTCATCTAACAATGACCCTGTATCTCAGCAGGACCCCTCTCACATTTCCACATTGAGCACTCAGAGCATTTGCAGCATGCAGGAGGCTGTGCCTTTCACCTCCACCTCTACGTGTTTCCTATTACAACTCATTAGCTTTTACTCTTCACCTTCTTTGCTCAAGTCAGCATCTGATGGCTTAAAGTACCAGTGTAGCCTCTTTCATCTCCTTTAGCACACCCTTCTGCTTCTGCCTCTTCTCAGGCTCTCTTGTCAAATTATTTATAGGAGATTGGTTCATAGACCTGTTATGTCTAATTATATCCATTCACTTCTAATATGAATGGCAATTCTGCTAGGAGTTAAGATTGCCGAAAATGTTTTGACCTAAGAAAGAGGAGGTGGTGGCTACATATGCAGATCAGACCCTATAAAAGTACCCTGGGATCAGTGTATCTTGTCCCTCCTCAGAAGCTTCTAAGGTAAGAATGTCAGGGACTTTAGAGTGGGGAGCTGGGGGACTGAGGGAAACTGGCCCTGCATTCCCCAGGCACCAGCGCATTCCTACAGACACTCACATTCATTCAGTGGGGTACTGCCTGTGTCAGCTGGGATTTTCAGCCTGCCTTCAAAGTATCCATATGTTTTCTGTCTATAAATTTTCTCCGGAGTTCGTGCAGCATTAAGTAGGGCTAATTTTATTTTACAATACTGACCAGCTTCCAGTCTGCAAGCCATTCATCTTGTCTCACAAAAGGTAAGATCTTGATTTATTCACTCTTAGGGACAGATAGAGATGCATTAAGTTAAGACTTAAGGTGAGCTGGCAAACCCTGTATTCCTTATATTTATGTCCATTGTATAAATGGCTGGACTGCTGATATCTTTGCCAAAATACTCTCAAAGACAATGATCTTGAAAGTACTGATCACTGCTCCATTGCCTGCATTTTCCTCAGAATTCTTCTGAAGAGAGCAGGTTCCTACATTAACAGACTTAAAGTCCTAAGCTTAGGAGAAACTGTCTTAAGAAAAGAAAACCCAGCAACAAGGAATTTCCAAGTACTGGTCTATAAATTAAATATATACTTGAAGCAAACCATTCATTTCATATACCTCAAACATCAAGGGTCACTGGCACTATACCAGACATAATTATGTAAGTGGTGTTAATATTTTCTTTTTTCGCAGGGAAGCTTGAGGAATGGGGTTATAATGTTGTATATCAGAACATCGAAGTGCTAAAAGAAAGAATTTGTCTGAGGTTCCTTATAAGCTTGCTTGTGTCTGTGAAAATATTGCGCAAAAGTGATATAATTATATAAGCAAACATTAATAATCACAGGGAAATGAAGGAATGATGACACCTACTTTGATAACTAGAGATGGAACAGCAACTAAATTTGAAATGTTAAATATTTGAACTCAGGAAAATTAAGTGTTCATACATACTTTTTACACTAATTTATATTAGTTTTGTCAAATACTGTCACTGGAATATATCCCTTAAGTTATAAAATGTCAACAAGCTATGATGTGTAAGGAATGTAACTAGCATTCTTTCAATTTAAGTAGAGAAGAGTTAGCATGTCAGTGATTTCAGAAAAATTAATGTAAAACAGTTAAAAGAAAATCTTTATCAAATACTTTAAAAAGGCAATCTACTGGCATATCATATATATATCATTATAAATACTAAAATATATATAATACTATATAGCATTATATAATGTTATAATGTTAGCATTATATTAGCTAACATAGTGGACACTAATCTACTATGTATACTATACATTGTAATAATACCATAAAGATATATTGTAATAATAGCATACAATATCTATACAAAAATACAGAGTATAATCTATATCCAATATATATCCAATATATATAATATAAATGAATATATACTAACATAGCATCTACTAATATATAAAAAATGCTAATACTAAAACAATTAGTCTGTTTAAAACCTTTCATAGTTATTTTGTGAAATTGCCTTGTTTTATTAATAACGCTTTAGTGAAATGGAAATCACTTAGTGAGAAACAAAGCTATCAGTGAGGAGATTGTACCCATGCATTTGAGTTGATAACACTAAAATGTGCCTTTGCTGGCTAAGAAGGTGAAGCAATTATTTTTAAGTATAGGCAGTGGAATACTGAGTGCAATGATTTTTGTAATGCACAAAAATATTGTGATTGTTACTAAAATACTATTTCTGTTAGGTTGGCCGCACTGCAGTAATGAAGTTGCTAAATGCTAAAGGGTTAAGAAAAGAGTTAAAAACAATATTCTGGAATTCAGCATATCTTTCCTGCAATCAAAGTGAAACTTTTTCTCAAGGAAAAGTTAACCACTTAATTTTCACCCAGAGGTCTGCCATAGGTGAAAGTATTGACAGAGAAATGAGCTTTTGAATTTATTCAGAAAAGCTACTCAAAATTCAAATTGCAGGAAATGAACCCCGATAAAATTAGGCTGAAAACAAAGGGTAAATTTGGAACAGTTTTAGTTTGGGAACAACATACCAAATTCCAGTTTCACAATTGCATGAACATTTTCAATCAAGACACTAGTTTGGCAATAATAAACAGAGTTACTGACTTTTTTTTTTTTTTAATAGTAGTGAATGAATGCAAGATTACTTGGTTCCTGTTATGAACAGAGAATATCAACTCTGTCTGTTAGCAGATGAATCCGTGGAAGAATTGGAATATTTGATAACTTGGGATATTTTATCCCAAGGTCATTTCTTTCATGAAAAGTGTTAATAATATTAGCTTTCTGCGTATCCAGCACACTTTGAGTCTTCCAGTGTCTTATTGTAAATAAATATCATAGTCTGAAAGATGCTAAATAAAGCTGTTGTGTAAGGGCTTTATAATTTCAAAATTGGGAATGTCTAGTGAGTGCAGAGTTTGGAACGTTGGAAAGGATCTGTTTATCCTGTTAATTCAAGGAATGAAAAAAGGGAAATAACCACAACACAGGAGACATTCCTCTGTTAATGTAGGCCTAGAGATTTGACTTCATAAAACAGAAATAAGAAACACTTGAAAAAAACAGTCTCTCTTCAAGTGTTTACAAAGCCAGTGCATTTTAAAGCCCTGCTTCATTGTTACTCTAACAGAAAAAGTATATTTTGCCTAGGGTCTTATGGCTGGACTGCATACTTCCCATCAGGGCACAAAGGCTTATCTGGGAATCAGGAGCACATACCATACAGGTTCTGAAGTGGCTAGTGACAACACAAAGAGCAACACAAAGCTCAGTGCTTCCTCTCATGAGTAATCATAAAAGCAATGAAAAAAGAGAATTCCCACATAAAATTGCTATGGACACCTGTCTATCCATCGAGAGACAAGACAACTTCAGGGCAAACACTACAATACCATACTGGCAGTCAGTTGGAACATACAGCAGGCCACCATCTAATCCACTGTCTTGTAGGAGTGCTCTTTCCATCATACACCATTGTAACACTTTGTCTACATTCACAGATACTTTGTTGTATCACCCTTAGTAAAGTGCAGCCATGTCGTCAGACTCCGAGATGGCCATCTTTGGGGAGGCAGCTCCTTACCTCCGGAAGTCAGAGAAGGAGAGAATTGCAGCCCAGAACAAGCCTTTTGATGCCAAATCATCTGTCTTTGTGGTACATGCAAAGGAATCCTATGTGAAAAGCACAATCCAGAGCAGAGAAACAGGAAAGGTCACTGTTAAGACTGAAGGTGGAGAGGTGAGTTAAAACCATTCAAGGCTTGAGAATACAATTTAATGCAGCTGTGGACTTACAGATTGCAAATATATATCTTTCTTTCTTTGTCAGACTCTCACCGTGAAGGATGATCAAATCTTTTCCATGAACCCTCCCAAGTATGATAAAATTGAGGACATGGCCATGATGACCCACCTCCATGAACCTGCTGTGCTGTACAACCTCAAAGAGCGTTATGCAGCCTGGATGATCTACGTAAGTACCAGCAGCAGTCTGCCCTTGGGTGGCTTGGAGAAAGTGCTCTCCCAGGATAAGTGGAAGCCAATGTGCTGTCTCCCTTCCTTGCAGACCTACTCGGGTCTCTTCTGTGTCACTGTCAACCCCTACAAGTGGCTGCCAGTGTACAACCCAGAGGTGGTGTTGGCCTACCGAGGCAAGAAGCGCCAGGAGGCCCCTCCACACATCTTCTCCATCTCTGACAATGCCTATCAGTTCATGCTGACTGGTGAGTGCTTGACCTCCCTCACAGAAATCTAAACCAAAAAGCCCACTGATCTCACAGGAGCACGTGACAAGCTAGAAAAAACATCACAGAGATGTTTGACTGAGAGCTTGATTGAATTAAGCAGGAAATAATTTCAAGTGAAACCAACCCAGAAGCATGCATGGACTCAGCACTTCATATTATTTGCTCATTGTGGTACAAAATTCTCCACTCTCAAATGAAGAAATACTATTTGATTTGTTTACTACTTTTTTACACTAACATAAACTTAAAATTCCATATAATCCTTTGTTTTGAATCCAGATAGGCAGTTGGATTAGATTTCTTGATGAGAACTGTGTGAAGGCCAACAGGAGCTGCATAGGTACACAGCTTGAGTGAGGAACACCTGCTTTTAACAGCTCTATGCATCCATTTCAGCATTTACTTGCTACTATTGTGATCTGAAAGAGAATAAGGTAGTCTTGGACTGCTTGGACTACTACTCTTAGACTTGGGAGAAGCCCTCACTTCCATTTAAGTCTTTATTTCTCATTCAGTTTCGTGTTACTG
>VWZO01009893.1:0-13895 GCA_013396975.1 Bucco capensis
TGACCTCCAGAGGTCTCTTCCAACCCAAATGTGTCTACGATTCTGTGATCATATGTAGCATCCTGGCTTCACTGTAGGTAGGCAACGCTCAGATTTGACTTACAGGAATTCAAAAATCTACTACACTTTCCTGCAGTCACAAAAACTATTTGCTAAATAGATTGTCACCTTTTCGCCTAGTTTGCCATTGGACATAGTTGCTTTGGCGTTCTTCAATACTCTGGGGAAAAAGGATCTCTCCCAAAGAAAAGAAATGGCACCAGGAGTAGGTACAGTGTCAAATTGTTTTGTCTTCTTTCTTAAAGGACAGGGGCTGTGAAAGCACAATAGTTACTGCTTGTTGTTGCCAATGTTTCTGTGTCTTTCCTGTATTTCTCTTAATTGGAAATACAAGTAAAGTAACGATTTCTTTGCTGTACTTTCAGAAGAGGCTCTATCTATGCTGTCTTTTTCCTTCGTTGTAGTCTTTGCTGTCTTTTCCCCTTGAAGGTATTTATTATAACATTCTGCTTTATGGATTTTATCATTCATTCTTTTTGACATAAAACTGCTCAGCTGACACAAATGAGCTTATAAACTTTGTTCATGCTGTCACATTTTCCTGCTCTTATCAGATAAAAGTGAATAATCTCTGGTGAATAATTTGTTGAATTTAGCCTCTTTTTCCTCTCAAACTGTATGATTTCCTCAAACGTATGTATTATTAGGCAATGTGACACAGACACTCTGGGTTTTATTCCATTTATTGAATATGAATATTCAAAACCTGAGCTATTTAGTTTGGCAGAAAGAGGTCAGGAAAAGGACAAAATAGTATCATTATTTTTCAAAAGCATCTTAGTGAGTTAAAAGCTCAAGTTGTTCCTGTGATTGTTGTGGGGAAGAGTGAAATTCAACTTATTTTCAAGCAATCATTATTCATGTGCTATTAGCATACCTAAAAATTGCTTTAATGACTTCTTTTTCCATGTGTGTCCTGAACTTAGCACTAGTTGCTGTGGCCTGTATGTTTGAGCAAAACCAATTCAAAATTTTTTATTTGGATTTCTTTCAGTTTGCGTGGACTGATTTCTGTGACATGATATAGGGAGATTCAGGATATTCTTATTTCAAAACTCAAGTCAAACCCCCATTAAGTGAGTAAAATTAATGCTGTGTTGCATGACTACTTGACTTATTCTGTACCAAACATTGGAAACCATATTCTTGTATTTTTCATGCCCTTGAACTCTGTAAGATATTTTGAAAGTAACAACACTGATAATTCTTTCTCCCTTGCCACTTGGGTGCAGGAACACTCCCAATTTCACAGGCATAATCTATTATGAAGAAGATCTAATATCTTTAGGTTTGTTTTTCAATTTGTTTAACATGAAATGAAATGGAAACAAACCCAAAAAAACCAATCAATTGTCCAAAGCCTCAATGTTATTTGAAGTTCTAAACCACCTGCAGAAGAACTCAGGGTGAAATGCGATTTGAAATTTTCAAGCTAAGTAAGTGAAATATTTTAAGGAAATCAATCAATGAAATTAATTACTTAGTATATTCCCCTCTTGAGCAAATCCTGTGGCTGCAAATTGGTACAAAATCAAACGTTATGAACTTTAGTTAGCTCTTTATTTATTGGGAAATGCCAACTCCCAGGAAAAGTTTCAAGCATTTAAAAAAAAAAAAAATCATTTGGAATGTCCTCCGGAGCTGGAGTCCTATTTCTGTGTCGTAGGCTGCTTTTGGTAGCCAAAGTTACTCAAAGCTGTTTTTTTTATAGCTTAGCAATACATTGCATATCTACTTAAATATCTCTTTTTCTAACACAAGCAAACAGAACTGAAAACAATGAGTCCTACTAGAATTTTTTGTCATTGAAGTTTTTTATCTCTACTGGATACATACAGACTGATACAGGATCACATTTGACTTCTTTCTTGGTGGGATGATATTGACAGCATTAAATTCAAGTATTTCCAATCTGTCCTTATTGCATTATTTGAAGCAAAAAATATTTTACTAATCACCTTGTACTTCTGTCATTAAAAATTGCCCAGATCTTGCATGCAATGCTATGTGGGTTAGGCTAGAGGGACCACCTAGAATGTATATCTAGGAGTCCCTGTCTGTGCTGAGTGTAGAGGTCTTGCAGAGAATGGAAGAATGGTCTGTTTGTGAAAGCCTGTTGACTGAAGATATTCAAGGATTGAAGCTGCACTAATCCTGCTACTTGGCGAGAAAGAATGAGGGCCTAGTTCCAGTCTCTCCACTCAGGCCATATCTCCTCAGAAGACATATCCCAGGCTTCTCTGTGATGTGGGTGGATGTCAAGTGTCTGTGGTGGCTAGCTCTACCAAGAAGGTGCTAATCATCCTACCTGTGTTAGGGAATTCATGGGGTGTCCCAATGGTTTTGTGGATACCAGTTCCCAGGGCAGAGTGCCCTGGCTTTCCAGCCTGGGATGGGCAATGTGCTGCCTTGTGTTCAGCAGATCTCTTCATGCTGTTGACAGAGGGATGGTAAGTAAACGGCAAGTGAACACTTTTATTGTCAGCAAAGAGAGGAAACGGAGAGGGATCACAGTGATGCTCGAACAACCAGGTAGCTATTATGTGTCCAGAACACAGCTCCACAAAAAGGGCAAGTTATAGGGCCTTTTTCATCTGCTCTGTGGGCCTGTAAGAGGACTTTAAAAACATATCTTGTAAAGATCTCAGTGTTGTTCCTCTTTGGCAGCACAGATTGCTCTCACCTATTCCCTTTCCACTTCAAGAACTGATTATAATTTCAAATCTAATCTGCTTAGAAAATGAGTTAAAAATAGTTCCTGCCACTACATTTGTTCCCAGGTCCTCCAGGTATTTTCAATATTTTTTTTTCTTATTTTAAACTGTGATTTTTCTGTTTACTGCAGCTGCTTGAGTGACCTGTAAAAAAAACAAAAAAACCCCAACAAAAACCAAAACAGGTGAAGCTAGTAAGGAAAACCAAAAAACTATCTGCAGAAGGAAGTGCTGCCAAGTGTAGAAAATAAAGAAAATTGAAGCATAATTTGTTATTCTAGATGCCTTTGGTGTTATTTGTAACACTAAGAGTTGAAAAGCATATTGACAGAGTCTGATCTTTAAGCTGATGGTGTCTTGAAGTTTCTTGAATGTTTTCAAGCGTCCTGAATATGACCAGGTACAAGAAGCTGGCAAAGAACAGAGAAAGATTGTTGAAAAACTTATAGAAAATTTAGAAAATAGGACAAGTCTCTGGAGGCCAAAGAAATAGCTAATGCACCACCTCAATTACTGTTGAAAAGGATCTAAAAACATTGCTGGAAATTAGACCATTCAGTTTGACATCAATTGTTTAAGTCTCAGAAGTGTTTTTAAAGGATCGACTGTGGATATATTCAAAAAGATTTGCTTGAAAATAATCAGTGTGGTTAAAGATGGGGTTATGAGGTTTAAGTAATTTGTGTATGTGAATATACATGTATATATTTTGATGATGTTAGCATGTTAAACAGTGCAAGTTCAATGACCAATACGAAACAATGCAACTCTGAAAAAATCTCCCTTTGATTTAAAAGCTAAGGCACAAAGTCCTCAGAATTTAGGAAAATAGAGCAAGAACAATTGGTGGCTGACTAAATTAGGCAGAAGAAACAGATAATCTTTGGCTCTTGTGTGAAATGCCTCAGATCCATTTCACAGGCACAAGACAACAGCATGAGAAAGCTCTGTCAAGTACTGCACATAGCTTCAGAAGCTCCCAGTGGTCTTGTGTGATGAATTTTCCTGTTTATGTCAGAATTGTTAAACACAGAGTATCAGAAAAATGTTGCCTTTTGTTTCAAAGAAGTGAGAAAAGTATTGTACTAGAGAAAAAAAACAGTAATCGAAACCATCTTTCTGACATCAAAACCATTCAGCTTCTTGAGTGGGCTATGTGTACGGTTGGTAGGGCATGGAAAGGAGAACTGATGGAACTTGAAGCAGTAGAGAAGCAAGTGCATAGGAAAAGGATGCATTTGAATGTATGAGTGATGTAATTATTTGGTATTTAGATAAAAAAGACACGTTGCCTTACAGAATTTTTTGCAGCCATGCCCTTAACAGGATGAGTAAAGGGAAGAAGAGCATGATCAGAGGAATCATTTCACTGAAGTATAAGAACTTCTGTCGGGATTACAACTAGACGCTTATGTCTGATGTAAAACTCACTCATACATGCTAACAGCAATGGAAGGAAAGTTGGTCTGCTTTTAGGTGCTATTGAATTAGAAGTCATAGAACTCTGTAGGAAGATGAGAGTAATTCTGTCACAAATATAGATGGTAAGCTTTTCAGGTAACATGCAAGTCACAAACCCAGGATGAAGATCTGTATTTTAAACATTCCAAAGCTTCATTCTGTAGGTAGAAAATACTTACAAAAATTCAGATTTCAGTTCAGATTTTTAAACTCAATCAAGAGTCAAGCTTTATTTAAGTGCTGGGAAGCACCCAGAACCTTAATGATGACAAATACCATACATTTGGATGGATGGTTCCATGGTAGAATTCTCTCCTGCTGTATGGGAGGGCCGGGTTTGAGTCCCAGCCAGTGCACCAGCGGGGGTGGACAGATGTGGTTCAGTGGTAGAATATTTGCCTAGCATGCGACAGGCCTGGGTTCGAGTCCCGGCCAGTGCAGCAAGTGAATTGTGGTTTGAGGGCCTACGCCAAGGCCAAGTCATTGTCTGAGGGCCTATACCAAGGTCAAGTTGATACCTGCCGATTCCCCCATCCATCTTCCGCTTTATCCCTGAGCTGATGTCATATGGTATGGAATAGCCCTTTGGTCAGTTTGGGTCAGCTGTCTCGGTTGTGTCCCCTCCCAAGATCTTGCCCACCCATCCCCTTGGTGTTGTGCCAGCCTTGCAACAGTCACAACATCACATGTTATCTTCAACCCAAGGCACAGCACTTCTGAGGACTGCTATGGGGACTTCATCTCAGCCAAACCCAATACAACCAGTAAACACAAGTTGTTGTTGATGGCATCCCTTTCCAGCATCGTCATCAGAACAATTACTTCATGCCTTTTTTTTTTTTTTTTTTTTTTTGCAGTGCTGCATATTGAATGCTAAAAGAAATCTGAGTTTTATCTGTGGCCACTACTTTAAAATAGATAAGAACCTAGTTTACACATATTCATTAAAAAAGAGGCAAAATGTGATGTTCTCTGTGATACAACAGTGCTGCATGAGAATTTAAAGTGACCACCAGGAGGAGTGGGGCTGGTGGTTTTAAGATTTCACTTTATTTCTCAATATCCTACTCTGATTTGATTGGTAATAAATTTAAGTTTTGTGTTTCCCCAGAGAATCACGGAATGGGGGTTAGAAGGGGCCTCTGTAGATCAGCTAGTCCAACACCACTGCTGAAGTAGGTTCACCTAGAGCAGGTTGCCCAGGATGGCATCCAGGTGGGTTTTGAATATCTCCAGAGAAGGAGACTCTACATCTTCTCTGGGCAGCCTGTTCTGGTGCTTTGTCACCCTCAGAGGAAAGTTTTTCCTTATGCTCAGACATACCTTCTTGTGTTCAGTTTTGTGCCTTTTGCCCCTTGTCCTGTCCATGAGCACCACTGAAAAGAATCTGGTCCTATCCTCTTGACACCTGCCCTTTAGATATTTGTAAGCATTGATAAGATGCCCTTTCAGTCTTCTTGAGGCTGAGGAGCCCCAGGTTTCTCAGCCTTTCCTCATAAGACCCCTAATAATCTTTGTAGTAGTTCCCTGTCTCCTTTGAACTGGAGAGCCCAGAACTGGACACAGTACTCCACATGTGGCCTTACTAGCACAGAGTGGAGGGGGAGGAGAAAACCACTTGACCTGCTGGTCATACTTTTCTTAATTCAGCCCAAGTTACCATTGGCCTTCTTGGCCACAAGAGCACACTGCTGGTTCATGATTAACTTGTTGTGCACTAGGACCCCCAGATCATTTTCCACAGAGCTATTTTCCAGCAGGTCAAACCCTAACCTGTACTGCTGCATATGGTAATCAGTCCCTAGGTGCAGGACCCTACACCAGCCTCAAATTGGGTCTGTTTTGCCTGTAACGGTAACTGGTGAATGACATCTCCCCTCTCTTCATCTCAGCTCACGAGCTTTTTGCTGTATTTTGTCTCTGCTGTCTGGCTGAGGAGCAGGATTGAGAGAGAAGTTTGGTGGGTCCCTGGAATCCAACCAGAGTCAGCCCACCATAGCAGTAGATAAGCTTTGTGTAGATGTCTGTCTATTGGTGTCTCTTTTTCCCTGAAATAGATGATGAAAAAAGTATTTTAAACTCTACCAGCATCAACAGACAATGTTACTATTTGTCTCCCTCCATCAAAGAAGATGGGATTAGGTTATCCCTTTTTTGTATATCTGCAAACAGCTCCAGTCCAAAATTCCTGGAATCCTCTCTAATTGTTTTAGTTGTTCTGTTTTGGTGTTTGCTGCTTATAAAAGGTGTGAAGAACTAGGCATTTAAAAGACAACTGGAAAGATAATAAAGCTGACTGCTGTGTCATATGGAGGTTTACATAATCTATTGTTGCACAGGCAGTGATGGAAGCAAACTCTTGATGCATACTTGAGTGATTTCAGGACAAATTCTACTATACTGAAATTTTTGCCAGAGCTCTCCTAGTTGAAAACAAATGCCTTAGACAACATAGTCTCTCGACCATAGCTTGTACATGATACTGCTGTAAAATTTCTACCTATCCAGAGTGGCAAAATAGGATGAAGTGGTTATAGCCAAGTGCCATATTTTAACTAGTTACAACTTAAAATTTAGGATTAATCAGTCAATTTTGTCTCATGTTTGTCAAGGCTCTCTCAGTTGATTAAGGTGACGGAAGCCCTGACTAACTGAGTTGTCTGCTAGGGGCAAACTGGGCTGAGAGTAGTTCTCCCTGTGTTGGTCACTTGAGTCCCTCCTGTCCAGCTCTGTTCGATCAAGCCCAACTGAAAATTACAAAATTCTCTCTTTGAATCTTAGGTTGTTTTACTGCTGCCACCTCCTCAAAAAGAAAGTTACTTTCTTGGAAGCATCTGCTCCCTCTCTTTGCTGGCCAGGAGCAGCAGGGGTGACTATGTCAGAGCCACACATGGCATGGGAGGAGGAAGGCAGCTGATGAGAATGGTCATTCCTTGCATGATAGATTCCTCACAGTCTACTGCCTTCTGGAATAACATCATGTCCAAAAGAGAAGTACAATCAAGGCCTTACAGATTTTACAAATGCTAGAGAAACAGACTGAATTAAGTCCACCTCTATACTTAATGTTCTTGTTTGTTCCTTTAGTTGTGACAGTCTACAGTCTGCTTGTTCCCTTATGCACTATATGGCTTCTGACAATTTTTTTTTTTTTATCTTTTCCCCCAGAGTAAACTAGAAAAACATTAAGTATATTGTTATTTTTTAAAGTTGAAATATTTATTTTTCTAGCTTGCTGGTCAGATTGAAAAACAGGAAGATCTAACTATGTGTGAATAACAGTTCCCATTTTTTTTTTGAAACAGGAAAAAATGAGAAATAGAATTAAATCCATGAATTTTACTTTATATGTATATAGTCATTTTGGGAGAAGAATAAGAGAGAAGGTTTTCAAGACTCATACATTGCTCCCATCATTTTCAAGTCTGTTTTTTCACCACCTGGTCCACTGCACAGTAGTTTATCATTGTATGAATTAAACTTGTACCAGCATTTGCACCACCCAGATGATCTGCATAAGCAGATCATAAGCAGGGCTGCATAAGCAGCCCTTGTGTATTCTGGAGACTCAAGGCTGTTGTAAAGTGTTCCAGTTTCACCCTTGCGCTGGAGAGCCATATAACTGAAGGATACCCTAAGGGCACTTTGTACACTGCCCTTTCTTGCTGCTTCCGTTTTCCCAGGTCTGACCTGCTGTCTCTGCTGGTGTGGTTAGGAAAGCTTGCAGGAGCCAACTTGTTATTCAGACCTGGTACAACAGGGTCTGTAGCATGAATAACACCATATCTGCATACCTAGTGCTGCTGTCATTCTTACCCAAGAACTGCCTGACAGATGTGGAGTCAAGCACGTGGCATTGCATTTCTAAATTAGTTACGAAGGTGCCTGCTGAATGTCAGTCTGACCTGAAAGCTTGAGAACAACCACATGGCTGCCCTCCACAGCCAAGGTTACTGCCTTTGTATTCAGTTGACTCTTCAGATTTGAGTAGTCTAATTAAATCTGCCCACTTCTCCACATAGATGATTATCAGCCCATTACTCATGTTACTGCACAACATCCTCTCTTGATGACTTTATTCATTTCAGACAGGGACAGCAGGTGCCAGATGGCAAACTTATGCTGTGTGGTAGTATTTTCTATCGCTTTGTGCTTAGGGTTTCACCTTGTTCCTGTGCTTTAGACTGACGGGGATGACTGCTTTGGTTCGCTCTAATAAGCTCTGGAGCATGGGAAGTGATAGTATGTCATTGCTTTGGATGAGCAGTTTAAAGGCAATGAACATTTTTACTGTCTGTGTGAAAAGGGACTGGCTGTAGCCTCTTAGACTTGTAAGGAAAAGAACAGATTTTATGTCTGCTTTTTTAATTTATCAGCTTTTAAATTCAACAAGTATATTAAGTGCTCCTTAGGTAAGGCTGCACTTTTCTAAAAGAAGTTTGACTCAAGGTTTAGTTATACTGGCCACATTTTTTCCTTCTGAGGAAATTCAACACAAATAGGTGACATTCACTGCTTAACTGTAGTTACAGCTGTATAGAAAGCCACAGTGGCCACTAGAAGGTGCATTTTGCATTTATTTTTGGCATAAGTTGCAACCAAAACGAATGGGTGGGGATAAGTTTGTTTTCCTTCTGAAACCGTAAATTACATGAATAAAAGAAAAAGAAAGAAATTGAAACATGAACAGACAAAGACTTTGTTTATTTATTGCCAGGAGAGACGCATTAGGATTCTGTGCTGTGTTTCCAAGGCATCCCAGAGGCATAAACAGAAAATACAGGCTAATGCATTCAGTTAAAGATTTTAAAGTCTAATGCAATATCTAAATGTATATCACATATGCCCGCTGTTTACTTATCTATTCTACACTCTGCAGTGAGAGAGAACTTGCTGACTATTCCAGAGCTCTAATCCATTTATATATATGTCTCTTGCAGATGTTCAGTGCTTGTAGGGGATATACATATGCAGGTTTTTTTGGTTGTCTTTTGGATTCCTCTCTTTTCTCTCCATACCATTTTCCACTTTGCTACTATCCTCATATCTGTAAGTGTCTCTGTAGTATTTTGGATCAGGAAGCGCAAATATAATTCAAAGATCCAGTCCTTCAGGACCAGATCCTGCTTAATCTCTTCTTTCTAGTGGGCTTAACATCACTACTTGTTTGTTGAGTGTTTCAGTTTATAGCTACAAATATTAAGGCATGTATTATTTCTCCCTTCTTGATGTAAAAGAATCCTTTCCAAATCCTTTCAAAAACTGAACAAAAAATCTAAGCACTGTTGTCCCTTCTTCCCTGCAACCCATAGTTTTTTTTCAGTGCATAGCAATTACTGAAGCACATCTCTCAACCAAAGTGTTACAAATGTTGTGGAACTGACAAAACCTCCTTTTGGCTTTTCATGTGCTTGTGTGAAGAATGGCTGAAGCTACTTAGTAGTGCTGCAAGAAGGCTGGGATATTGTGCCAGAGTGAAAGATTACCTTGAAGGGAGCATTTGTGGCTGTTTGTCCTGTGTGAGGTCTTTGGTTTATGAAATCACCTCTCAAGGGATGCAGTGCAGGCCCATTGCTGATTGTGTTGCATAACACTCTAGTAGACAGAGAGCAGAAGAATATCATACAAGGCATTGTCTGCAATTTGCTAATAAATAAGTTAAATGGGATCATGTTGCACAGAAAAATCCTTTGAATGGGTGTTTTAATTCAAATAAATGCCTTGATTCATGTCAATCGTGTCAGCATTTAGAAATTCTCTTGTTTTTGATGAATGTTTTTCAATAAGAAGTGGTCTACTAATTCCACAAGTTTAGAAACAAAAAAATCTCTTCATGCCATTGTTCCACTCTGTGTGAAATCTTGCAGCTTCTAGTTGGAAAGCAGTGGCTTAGAAAACTTGCAGACAGCAAGAAGGTCAAGGCACAGCCTGTAACCCACCATCTAAATATCACTCATTGTCCTGGTTTGACCAAAATAACTGAGGATTACTAGGGTCAAAGGACNGCTTGACCATCCCCCGTTCAGAAACGTGCAGCCGCGGGCTTTCGTTCTCTGTTGCCAGATTCTGCAGATTCTTCAGTGGGCGAAGAAGGGGGGCATAAGAAATCTAGCCGCTGAGTCTTTTTTAAAGAAATATTATCCATGTCCAAATTCAAAAGGGAATATGATGTACACTCTTTTTTCTTGAATTTTAATCACCCCAGGACACTCATCCAAACCAATAACTGCCCTTACATCCTGGGGTTGTGGTGGTCTATTATATATGTCTCTCATCTCTCATGACATTTTAGCCTAATAGATATGAGACTGGAGGGAATTCAGACACACTGTTAATTCTCACTTAGGTCAGGGCTTTCCTCTGTTTCTGAGCCTGAAGTTTCTGGGGTCCCCAGCCCTGAGACCAAAGACGTCCTTGACAGTGGGTGACCTGTAAGTTGTCAGGTGAATTGATAGGAGAACAAGAAAGTTTCTGGTGGAAATATGCCTACCTTTTGGTAAGAGTTTCCCAGATGTTACCATGAGGCAGCTTTGAATGAAAAGTCATTGCGTAGGGAATATCTCAGCTACTATTAACTCTTATTTTTAATGGCACCCCTTTAAGTGCTGATTTGCTGTGCTGTAGTAAAGATACAGAGGAGGAACTGGAGCAATTTTGCATACAGTTGCTTAACTTTTCTGTTGAAAAGGGAAATCTCAGTTCCCTGGGGGGAAAATGTATTTTGGTACAGAGCAGAAATAACTTTGGATGCTTTTGCAGATGGCCTCTTTCGCATGAGATAAATCCATTAGAGATGGTCTATGGCACAGGCAATGGAGAACAGTTACATAAAGGACAGCAGAAATTAAAAAAAGAAAATAGAGGTGGTCACAGTCAATCTCTATGTAGTCGAGGATTTCTGCTTCAGTCCTTGGCAGAAAAACACATGTAATTTATTTTTAGCATTCTTTTCTTGTATCAGAGTAAAATCAAGGATTAAATCCAAAGAAAGAGTGAGGGATAGACAGGAAAGGGCATACAGGGAGGAAAGAGGGAACACAAACAGAAGAAGAGCAATGTAAAGAGAGTTTTGCAAAAGAGGTGAAAGGGACCTGAAAAAAGCAAAAAGCATCCATACCCTCAGACAGATTTTTCATCAGGAATTTTTATGCCTACATAAAAATAATTGTTTCAGAATAGAAACTGTTCTGACCAGAGTTGACCTGACTTGGTAAACTTTTCTTTAAACTAAATTTATTATAAATAAATTAGATATTATTATAGAAAAATGAAATAAAATTAAACAACTATTCCTTTATAAATATTGTTTATTTTAAATGACAAAATATTTCTTTAGATTTTCTTCAGAATATTATTTTGTCTTTATAAGAGGTAGAATCTCAGGAGAAAGCCCTAAGCAATGTAAAACATAGTTTGCACATGAGAAAAAAATGCTTCTTCTGCAGTAGACTGGTGCAGAAAAAATATACTTGACAAGTTTTGTAATCCACCTGATACTCCAGACTGACTTTATGATTTGTTTCATAAGTTATAAACTGTCTCCTTCTTAAGCTAACAAGATTTATCTTTTTTGATCTCTTGCATAATCTACTGCTGGATCAAGTGTGCTCTCATAAACATCCAAGACAAAACTGCTGAAATCAATTCCATCTGTGCAAGTTGCGTTGCAAAGTTAAAGTTGCATGGTATAAATATCACAGAAGGTGATCTTGTAGAACGGATTCCATTGAGATTTGTAACTGCAACTGAGAACTGAATTCAGTATTCCATTTCCAGACAAAGTTGTCAAAGGCAGCTCAGGACAAAAAGCAGGAGCTTAAAACAACACCTGTCAAGTTTTCTTGCAAAAGAAACAGAAGAGCTTAAAAAATAAGTTTCAGGGAAGCAACAAAGTTGCATCAGCATTTCCCTCCGGGCTATCTTAAAAACTCTAAGGCTATATATTGCACTGCTCAAAGCTGGGGTACTCTTACAGGACCAACTGGGATGTTTTCTGTGCCCTTGTTTACTACCAAGGATCTGGAATTAGGTGATACTAACTTGAGCTACTTAATACTGTTGTTGCTACTAATATTACAGATAATGAAAACATTATCAGTTTGCCATGGATTTAATACTTTGGGAAGGAAATAAGTCCTGGAAAAAATTCTATACAATAGCACAGGGAGGAATCTCTGGATCTGAAGAACAAATTTGGTCTGGTTATGAGACTGACATTCATAATCATCATCATCATCATGGCTAGGCTTCGCAAACGAAGATTCAGGGAGGGTTCCATCCATGCTTTTCATCAGCGCTTTTTACAAGCACGCTGATGACTGAAAAGGCCAATGCAGGACAGACAAGAGTGGTTGCAAAAGGCACAGCAGAAGGACTCCCCAGGAGGTATAACCTGCAAGACACAATTCTTTCTACGCTGTCTTTTCTCCTCAAGAGTCATCCTGCGTGCCTTTTCAAAAACATCCGCAGCATTAAAAATAGTGTGTCCCCAGACCTCCTGATTGGAGGCTAGAGTATACCAGTTAAGGTGATCAATGTGACCAAGGCTGAGATATTGTTTCAGGGAGTCCTTGTATCTCCTTTTTGGGGCTCCTCTCTTGNATGAAAGACTTCCTGAGGTGCAGGTTGATATAAAACTTCGGTTTTCTTTAAACTAACTTCCAGCCCAAAAAGCTCAGCAGCAGCTGCAAAGCAGGACGTTAAATGCTGCAGAGCTACTTCTATATGGGCAAAAAGGGCAGCGTCATCAGCATAAAGCAGCTCCTGGACAAGATGGTTTATGGTCTTAGTATGGGCCTTCAAACGCCTTAGGTTAAATAGTCTTCCATCAGTACGATATCTAATGTAGATACCATCCTGGTCATCAAATTCTGTCACGGCCCTTTGGAGCATCATGCTGAAAAACAGTGTGAATAGAGTTGGTGCAAAAACGCAGCCTTGTTTCACGCCATTAGTTATTAGAAAGGGCTCAGAAAGTGCATCACCGTATCTGACTTGGCCATGCTGATTCTCATGTAATCATGTAATTAACGAAACTGACATTAAGCTCAAGCAAAATGAACATGTGGCTTGGAAAGGGGATCTCTGAGTTTGAGATATTTTCTGCTAGTGGTCACAAATCTCCATGCATGACCCTCACTTTACCTCTGGCAGTGAGAAACTGGTTCTCCATGGATAACACCAGTGTCTTCATCTATGTGGGTGCTGATCACATCTGTTCACCCCTGTTGGCCTACTCATCACTGCCTGATTAGAGAGTTCCTTGCCTATAATACCTCAGACAGACAGATCTAATTTTGCTGATGGCTGTGGGACATGAACTTTGCATCTGTGGAAGTTACGCAGTGTAACCTGTGGAGGTCTTGAGCTAGGTCTGGCTGCAAGGCTCCAATTTTTTTCTAACCCTAAAATCTTGGAGAAACGGAACGTCAGTTTAATTCTGACATGCACAAGTGGAAAAGATATTGGCTCTGTGGCTTCACCTCTAGCTTCAAATGGGTTGACCCAGATCTCATTAAAAATTAGCTAGAAATTTACATTAGGGCAGTTGTTTTAAATTATCCAAAGTGGAAGTCAAGATTTAAGCCTGTGAAGCATGATTAAGCATGTGAAGCATGATTAAGCATAAGAATGTGTCCTGGTTTGGGAGGACAAACTCAG